>MNCI01007772.1:30999-77766 GCA_015680685.1 Gnetum montanum | reverse complement strand
TATAATACAAACAAAAACTCATTATCTTCTAATCTAAAAAGATAATAATAAAAACCCATGTTAACAAAGTGGAGAATTGATAAAGTATTTATAATTTTTATGTATTTTATGAATATAAGAATGAAATAATAATAAATACATATGCATCACAATCCCCCATGGGTATAAGCACAATGATCAAAATCACTCACATGTGTCATAATTCTTTATGGGATAGGTGCAACACCACACATATAAAGTAATTAATGACTCCTAGTAACAACCTTGATGGCTCAACATCATGCCATTTAATTGTGAGCTCCTTGGATAAGAATGATTTGTTGTATGTTGTTGAAATGAAAATGAAATAAATATTTTTAGTGTTTTAATGTTTTGAGGCATCAATGGTATAAAATAAGAAAAAACCATGAGCTTTATTCATTATACAAACATTAGACTTCATGTCGACCAAACAATTCTAGATTATGTAAGGTAGCACTTTAATAGAGTCTAGCCATACTTATGAAAGTGATAACTCAAAATATACATAAAAAATAGGAAGAAAATTAACTCACCTAAGGGAGAAAGGGATCTTCATATAATAAAAATGTCAAAAGCCCAAATGGAATTTCTAAAATGTCTAAGTTATGAATGGTATGTGTGAGAGCTTATCCTAGGTATGTATAGTTTTCATGAGATAACAGTAGAGGTTTTCTATTTCCAAGGTATTAATTAAGGTCTATGAATGTAGCCTAGGCTAACCTAGGTCACACCATAGGGGAAATGGGCTAAAACAAACTTGGAAAGGGATGTGTCAATGCCCTTATGCTAATGCAAGAGGTATGCTAGTTTAACGTTGTTAGTGTGCTCCCCTATCGCACTCCAAGTCAACAAATCCAAATGAAATCTTAAACACTAGAGGATATGTTGAAAAGGTCTTAGGACATTTGAATGAAGTTGTAACATCCTAAGGAACTCAGAACATGCACACAACCTAGAAGTATGACACAAGAGATAAGGATGCATGTCTAGGATATACAAACCTTAATTGAACATGCTAAAAATATAAACACAAAGTGCATGAAAAACTTCCTAAGGCTAGGGCTTACAATGGATATACAAAATATCATTAGATAACTCATTATTTCCTCATGACTAAGTAAATATCGTTCCATAAATTTAATACTTAAGATAAAAAATAGGAACTATAAACATAATAAGATTAATGTGAAGGAATTATAATTGTATAACATATAAACTATGGCTATATTACTATTGGCACATTTTGGCCATTTCATGGAACAGGTTGGCATGATAAAACTGGTTAAAAGTTTTTGCAATTTGATAATTGAAAAAGTTGTAGACGATCCCAAGGTGCACCGAAACCCTACACAAAACTGCCACCAGACGAACTAAAACAACATGGATGATGTATACATTTTCTTTCAAAATGATCAACACAGGGGCACTACTCTTTAATCACCATGGCCTGAAAATGTGAACAGTGAATTTATTTCATTGCTTTATTTCTATCATGGAGAAGATGGACAAGGAATTGCATATGAGATGCTGCAAACAAGGTTCTATAAATGAAAAAGCCTACACATTCAAGAAGTGCATGTCAAAAGGGCTTCTCCATTGCTGCCTTTAGTATATCCATTGGCAATGCAGAAAAAAATTGCAAAAGATGATTGGGTTTGCAGAGAATGTGCAGGTGGTACACGAACTTCAATGATCCTGGCTGCACAAGATAAACACATTCCTGTGGTGCTAGTGGTGGCATTTCTGATCCAGTTAGCCAACACCAAACCATGAAATTTTAGAATTTTTCTTGCAGGTATGAACAAATCCTATGGGTCATTTTAATGGGCTATGAGTTGTGGTAATTGACCTTAATCGCCGCTCATTATGCTTAAGTTGAATGTATAAACCTGCAACTTCGAGAAGGAGAACTCAAATTTCGGCATGGAAATGCTGCCCTTTCTGACCTTATATAAGCAGAGACTTATTTGCTCTCTGCAACTAGTATCATCTTAGTTACCCATGAGACAATATGAAGAAAATTCATGTTTCACTGATTCTCTTGGCCTTCATTTTCTTTCTGGCAGTCGCTCCAACCTTTGCAGATGCATTGAATGACAAAATTGATGAATTTATGATAAATTTCTACAACAGTAGTTGCCCCAGGGTAGAAGACATCGTAAGAGAACAAGTTCTCAAGTATTATGAGGATTACGGGAACACTACTATCTCATGGCTTCGTCCCGTATTCCATGACTGCCTGGTTCAGTCATGCGATGCTTCTATTCTGCTAAACTCAAGTGAAAACACAAAGACTGAGAAAAAGCTCTGACAAGAACATTAGCATGAGAAATTTTAAGTACATAGATGCCATCAAAGTTGTAGTGGAGGAAGAGTGTCCAGAAACTGTTTCCTGCGCCGACATTATCATTCTTGCAAAAGAGAGAAACATGGACAGCCACTTATGCCAACAAAAATAGCAGATCAGAGTAAGCAAAACCACAGGGTCTTGAACAAAGTAGCAGCATTTCAAGATGGGGATCAACATCAATACGATGCTAGTGCATCATCAGCAATAGTGCAAGAGAGAGACAGCAAACCAAAGCTCAGCATTCTCCTTCTTCTGCAAAAATCATGGAGGTCGCTCGGGTTTTCTTGTTGCTGTGCGTGTTTCTAGTCTAGTCCAGGGTTTAGGCAGAAACAGAAGAGGAGGGCTACGCGTCGGCGAAGGAAAGAGCGACGGGCGGATGAGCAGCGGCCACGGCAGCGAAAAGATGGACAACGTCTGAACAACATTTGCAGGTGGAGGATCAGTAGTAGCAGCATGACTCCATAGCCATGGCAGACGCAGACGATGATGGCAGTGGCAGGCGCAGCAGCGGGTGAAGAAAAGACCAGCGGAGGGCGGCAGCAGCACCAGCGCCTGCATTGACGCCAAAACCAGTGAAGGAGGACAACATGCTGGTGGATGTACAGTGGCTGCAGATGAAACAGGAAGAGGTTTACCAGTAGCCACAACTGCAAAATAGGCTATTTTTGAGCTAAGCATGAACATGGACATGAACGTTGATGTTGCCGACGTTCTTCTCCTTCCACCAATGAGAGGGTCGCCAATCATTCTTAATTTATCGTTGGTCACACGAAGCCTTAATCAAATTTAATTTTATTTTCATTTTTCTTTGTTTAAGAAAAAGGCAAAGGGTATATTCCTATTATTTCAAAAGGAAAGAGAAGTTATAAGGCAGTTATTCAATATTATATGTATAGAACAAGTGTCTTTTGCAATTTTTAAATATCATGGTGGTGATAACTTCCCCTTGGTGGTTACAACTAGATTTCAATTTTCCATGGTACTTATAACCACCACAAAGGCCAGTTGTCAACTACAACCTCTTTTTCTCCACAAAGGCCACTTGTCACTTGCATGGGACACTTGTCACCTACAACCTATTTATCTCCATGAAGACACTTGGAAACTGAATGAAGACACTTGGCAACTACATGGGACACATGTCAGATGTAGCATTTTTATCTCTTTGGTGGTTGTAACCACCCAGAATTTTTTGTAACTTACCTAACTTGTTGGGCAAGTAACCTCCTAACTTGTTGGGCAAGTAATCTACTAATTGGTTGGCCAAGTTACTTGGGAGAGAATTTAGGTGAGATATTTTTGAATATGTAACTTCCCTACCTACCTTTGAACCCTATAAAAAGGCTTCAAGGGTCAAGGAGGGGGGGGAGGACATTGAGTCAACATCACACTTGGGATCAAAGAATATTTGTAAAGAAGATTGGTTGCAAGATGGCTTGCTAGAATAAAGATTTCAGCCTCTTTGTCATGGTCCTATGAGTTATGCATTTCATTTTTGTTTTGTTTAAATTTTTTAGCTAGTGGTTTAGATAGTATCATCCTTCACAAGTAATTTTGAGATTTTTACATTGCTCTTACTGTTCTTGTTGCCCGATAGAAATTTCTATTAAAATTTTGCCATAGAAGCGCTTGTGTTTAAAAGCCTTAAGAGCATTTTAGTAGTAAATTTCGTTATTGTGCAACGTGTGGGAACTGCTATTGGGATTGTTGTAAGAGAGCCTCTGTTTGTAGTCACGCCGTTGAACAATTCAGTAGTCGAGAGGGTTCAGAAAATCTTTGGTATTTTGATGGGACCAGAATAGCTTCTTTTTATCTTTAAAGTGAATTCTCGTGGTATTTCAATCAGAAATTGTCAAGTCTTTTAAAGGTTCTGTTTGAATGCAATCGTTGACATCTATTATCTAGTCAAAATGGAGTCTCGTACGTGGTAGTTTACGCAGCAATTTTTGGTAGCATAATAGGATTGTCTTGAAGATATTGCTTGTTTGAGCCTTGGAAGTTTGAACAATTCGTAGATATTGAATTTGGGATAGCTTTATTGCGAAGTGTTTACTCGTGTCATTTTACCTTGTTTAAATATTTGAGGTCTACACAAATCTGCTTTCTTTTCTTTTCTGCTTATTTCCATCGAATCTTGCTCTATTTCTAGTTTTCTTGTGGAACTATCTCTTTCTCTAGGGAAAATTAGGAGTAGATTGCGGAGTTGTGCTCAAATTTTTTTGCAAACTTTTACTTGTTACAAGTAGCTATTCTAAAGACCGTGTAGACTAGGCAGTTGAACAAAATAGGAAATTTTCAAGAACTCACAGTACTTTGGCAAAGTTTGGCTGAATCTCTTTAAAGTAAGTCATTTGTAGTTCACACACAACGCAATTGTTACATTTTACACATCTACACGCCGCAACAACACACACACACATACTCACATTAACTACTGAGTTTATTTGGAGGTATCTGGGCCTTGGTGTTGCCAGAGACCAGCAAGCACCTAAATCCTGTTCGAGGACACTCGTTGGCGGTCGCATCCCAAACGGTCGCCAACAATTACAACATAAGTTACCTTGCTGAGAAGTGCTAGGGGGTGGTGGCTAAGAACAAAATCCTCATTACGTACCTCCATGATATGGGAAGAACCCAGAAGTATTGGGTGCAAACATGTGAAATCTTTGCAACTATGTTTCAAGGTTTGTCATCCTAGCTTGGAGCTACTAATTCTACTAATGCATTCATCTTTGTTCTCCAAGTAGTGCTTAACTATGTTCCTCTACATCTACTTGGAACTTTTTGTGATTCTTTTTTTCCTATGAAAGATCATGTTAGACAACCTTTAATTCCAATGCCACTGAATGAAGTCTTTCTTTTAGCTCACTATGTGTTCTACCTAAAAATGTTTGGGCCACTTATAGATATCTCCTATTCTTCTCTTATACATCCTTTTTTTTCCTTCTTAAGTCTCCTCTCATGGAATATGACTACTACTTCATGGAAGAGGATGTACATGTCCTTTAAGAGGTCCATCTTTTTCTAGAAAGTTGGCTTACATGTAGCCATATGATGTAGTTTAACTAAAATGTATTGAATTTTATGTTCATCTATGTCTTTCTCCAATCACATGCTTATTTATCAAAGTTACAAGTTTATGTAATTTATGCAGCTTAACATTCTAGGTTTCCTACTTGATTAGTTGGATCTTTTTAAGCTTATTAGTCTCCCTGGTTGTCTTTGCTACTAGCTCTTGCTACAAATTCCATTGGTTCTTTTCTATATGAAGATATTTGTCTTAAAATTATACCATAATCTAACTCTTGTCCTCAAGTCTTCATAGCTAATTGGAAAGGAAAATTAACTACTTTTGTTATCTTGAATCATTTTCTTCCATTTATGGGATTAATGCTTTAACATCCTAACTCGCCTCTCCAAATCAACCTTCATGAACTAGGCTTGTTTCTCCACTTATCATACCTTGAAAAATTCAAGTTGTAGGTGCTTAATCCATACCATAGGTGTGCCTATAGAACGTACTAGTACCAATGGTGTGCTAGATTCCAACTACTCTTGCAACCATTACACCTTTGCCTAGCTCCTTTATAACTCCCTTAGATAGAAAGCTTGATCAACATTTATGATTTTATGTTTAACACATAATTTTATATGTTTAGTTTCCATCATGCTATCAATGTTCATCAACATGAATTCAATGCATGAATATACTCTTTACTCTTCTTCTACCTAGTAATTACTTCCAGGTTAATCAATAGGTATAGAGGACTATTGTTACATGCTTGACATTATGCATGGACTTATCCCCATAGAAGATCTCCAATACATAATTATTTTCAGTTTATAGACTCTTCAATGTTTCTACTTCTATCATCGGTCAACATGTTGTCAACTTGATAGTATATCCTAACAGCTTGATAGCTCTGAGAACTTCTTAAATATCTAGCTCAATCATGCTAGAGAAATAATTAGAGTTTAAGTTAATGGATCTTTTTAATTCTAGCTTATCTTAAATTAGATTAATGGGTAATATCATAAAACTCTTATTTTTCTTTATAATTTTGTCAAAGTTAATCTTCTTTTCGAGATCCATTTTGATAGTCATCTCTAATTATGAATTTTCCTCAAAATTATATATCTCTCAAGAATACGTTTCACAATCATAGTTGCACTAGACCCTAATTTGCTTAAGATCAAAGAAACCTTTATGTAATTTGCCCCAAATCATAATGTGTCCTTTGTAATAGATCATGATTAACTAAATAATTAGATTTCTGACAACATGTGATAACAGATTATTTATTGGCATATGTTTAGAGTCATTTTGAGTATTTATAAATTAAGGTGATAACTATCATGAATGAAATTCTATTATTTTATTTTTTAAGTAGAAGCATATTGTTTTTCATAAGACCATTCAATTCCTCCTTCCTATCATCATACTTTCATAACTTATTAGGAGTTTGGAAAGCTAGGCCTATAAGGTTTATTTATTGGGTATCTATTCCACTTTAATTTGGAATAAATATAATTATTTGTGAATTGATAATGAGATTTATTTTTTAGGCATATCTTCCATCGATATTACAAATCTTACTTCTATCACATTTTTCCTAATCACATTCTTGGACCATGTATCTCTAAATAGTGTCAACCTTGTCCTCAATTCATAACAACACATAGGTTATATTCTCTATACGATGTTCCTACAAAGGATAAGTATTGTAGCTCTCAATTTGCCTTGTCTTAGAACTTGACTATTGAAGAAGACTCTTCATCGTTTTTTTTAGCATTCTGAGTTGTTCATGTATGATTTTCATCTTCACACGATCAATTTATGAACTTTTATTTTTTGAAAATTAATATTCTTTTACTTATTTGCCCAACTTCTTATGCTTACCTGATCTTGGTAATCATTCTAGCCTTGTTATTTTAGCTTCTTCAAGACAATATGAAGTAACATGCCTCTTCATAATTCTTTTGGTTACTATATCAACCACTATTCTGTTATCTTTCTATCATTTTTTAATCCTTTGTTAATTATTAACTTCTTTTGATCCAAAAGACATCCACTTCTTTATGAGTCCAATCTTTCTATGATACTATTGATGCCTAAAAGTTGGACACACCAACACTTGGGGAAAAAAACCTGTTTGAGGAGACTATTGCCTAGGGTGTCTCCCATATGGGTATGGAAACCTGAGAATAGTCTTAGCTGGAGAGGGCTACATGGCCTTTTGAAAATAGTGAAAAAAATGAAAATTTTAATTAGAATAAGTGTCTTGAATTAAAGAATACAAAAGGTAACCAAAATAAATTTTCCTTGATTCCTGGTTATTGCTACTTGTCCATTGCGAATGCTACCACATCCAACACTACCTATAGTCGTCGAATGAGGGAGGGAGACAGAAGAGGCTAGATGAATGGGTTGGCTGATGTGTCTCTAATGCATAGATAGAACACACCCCATCACTGGCACAAGAGAGTAATATTTGTCCTTGTTTAAAAAACCTTGCTATGGATTTACTAGCTGCCAAAAATACAATGAAATTGTAGAACCCATGCCTACAACTACTGTTGTCAACTACTACAACACCATAATAGAGAGAGAGAGAGAGAGAGAGAGAGAGAGAGAGAGAGAGAAGAAGAAGAAGAAGAAGAAGAAGAAGCCACTAAATCCTATTGTCACGTGATTGGTAGATACATTTTTTCTCCAATCTTATGTTTTCCACCATCATAGCTCTACCGCGAAAAGGGAAAAGAAAACCACCATCACTTGGTTTCCTATTGAGATTGTTAACCATCGTCCATGTAGCTCTGCTACTACTGACTATCAATGGTCCGTTTCCAAGAATAAAGAAACAAGAATGTAGAACCCACTTGTCACACTTGCCATTTACATGATTCAGCTACACTGCTATCATCACAAGAAAAATAGGAGAAGAAAGAGAGAGAAAATCAATGTCCACTAGTTTCTTAGCCCCTGTAAATCCCCTTGTCTATCTACATGCACCTCAATGGAGAGAGATGTATCTATTCAAGAAGAGATCCCAATTTGTTAAGGAGGCCCTCCCTCCCCTCCACTGGGAGACCAATCGATCCTTTTTCTACAATCCTCTACTTTATAGCTACCTGCTAGTGATGTTTCACCTCCGTGCAAGTCATTCCACCTTCTCTCACATCAATTCACCTTCCAGGTGCACGTTGATTCACCTTCATGCATGTTGATCCACCTTCTCACACGTTAACATTGCTTGTTGAAATAGTATATTATTTTACAAGACAATTTTGTTGATCATGGCCCCATGTGATAGCATGGGTGAGATTGTCCACAATAGATACCATCTCATAGGTAGATGTGATTGTATGCTCTTAGACAACTCTAATTATTAGGATCGATGTTCTCTGTAATATACAATCTTCATATCACCAACTTAACATTTTTATTGCATTTGTACTTCTTTGTATAATTAATCTTATTTTATATAATCACAACTCGTAACCATTATTGTTACGAATTCTATTCTCAAACTTATTATTCATAACTTACAATTAAGTTATAAATGCTTACGTTAGACTTATTATTATAGTCTAACACGTTGTTCTTTGCTAAGTCTTCTCCAACTTAACTTATTTTTGTCTATTGTACTTTATTAAGTCACATTTAACTTCATAAACCTTTTCATGCTTCATTAAGCTACTCTTATCTTAGATTTATCTATTTATTTACTACTTCTTCATAAGTCTTACTTTTCTTATTCCATCGTAACCTTCTAATTTTCATTCTCTTTTTCTTTAAGAAACTAAACTAAGCTTGGTATGACATAATTTTGATTATTAATTCTTCTTTAGAAAACTGGATCATATGTTATAATGATCACAATTATCTCCTATAATACTTACTTATCAGTTCTTCAAATGGAACTAAATACTACTTCATCATCCTAACATTTGTAATTGGTAAAATATTGAGAAACATAATGGTATGAATAGTGATGAGTGATGAGGTACCCCTACGCCCAACCATATGAATCACAAGCGTTCACACATGATTCAGTCAAATTCCAAAGACTACGAGCACTTACGCACAGTATTCTAGCCATCAAAATCCTAGTTAGAATGGTCGTTGTCCTCTCAACCTCACTGGTAACATTTTAGAACAATGGTTAAGTGAGACTAAGGCATATAATTTTTATGTGTTTTCTTTCATTATTAATATTTAATTCTTCTAATAGAGGGAGTAAAAAGGGATAAATAATTGAAGGTTTCACTACTCTATCACTCAACTACTCCTAGCATAAGCAGTCGTCCCCATCCTCCGTGCACATCCCAAGCATGTCCTAATCACTACTAGGTTTCTAGAAATTAAGTGTATCTGGGTTGCCAAGTGCTAGACATATGTTCGAGGTGGTCGTGCTTATGTGTTCTTGTGGGCTACTAAAACGTACTGTGACTATAAAGTCATAAAAAAATCATAAAACCTATTAAAGTATTAAAGTATTAAAATATTAATGCTTAAGTAATCTAGTTCAAATGCTGCAAGGAATGTTCAAAAAGCTTGTCTTTATTGTCATTTACACCAATGGGATCAAGTACAATAGTGCTCGAATAAATAGCCGTACACTCTTCAAACTATGTATGTGGGCACTTGGAATATAATCTAACTCCTACAAAAAAAAAACTGCAAAAGCTTCTCTACAACTCGAACAAAAGGTGCCATAAATGTGGTGGGTGCATGCATATTTATAGAAAATAATAGACTCTACAATTCTTGGAAAGATGCATTGATGGGGTCACATCAATGTGACCGCATTAACAAGGCTTCATCGATGTGGCCTAGTCGATGTAGTGACTGGATGCTTCATCATACCCCCACAACTGAGTGAAAACTCGTCCTCAAGTTTGTTACAATTTGGAACGTATGAGGTGATTAGCAACACACATAGCAAAACATCTCAAGATACGTACTGACGCTAAAAATACACCAAGTGCCCGAGTGTATGGAAGGAATTACAAAACTATGGTATTCATGGATAACAAAATCGAACACCTTGACAACAATGGATGTAAAACCTTGCTATAGAAGCTAAATAAGATCATACAGTGCCTGGTGGTGGTGCTTCTAATGGGCCTTCACCAACTTCAAGTGCATGTGGTGGTTGTGGTTTTCCTGTGGCTATTGCAACTTTTGGAGGCAATTGGAAAGCCTTCAACAAAGCCCTCATTTTTTCTTCTTTACTTCTGGGGTTGTTTACAGTCCAAGAAAATTTACCAATGTGTGCTAGAATAGGAACATCCTAAGGACATGGAAGCACAGGGAAGAGCTCCTTTAAATTGATGAACTAGGTTGCAAACTGTTTTCATTCAATGTCGAATGCTCAGACTAATGCTTGCAGCCACTAGTGGTCATCCATTCATCAAGCCAAGTTCTCCAAAATAGAGTGTTTCCCTTCAAAGTAGATGCGAAGAACTTTGAGTTCCACATTTGCTATTTCTAGCTTTTGATTTATCTCCTTATGCACCTTGAACTTGCCCTCGTATAATGAATACAAGGTGGCCACCTACTTCTCAAGGTCTGACTGTAGCCTCCTAGCTATAAGCATGGCTAGGTTTGCATAATGACGGTTGGCTAGTTCTATGTATTCCGTCATTTCTTCAATCTATAGCTCCTTGACATGAATCTTAGCTTGGTTGTAAGTGTTTAATCCATCGATGATGGGTTGCCATATCTTACCTCCTTCCTTGACCTGTTGGAGGCTTTGATTCATCTTCACCTTTATGACTTGGATTTCTTTTTTATTAATTTCTTTTTGCGATCCCACTTGGTCCCTGTAGTGATTTTTCACTCGTTCAAACTTGTGGACCTCATTCTTCCAAGTGGCAATCTCAATGGTTGCCTTCTGTCGCAAGGCTTGAACTTCCTCCATTGATAGATTGTGATTCTCGGTAGCCAATCTCCTTACATTGGTGTTTACCCTAGCCAGCTCCTCCTGCTATTAGTGTATAACATCCTTCATTTGTTGATTTTTGAGACCAACATTATGCAGGCGATGAACTTCAGCGATGAACCCAACATTATCCTAGTGAACCTCTATCAATTCCATGTTTAGATAATAAGAACGGGCTTCCACTAAGGACTTGTCAAAGATCGCTAACTCCCACTCGTACTCGACCTATTAGAGCTTGATTTGAATCTATTAAAGAGCTTAATCTATGGTGATGCTATGGTTGCTTATCGCCAAATTGGAAAGTTGGTCCCTTAGTTGGACAACCTCCGTAGCTAAGTGATAATTATTTGCCTAAGCTACTTCCAGTTGTCCCTCTAGGGTGAGGCATTTTCCCTTTGCTAAGAGCAGCTCTAACTAGCTTGTAGTGATGTTGTCCGATAGGTCAAAGACATCTGAAAGCAATTGCCCGATACCCACCAGTCAGTCCAACAATTCCTCATGTTGTGCTACATTGAGTTTGCCACTCTAAGCACCTATAGACATCTACACATCTCTAAGTTCATGTACATCTAGTACAGGTGCTATAGGTGCATTGAGATCCATGGCGATCGTATCAGCAACCATGTCTATTGCAACTTCCTATCCTTGGTGCTGCATTACCAAGACAATTTCCCCTTCACCCTCCTCCAAGTGCACCAAGAAAGTACCAGCATTCCTTGAAATTTCTAAGAATAATTGTTGGGTTAGTGACACCATTACTTCTCAGGTTCTAGGGTCTATTCTCATGAGCATCTATGTTCACGCTATCAAAAGCATCTACCCTACCCTCTCCAATAGGCTCACCAATTAAGCCACTTGCTCTAGATGGCTCAAGGTAGGGCAGTACATCGAAGAGACTCCACCACCACTAGTTCTGGCCTATTTCTCTTGTTGGCAGAGGAGTGACTGTTAGATCTCGTGTATGTGCTATGTGATCATGTGTGAGTCTAACCTTGTTGCTTGTGTGGATGGTGGAGGTGGTGGCTGCTCTTCCTCCATTCTTGTTGTGGTGGGTGTTTTATCTTTCATCATCTCACACCACAAGGAAATTAGAGCATGACAAAGTGTGTCATTGGCATATCGGGTTATCCTTGCCCGTTTGCATAGTTTTTTGATCAAGCAGGGAAAGGACAAAGCTCACCTTCCATGTTCATTTTCCATGAATCATTTCTCAATTTCTAGGAAGAGTAACTGTGGAAGGTTGATGGGAAATTTTTTGCTTAAAGTGGCACATGCACAAGTAGAGAAGGTAGTGATTTTGCTGGGTCTTACCATTAAATTTAAGTGGTAAAACACAATTTTGGAGTAAACTTGTTCTGAAATGGTTAATGTATCAAACTCTTTATGGTCCACCCCATAACATTACCTAGTCCACTTCGCTTTCACTTCTAGGTCTGCTTGTTTTGAAATTTCTGCCACATTAGCCCTAGTCTTAGACAACCCAAGGGCTTGTGTGATTGCCTCTGAAGATTAAAATACATGGATACCTTTGATTCTTACTCGCAACCCCAGCTGCCGATTTGTCTAGAAGAGATAGATTTCCCCCAAGTACCACTCACCAATGGACGTGACGATTGGCCACATGGAATAATTTTGCAACTGAGTTCTAAATTACTTTGGTGCACTTTCTAAGAATGGTCCAAAGTTTAATTCTTGAAGGACCATTCGTTGCAGCACTTCCAGCTTGATAGTATCAAGGCAGGCCCTAGTCAAGGTGACCATAAGCTATGGCACTCTCGTTGGACTCTCATACTCCCATGATGATTCTATGGGAACCTCTTCTTTGGGAATCTGATGAACAGATTCCATGTCAGGTTTCTCATGGAGAGGGCTAGTTGCATGTGAGCCCTCTGCATGCTCCTAAGGTCAGGTGCCTCATCCTCGTCTGATTCTAGATCCCTTCTCTCAAGGTTGTGATGGTCCTTCCTCCCCAGACATCTTGGTTTTGGTGCCATCTACAATCATAGCATAACCACAAACTGAAATGTGTGCATGTTGCCCAAAAATGATAATTAGATACCTTCTCATGATGGCCTGGCTATGACAGTGACACGTGCATTTTGTTTGATCTAAGGTGGTGTACATACGCGAATTCATCGATCCACCCGAACCCTAGGTGTTTGGATTACCCTAGGTACATTAAGTCTTGGATTAGCTTTGATTAATCCTAGGTGTTTGGATTACCCTAGGGTGCATTAAGTTTTGATTAACCCTAGGAGGTGTTAAGTCTTGGGTGCGTTAGGTCTTGGGTTAGCCATCATGTCCCTAGGTATCGAGTCCTTGGCCCCCATGACGTAGAGCATACCTCCGGTATCAAAAGAGTGAAGGAACAGGTAAATGTGGACAAGTAGTAGGAAGGTGATATGCGTGAGAAGGAGAGTGGATGCAGAAAACCTGAAAAACTTCCGTAGTGTTATGAACAAATGGGTAAGAGGCTAAGGCATGATGCGCGTCTATATAGTGGTTTGGGCCATGCATCAACGGGACTGCGTAATAGTGGGTGGTTGCGTATATGGGGCCATGTTGATGAAATTATTCATCTATGTTAACCACCATTGATAGAGGAGGGAAAGGCCAAAATTTGTGAATTATAGCATAAAAATAGAGTTATTAGAGGGTTGAGAGACCTGAGGACATCATGAGATGAAGTAGAAGGAGTGTCGAGTGCAATAGAAGAGTCGAATCTAGGAGAACATCATAAGATGGAGCTTGGGCGATGAAGACCCTCGCGATGGTTGGCATAGAAAAGGTTGACCAACTATATCAAAGGGGTAGGAGATTAATAGCAGGGACCAAAGGATGTGCAAGTGAGTTCTCCTAATAGCAGGCTTCAGCCTTGTGTACCCTTGCACATTGTCAACATAGGAGTTCGTGGATCCCATAGTTAATTAACGACCATCGAAAGTTAATACTCACACCCACAAGAACCAGCCAAAGGATTTACAAGTTCTAGCAAACCAATACAGATGATCAAAACATAAAACTGGTAGTGAGGTGAGTAATAGAGAGTAATTGAGGAAGGGAACACTACATGTGAAACGGAATTCCTAATTGTGGTCACATGAAGTCCCTTGTGAAGTTCATGATTAAGTGACCTAGTAGGATCCATCCTCAATCCATACCAAAATCAACCACGTTCAGTGACTTCACATCAACATTGTAAGACTAGTCCATTCCTTGGAATATGAAAGTGTTGTCACAAAACAACCACCATTCCAAAATGGGTGAGATATAGGAAGTGAGAAAGGGCTTGAGTTAGAGGGGAAAAAACAAGTCCCATAACTAGTGCTTGTGGTCATTTAGAGTTGGTCTAAGGGATGTGCTTTGAATTCCCATGTTTTGTTTTTTTTTTTTCAACTGGAAACCACATCATGCAAAGACATAGATGTTTACACATTGATTTTGTCCAAGGGATGTGCTTTGAATCATCATTTTTTTTTGTTTTTTTTTAATGATGAGGACCACACCATGCAAGGATGGATTGATATTTAGCTTCCTATTATGAAGGGATATGGAATGGTAAGAAATCAATGAGAACATGTTTCCATACAAGGGAACAGAAAATCACAAAGAATGCTACATTCCCTTGAAATCACATCTTGTTCAATCCATTGGATCCTTCTCAAGTTGGGAAACTACGCAAGCCACAAATTAATTAAAGTTGTTTTAAATGAAAGAGGGATTGCATGTTTCAAAAACATGGAAAACCATAGAGTGTGTGGATGGGTGGATGACATGGACTCACTACCTATTAAATGAAATGAAAGTATAACTTAGCTTCCTGAAACCAAAATGCTAAGGTGAGAACTAGATATAGTAGGCAACCCATAATAAGCATGTCCCTGTTTGGTGCAACCATCTCACCAGCGCATCCTATGGCAATAAGGCAATAAGATGGATTTATCAGTGAAAATAAATAGAGGGAAATAACTAACATAAAATAGAATAGAACGACTAAAGGTGAAATATATCTATAGCTATAAAAAAGAGAAAGAGTATGTAAGAAATGTCAAATGTACGAATGATGGTGTAAAACAAAAAACAAAAAATAAAGAAAAGACCTTAAAGGCCAAGACAACAATTTTAGTATGGGTAGCGATCTCCCCCATGACTAAGCTTGGAGGAGGAGATTCAAAAGATGGAACGTGGCTGAACATTCGACAAAATGGTAGCGAAACTAGTTTGGTGTAGTTCATGGAAGGGTTTTAATTGTTGCATGTTGACCAACTATGTTTTCGTTGGGTCTTAAGGTTTGTGTATGAGTAGGGCTCTGAATGGAAAGGTCTTGGAAATAATATAAGGTCCCTCGCACAGTGTTTGAAACTTAGTCCATTGTGGCACATGTGTGGGGTTCCAATAGAGAACATTATCTCCACGTTGAAATGTTGCCTTCCGAATCCTAAGGTCATGACATTGTTTGTTATATGCCTTATGCACCTCATTTGATGATAGGGCTACTAATCAATTCTCATCTAGCACATTTAAGTTGATGAGTCATTCTCATTATGCTAAGGATAAGTCAAGACCTAAGTCACTTACAGTAGATAGTGTTCAAATTTCTACTTGAATCGGGAGCATTGGTAGTTTTTCATACATCGACTCATAAGGGGAGTAGCCTATATGAAGTTTCTAGGTTGAGCGATAGGTCTAGAGGATGTCATTAAGTTTTGTACTGTAATCCCTCCTATATTTGCTAATCGTTCTAGTTAGGATTTTTGTAATCTCTTGGTTAGTGACTTCGGCTTGCTCGTTGGCTTGGGGGTGATAGGGTGTTGTTAGTTTATGTTCTACTCCCAAATGCTACATGAGTTTACAAAATGTAACACCCATGAAGTAATTGCCATTATCTAAAATGAGTGCACGCGACACCCCAAACATGTTCACGATTTGCTGTTGAACAAACCACGCAGCTATGGTTGAGGAACAGTTGATGATGGCTACCACCTCTACCCACTTGGTGTAGTAGTCCACCGCAACAACGATGTATGCCTTCCTATTTGACATAGGTATAATGAAGCCCATGAAGTCGATGCCCCAAATGTCAAAGGGTTCTAGTGGATGAATCCACTGTTGAGGTTCCTCCATTCTTGTCATCATCCCACCATCCCTTTGACATCAATCACAAGAGCAGACGAACCATTGAGCATCTCTAAAGAGTGTAGGCTAGTAGTATCCTATGAGCAGGATCTTAATGGCCATGCATCATCCTACATAATGTCCCCCACAAGGGCCCTCATGAGCATCCTAGAGGATGCGTAATTGATTTGCATTAGGGATGCACCATTGAACCAAGCCATCCGCAAAGACCTTGTAAAGGTGTCCATTAATTTCCATGAAGTGTTTGGCTCTGTGAAGGAATTATTATTTCTTCTGATGGTCCAACTCCTTTGGTAGATCTTGTGTAAGAAGATAGGTGAGGATGTCATTAAACCAATTTGCTTCTATGGGAGCCTCCTTTGTAACTACTCCAGCAAAGAGAAGTTCATCTGAAAATTGGTCAAAGAGTGGACTCTCCTCCTCCATGCTATTCCATCATAACCAAGACAAGTGATTAGCCACCACATTCTCAGTTCCCTTTTTGTATACCATAGTAAGATCGAATTCTTGAAGGATCATGAGCCACCGTATGACACAGGGGCTCACCGTTGGTTTGTTCATAAGGAACTGGATGGCACTATGGTCCGTATGCACAAACACCTTGTATCCAAGCACATAGTGATGGAACTTTTCCAAGGTGAACACCACTACCATTAACTCCTTTTCAGTGGTGGTGTAATTTAGCTGAGCACCCACAATACTGTGGCTTGCACAATGGATGTAATATGGGCACTTCTAGTCATCCAACTGTGTGAGCATGGCTTCCAATGCATAATTAGATGCATCTGTCATGATGTAAAACAATCTGGACCAATTGGGGGCTTGTAGAATTGGAGTCTCCACAAGTTTTTGCTTCAGCATTTGGAATGCAAATTCACATTCCCTAGTCTAGACAAATGGGATGTCTTTCTTGGTCAACTCCACCAACAGCTTGGTGATCTTCAAAAAATTCTTGATGAAGCACCGATAGTAACCAATGTGTCTAAGAAATGGCCAGAAATTCCTTACAGTTCCCAACTAACTGGTGATTCCTTGGATAACCCTAATTTTTTCAGGATATACTTCGATCCCTACTTGTGAAATTCGATGCCCCAAAAAAATTCCTTCTTGGACCATCAGGTGGCTCTTTTTCCAATTGAGTCATAAGTTAGTTTCTACACATCACTTCAAAACTTGTTCAAGGTAGTCTAAGATTTGCTAGAATGTTTCCCAATAGGTGGAGAATTCATCCATAAAAACTTCTACACCATTGCCGATTTTCTGCTGGAAGATGCTAAGGACAAGGCATTAGAAAGTTGAAAGTGTGTTACATAGGCCAAAGGACATCTTTCTGTATGCAAAAGTCCCCCAGGGGCTTGTAAACGTTTTCTTGGCCTAGTCCTCTAGCACAATCTGGATTTGGTTATAGCCACTGTAACCATCCAAGAAGCTATAATAACAATGCCCCAAAATGGTATCCAACACCTGGTCCAAAAATGGGAGCAGAAAATGATCTTAAAGGTTACCATGTTTAATAATCAAAAATCGATATAGACCCTCCATTTACCACTCTTTTTTGGCACAATAATGAGTTTTCTGACCCACTCACTATCCGCAATGGGGTAGATGAATCCCACCTTTAGCAATTGCTCAGTGTCATCCTTGACAGTCTATTTAAGTTTGGGATTCAATCATTTTTGCGGCTATCATCATGGCTTCATGGAGGAGTTGATATAGATTCGATGTTGGCATACCCCCAGATCAATCCCCATTAACTCAAGATATGACCATGTGAAGGCAATAAAGCACTTGTTTACCATCCTTAGCAACTTCTTCTTTTTCTCAGCAGCAAGAGTGGCATTGATTATTACTGGCTTACCATTTTCCAAGAATGCATATTTCAAATCGACCGATAAGGGCTTTAGTTCTAGGGGCTCCTGTTTAAAGCTTTCAAGGATCTGTAGCTTTCCCTAATTGGTAGCATCATTAGTGGTGGAAATTTTTTGATGGACCTATTCCAGCTCATCTATTCTCCCCATATAGGTACATACAAGGATCTCAAAGGGTTCCATGCATAGGATGCCACTATCAAAATCAGCAGTCATCCATTGGGTGCCTTCTTGATTAGTGGCTATTGTGTACATACATTGTTGAATTTGTGATTTGGTAGTGCATCAACTACATGTTTGAATGGATGTCCACTTGATGGACCAGAGTTTCTACACACAGTTGCACCTGAAGTCATTGTATGCGATGCATAGAACATGCTTCTTCTCAATCTTCCCAAAGGGATTTTCGTTAGAAATTTTAAGGGAGAGATCTCAGAGTCCCAAACGTGCATCCATCGTGTTGAGCCACGTTTTTCCCATTATAATTGGGAAGTCCCCCTTGTAGTTATCAATAGGGATCACTAGGAAATCAGTAGGGTAGGACCACCCAAAAATAGTGGTCATAATATCTTCTACCAATTTCAAGGGAACAGTAATGGATTGGTTTGCTAACTCGAGCCGAATGTTGCTCTCCTTCAATGAGGAAAAGTTTTAAGTCTTATACATATCATGTGAAATCAGATCGACACCTAACCCCAAATTCAGAAGAGCTTTGCATGGCTGGTTCTCTGCTACCTAAAGGTATATGAGGGGGCTTCTTGGATCAGCCAATTTTTGAGGGAGATGACCCATCTTAATCCAGTCCATCGCAACATGTGTTAGCATGATGGTTTGCATGTTGAAAAGCATTTAGTTCAAAGGTTGCTCGAAGGATTGAGTTTCAGAGGCAGTTGGAGATGCAGGGGCATTGGATGCAGATGAGTGTGAGGGTGTGTTTAGGTTATTAAGCCAAAAAAAGAACGTTTCCATAGTTTTGATTCTGACCCAATCGACTAGGGAGCCAGTTGTAAATTGATGGCCCTTGTGGCATTACGCCACTATGGTTGTGGAGGTATTTCTCCCTACATAGGTAGAGCAAGAGGCAGCTGAGTTGAGGACTAATGGATACATATGGTAGAAGGAGGTGGCAGAGGATAGTGTAGATGTGGATTTTCCCCATTAGGTGATGGAGATTGGGCCCGAATGTATTCTAGAGGGTAGTAATGATTTTGAAAGGTTGCATGACTAGAAGAGTCCTATGGGAGGACTGGCTACTGAATGTAGTACCTATAAGGATCTAGCTGTCGGTAAGGATATTGCTGCCTTGTGGGTGGCATCGCCCACAACTATGGGTGTTGCCATTTCTGGTAGTGCTTATACAGTTGTGGCAGAGCTCCACTTGGATAATATCCCTACTGCTAGTGGAACTACCTAGAATTGCCTTAGAGATAAGGCAATCTCCAGGGTGTTTTCCTCTTTGCTAAGCGAGGATTTAGAGCATACACCCCAGACTCTTGCAAATGTGACACCATGAGGCAACATCCCTTAGGATGTTTGTACTGGCATATGTCACATCCATCGTCTTCTTCAGTGTCCAAGTTTGCAACTTATTCTACTATAGCAACCTTGCCCATATTTGTGGTAGGCATGTTTAGCCTCTTTTCTCCTTTGTCGATCTCAATTATTACTCTGTTCTTTGGATTCTTTTGTGATTTCTAAAACACTTTTGAATTTTTAATCCAAAGAATCCCACATCTTGCCCACCTTGGCCAAAATTTTAAAAGTAAACTTTTGTATGGGTAAAGTCTTCCTATTCACTGCTGCATCCATTGATGATTCCTCCTCATCTTCACAAAATCGAACCTCCCTTTTCTGGATGGAAGGTCTCGATTATATTAGTTCGCACTTTCACGTTTTTATAGTTCTTCCTCTTCATTGGCTACCTACTCAATTAATCATTGAAGCTAATGAGCCCTTAACTTGGATAGTAGTCCTTGAGCATAAACGCCAAGGGTCCTTCTTATTTCAAAACGGAGCCCATCTATGACATGGCAGAGCTGTTCCCACTGAGAGTAGCCATGACTAGGGCAATGGTGCAACAATGAGTAATATCTGCTCATGGCTGCATCTAAGGGCTCGTGGCTACCTTTTTTCCACCCTTGAATCTGTCATCTTAGATTAGATACTCTAGAGCAGGTTTGGTATTTATCATTAAAGAGCTCCAGCATCATACTCCAGCACCTGATTGATTCTAGCTCCAAAGACCAGTACCAGCTTTTTGCTTCCTTGGTGAGTGTTCAGGGGAATAACTTGAGTTTCTGCCATTTATTTTCAATATTTTGCAGGGTGCAGGCATCATGAAATGCCTACAGGTGAGTCTACGGATCGCAAATGTATCCCCCTTCAAATCTGGGGATGTTGTTCATATCAAGGCACTTGATCCAACTATCTCTCAAGTGCCTAGCAGGTACATGAACTGCCTCTACTATGTTTAGCATGCTTTGAGTGGCAAGTAGTGGTTCATCAAAGTCATGATCCTAATGATGACCATGGTGTCTGTGATGGTCTTTGCTACCTTTCCTTTTGTGACGGTGAGCCTCCCATAACTGTTCACGCACTTGGTCATGACGTTCCTATCGGTGTCCTCGATCATGTCTATCTCGGCGATTACCATCATCATGATCCCTATTGCGACGATTGCAATTGGATTCAGAACCAGATGAAGCTAAGGTGGAAAGAGGGAAATGAGAACAGGGGAAAGAATTGCCACCCCCACTATGCCGATCACTTCCTCTTCCATGACAATGGCCGCAATCTTCACGTCCATCTCCACCTTCGCCATGATCTCCTCCAGGAGATCCCTTAGCATCCTGAAACTCCCGGTCACTTGAACCTTTACTCTGTATGATGGATCGGATGTTCTGACGAAGGGACAAAGATGCGAAAGAATGGACAACATGAGGAATAGGTTCCTCATCATCATGTTGGACCTGTAGGGGCAAAGGGTTACTGGACTATTTGCCCCTTGCTCGTTCATGGTGTTTTGCCTACTGCAGGTCTCATTTATGATGTGCCTCATTTGGACAATTATCCCAATAATCGTGATCCTCCATCATATACTCCTCAACTTGGTCTTGAATGCCTAATCTAGTGAGAGTTTGGAGCAGCATTCTGGGACCTGATCGATCAAGGGGCAACATAATATTTCCCTCCATGTCCTGCCATCAAATCTACAGATCCTGATGCAGGATGAAGGTAAAGCTAGGTATATACTCATCCAGATGAGTATATACCACCCAACATTCCTGGGGCACTTGTGGGTTGGATTTGTCTTGCCTATGAGAAGAAGACATATTCATGTTAAACAACATATAACTTGGTGTGCCTTACTCTTACCTAAGTCATAGATTTCGACATTAGGGGTCCATTCCAATGAAGTGAGTGATGATCTTGCTAAGGCTAGACAACACATGGAAGGCTAACAGTTCTCGACAACGATGCCAATGATGAGCCGTGAGGTACCCCTACGTCGAACCATACGAATCACAAGCATTCACGCACGATCTGATCGAATTCCAAAGACTGCGAGCACTTACACACAGTATTTTAGCCATCAAAATCCTAGTTAGAACGGTTGTTGTCCTCTCAACCTCACTTGTGACATTCTAGAACGATGGTTAAGTGAGACCGAGGCATATGATTTTTATGTGTTTTCTTTTATTCTTAATATTTAATTCTTCTAATATAGGGAGTAAAAAGGGCTAGATAATTAAAGGCTTCACTACTCTATCGCTCGACTCCTCCTAGCATAAGCAGCCATCCCCACCCTCCGTGCACATCCCAAGCATGTCCTAATCACTACTGGGTTGCTAGATGTTAAGCGTCACTAGGTTGTCAAGTGTCAGACATATGTTCGAGGTGGTCGTGCTTATGTGTTCTCGTGGGCTACTAAAATGTATTGTGACTATAAAGTGATAACGGAAGCATGAAAATTATTAAAGTATTAAAATATTAATGCTTCAGTAATTTAGTTCAAATGTTGCAATGAATGTTCAAAAAGCTCACCTTTATTGTTGTTCACGCTAATGGGCTCACGTACATTAACGCTTGAATAAAGAACCGTACACTCTTCAAACTATATGTAGGTACTTGGAAAATAATCTAACTCCTGCAGAAACAAACTGCAAGAGCTTCCCTACAACTTGAACAAAAGGTGCCATAAATGCTATGGGTGCACACATATTTATAACAGAAAATGAAATTTGTGTTAACGATGCCATGTCAATGCTTGAAAAGATGCATCGACGGGATCACATCGACATGGCTGCGTTAACGAGGCTTCATTGACGTCGCCAAGCTTCATTGACGTCGCCCAGTCGACGCAGTGACTGGATGCTTCATCAAATAGTCTTACAAACTTTCTTGAATAAAGTCTACTTATTGTTCCTAGACTCTATTTCTTTTCTTATGTTATTATACTTAGATTTTCTCATGGATCTTAACTTAAACTTTATATTCATAAGGAGTCATGAATGTTCTTGGGAATCCTCACATCTTTATCAAATAAGATTGTTATGATTCACTTAACTTAGTTTGACATTGCTTGCAAAAATCATGATTGGAACTAAGTATTATTATAGGATAAACACCCCCATCCCCCCTCTTATTACTAGTACAAAGAATTTAAAACTAGTAAATAAGGGAAAAAGATCATGATGTCTACCTTATTTACATTGTTATATGTAAAATTAAGAATCAAGTTGGTGAAGCTATTAGCTCTTATTAGAGTTTATTTCTTTAAGTTAATTGTGATGTTTTCATTTATTTAGTATTTTTCTTTGAAAAGTGTAATTTTCTTCTCTTTTTTAAGAAGGATACTTGTTGTAAGAAGTGAAATCCCATGAAGCCCTTTAAAATGGAGACAACTTAAACATTTTCCTATCATATAATGGAGGTTTTTAAAGATTAGTAGTAAAGATTAAACATTGACAATACATCTCCAAAACTATTGAACCTTTTTTCTATATCATTTTGGAGTTTCTCTTCTAAATTCATGAGATGATCTACTTTGATTTTTTTCTCATTTTTAAGAATATTTTTGGGGTTTGAAGCGTGCCACCATGGAATGGCTTAAGCCACGTGTCGACTAGTCTACCAAGGGTAATGACCTTGATGTCTCATCTTAAATTTGAATAAGGTCAACACTCACAATTTTGGGTTCAATAGGTTGAAGTGGTGATAAAATTTGGTAGTGAAAGAGCATGTAAATGTTATAACAAATTAAAATCAAAGCTTGAAGTATAGTTATAGTTATGGCATCACTTTATTTTTTATAATTCTTTTATAATATTGTTATGATGGTATATATTGAAGCAACCTTATTAGAGGAGGGGAAAAAGCATGCACATCCATAGGCTGTATAAAGTGTAATATACAAACCATAGCTTAAATCTATAACTTATTAGTAAACAATAAAGTTTATGCATTAAATTATGTTATTATTATCCTATGATAATACCAAATTATTTTTGTTGAAATTAAACTTCCTAATATATTGGTTCATATATCACCGAATTATCCTAAATGCTCCAAGGCATGGTTTTTATTTAATAACATATAATGCAGACTGCAGGTAGTCAACGCGAACACGGAAAAGAGAGGTGGTAGAAGGGAACGAGAGAATGGACAGAACGGTTTCTACTTTGTATTATAGTAGTAGTAGCAGCAGGACAGGCCTATCCCTAAGCCACGATGGCTTTGATAACGTCAAGAGCATTTTGGTAGCCGATTTGTTTCAGAACTTGCTTGTCTTTTAACCGTGGACCTGGTTTGATACCCGCGTAGTTGGACACTGTCTTCACTGACACCACCGACGGAGGAGACACAAATGGCACATAAGGAACTCTCCTCACCACCTGCACGCACCCACGCCAATTTCTTGTTTTTCAGGTAATCAAATAACTGATAAGAACTCACTATCACACCTGCACGCAAGCTAGCCTTCCATTCTAAAAATCTCTGTTAAGCATGCTGGTCATCGGATTCTACAAAACTTTCATTTCTAACTCATCATATCGTTCTTATTGTTGATAAGCCTACCTAATAAGACAGATACCGGATTTGAGGGTGGCTATACAAGATTCCGATCTTGCAAGACACTTATACCCCATTCATCAAATTAATGTTTAACGAACAACACTGATGATTCTAGATTGAGTCATCTTTGTAATTAGCTACTAGCAAGGCACATCAGCTGACTTACAAGTGCAACGGCTGCAGCTCCGCGGTCGATGGCCTGGCAGGAGAAGTAGGAGCCCAAGAACTCAGCATATCCTTTGTTTTGCACAAAAATGTCTGAACTGCAACCGTTTCCTCCGTCGCTAACCACACTTGGTGTGTAGCTGAGGCACCTTCTTGACCCATTCACATCTGCGCAATTTGTCAAATTCACCTGCGCACACACGTTACGTCGCTCATTACTCACAAAAATTATCATATTACAACATCACATCACATCGTCGCTGGTTTAGATTATTTAGAGTCCCCTAAATCACCAGCACCTCACAATTTAAAACTCACAATTTAGATTATTTAGAGTTCCCTACATCATTAAAAACTTAAAAAGGTGAGTCCTTACTTTGCCAGCTGCGTCGCTTCGTTGGGTGGGCAGCCAAAAGACGGCGCCAGTGTTGTTAGGGGAATAGATTACTTGGGCGTCTCTGTACCACACTCTGTTGAGCTTGTTTCCGATCGCTCCGCAACGCGACGGGTAGATTAGAGGCTCTATTCCTACTGTGTAGTCTGCGAACTTTAGATATTTCCGGCCTTTGTATGAGTTGTCCTTTAAGTTCTGCACACAAACGATACTCGTATCGTAAACACAACAGTATTAATTAACACGCTCAAAACGAACTACACTACAAGTCTGACTGAAGTGACACGGATATCCATGTTTATGTCCGAATTATTAAATTACATTACTACCTGCCAGTACCAGATGCCGGTGTGAGCCACCTGCCTTGCAATAAGAACGTCACCGAGCTTCCGATCCAAGTTGGAGGTGCCTGCATTGCTATAGTGCACAATCATCGGCGTCCTCGGGGTGAGGAAGAGTAACTGCTCCGCTGTTCTGGCAGAGTTTATCTGCATTTATATCCTTATATATAATTAGATAATGAGCTTGTACCATACCACTGTTCAAGAAAATGGAAAAACGGTCGAAGAAATTAACATCCCGGACACACTGTCTTTTCCGACTTTTTAAACACTGAAATCTAGCTAATCCCTGTGACGTACCGGACATGATAAAGAGAAAAGCATGCTCAAATATTTCAACAACATAGCTACCAGAAAATGGCAACCGGCCTGGGAGTTTGGGAATTTAAAAAATACGAAACGCAACACAATAGACTAGAAACGTGATTTCGTAACAATGTTCAGAGATGATCAGCGTTATCGGTTAACAGCAGCCGCAGCAGCTATATTACCATGCCGTGTCCCGTATTAGCCACGATGACGCTCTTGCCTCCCAGCGATCTGCAGTAGAACGTTTTACCTACACTCAGGTAATTAATGGTTTAGAACATTGAAACATTCATGCTACCGTAAATAATAAACATAACATGATGAGCGAAAAATCTTCGTTTCTCGCTGGATATGGTTACACAGTGTCTCAGATGCGGCATATATATACCTGCGAAAGACACCTCCTTTAGGTCACTGATACCGTGACAGACTATGGCTGTGGAAGCTTCCAAGATGGAAGACAGGGCGCCCTGACCCTCAACCAGTATTCCTCTGAAGTTGCTGGCCGTGGCGCACGCCATATCTCCTGCCAAAGCTATCGTCACCAACGCCATTGCCAGCAGGCCACCGTTGCCTTTGCTGCTTCCCATCTTCAACTCACACAACTTCTCACTCACTCAATCACTCTGCTATTACTCACCAGCTCCTCGGATCCGATGATCCTGTTTCAGAGGAAGGAACGGTGGGTTGTATTTATAGGCCAATTCACAGAATTTCATCGATCTATTATGAATGGTTAATCTGCCGCACAAATCTTATCCCTTGTAAAACACTAAGTTGCAGTATTTGCAGAACAATGGGTGTAATACTTAGAGTGGAGAATGCAGGTGTACCACGTGAATTGCTCGCTACTGTTCGCATTGTACTGGACCGACATTTCATGCACGTCCATGTCACATCATTTATGGCAATTCATAGGTGTGCCTGTGCTCCACCAACCTTCCAGATTCTTCCGCGTAATCGCAACCATCCACAAGGCATATACCTCATCTATTTCCTTGTAGCGGAGTGGAATCCAAAATCCGTGCCCTCCAATTCGCAGACCATAATGATTATGACTTGTCTGGTTACTTTGAAAAGGCCAATCACTACGCTGAAACTATTATCAATTATTTTTGTCATGAACCGAGTACGTGGCGTCGCGCCCGGCCAGCGTTTTTAATTGCATTTTGTTGGCCATTCTACCCATCTCTTTCTCCTGTTCAAGACTCCATGGCGTCGCGACTCGCCAGCGTTTTTTAATTGGATTTTGATGGCCAGTCCGACCAATCTCCTTCTCCCGTTCAAGTCTCCGTAGCGTCGCGATTCGCCAACGTTTTTTCATTCCGAGATAAACTTTTAGATAGACATGTGCTTTCCGTGTCGAGCGGTCTGAGTCGAATCCCCTCCAGATCCGATTCTATATCATCTACGGATGTCGTTTCCTGACAAGCAGTCACATTAGCCCGACCAGCATTTTTAATTGCATTTTGTTGGCCATTTTACCCATCTTTTTCTCCTGTTCAAGACTCAATGGCGTCGCGACTCGCCAGCGTTTTTAATTGAATTTTGTTGGCCATTCTATCTTATCTTATCCGACCAATCTCCTTCTCCCGTTCAAGACTCGATGGCGTCGTTCAAGACTCGATGGCGTCGCGATTCGACGACGTTTTTTCTTTCCGAGATAAATTTTTAGATTGACATGTGCTTCCCGTGTCGAGCGGTCCGAGTCGAATCGCCTTCAGATCTGATTCTATATCATTCACAGATGTCGTTTCCCGACAAGCAGTCAAATTAACATAATTAGAGTGGTCCTTGGCAACGCAAACGTAGAGTCAACATCAAACAGACGCAACACGCAACTCTACCACGTTCATCTCATCGCTGTAACGGCCTGCCGGTCCCTGTGCCTGTGTCACTGTGTTACTAAGAGTTTCTTAGAGTTCCACTTCTTAAATCTTAGGGTTTTATCTTTTCGTGGCCTCCATCCCTTTACAGAGAACCTTAATATATTAAATGTTATGAATTTAACACCGCTGGGAGGTAAAGATTAATTTTAATGCCTTTAATTTATTTCAACAATTACTATATTTTACGTTTAACCCATTTCTGCTCAAACAATCAGCCCCTCGTATGCGAAGTATTGTTAAAATTTAAAACATAAAACACAAACTTCTTGTATACACAGTAATTTTTGTGTTAAGACGTTCCCTTGAGAATTACTTTTCAAAATACCCTCAGTTGAAAGTTGCTTTTCAAAATGCTGCCTGGAAATTTAGTGGCGAACTCTATGTTCTACTTTTCATTATGCATTCATTTGAAAATTTTGATCAAAACGGCATATTCCGGCTTCTAAATAGTATATGCGCGGCAGCGTCAGCTTTTGTCTGTCCTTGCCAGGCACCCTCAATATCTTATCTAATGTACGACCTTATCTGCATGTGGAATGGAGTGTGAGAAGACGCACGGCGCAATCGTGGCCGCGAAACTAATCGACGGCCAGCAAGCGGGCCACGACGGGTCACGTTAATCATGAGGCAAGGTCGTAACTTCGATTATAAATATCCGCCATGAACATGAACGCTCAAGCAACAAAAGCAGCAGCAGCAGCAGCCTGAAGCGCAAAACACAAATTATCAGAAATGGCGCTAACATTGAGTGATAGGAACGGAGCAGGTGCAGATGCAACCATGCTCATGAGGATAATGGTAATGTTCATGGTTGCCCTGCCTTGCATGTGCCGTGTCATTCCAATCTACGTTCCGATCGGAATCATTGTGGAGAATGATAAGCAGCAACAATACTTTCTTGACGCGTCTACGCCGCAGTTTTATCCTTGGCTCAGGGGCAGTGAGGCCCGCATTTCTGGTAACCAAATGATCACTGCATCATTACTGCATGTCTTAATTTGCTTTTCATTTCGGTAATTTAATTTCTCCTCAATTACTGTAACTCAATCTTACGTGCAATGCCGTGGTCATGCTGCAGGTCGCACATTCTATATGAGACATTTCGAGGGAAAAAGTATTGTCTTAGTGAAGCACGACAAGGGCTTGGTATTGCATTATTATTTTTGCCTGTTCAATTTAATAATTTAACCTCACTGGCTCATGATGATGGTGCTATTGCGAACATAATTGCACAAATCACAATGGATGACAAATGTTTAGCATTTTCGGTTGCAGAGACAGAAACGCGTTTCAAGACTCCGTAGCATCCTAACCTTAAATATAAATGTTTTCTTTTAAAGCTCTGAACTTGTGTAATTTTAAGCATACTTTTGGTCAATCATGGGGTTGTTTTTGCTAATTTTGAATCAATAAATGCTTAACCATTCAACCATTTATCTAATCATAGTTGCAAATCATTTGCATCACATTCGGAGTGCTGAGATGTCCAAATCAGTATGTCTTTCATTTCTCCCATCTTATTCGCCGTTTCTTATCTGCAACTTCTGGTTGGGCTTCTGTTGCCCTTGTTTGTGGTGTCTGTTTGGTTCCGTTGCAATCCCACCAAAGAAATAACTAATATTAATATGGTATGTATGTTTTGGTTGCTTGATCTGGCATTGCTTATTGGCAGATCAACGCTGCGATCACAACAGAAGTGCTGCTGATGAGCTTCCCGTCGGTCACGACGGTGATTCATTACAGCAAAGCTGCTTCCCCGGACACGGATCTTAACATTGGCGACCTCGTCTTTCTCTCCAGAACAGCGCAAACAGGCAACTGGTTTTGGGCGGTACGTACCAGTACCACAATGCATATGGCCCATCTATCCTTGTTATTGCTTATACTTGGTCTTGTTTTACTGAGCTTTTCCCATATTTACCGCACAGTATTTGATCCATACATTTTGATAATGCAAAATGCAACGAATCTTTAATGTAATACATTATACATACATACAGAACCGCCATGACCCGAGGAGGCATGGGTTGTATAGCTTGAACTTCAATGATTCCTCGACCCAGGAGAGTAGTTCCCCAGGCTGCCTCATCCTGAGCAACACTCTGAACAAAGCGTGGTACAGGACGTCGCAGGTACCGTTTCCCGATGGCTCAAACAACTTTGTGTTCTGGCTGACAACTCCCGGCAGCGCATTCCCCGTCCCTAACGTAAGTACATGATTAGATAAATATGCTCCCTAACGTAACTAATCTTTAATTTGATTCTCATGGAGGGGAGGCGAGGCGGTGATGCTGCAGGTACAACTGGCTCAGTGCTCTGAGATGGGGCAATCGCATGTGTGCCTGGACAAGCAGCCGAAGGTTGTGGCAGGCCGCCGCGGATGCAGCGCAGACATCTACGTTAACAATGCGGCATATGCCGAATTCCTGAAAGGGACCTTGCGCTGCGACACTGTGGACATGGTGGCCGCAGCTGTGGCACAGGTACTCCACTAATTAACCATTTAATTAATTTTAAAGAGCCTACAATACAATACAATTAAATTGACGATTGAAGAAGATAATGATTTTTGTGGATGGAAATGTGAATGGCCAAGGTATGCAAGAGCTATAAAGGCGTGTCATTGCTGTTGACGGCGACGGTAACGAACAGGGCGGGACTTGAAACGAATGAGCAGATTCCATGCACGCAGATAATCGACCACGTCAGCTACCCTAACGCCGTCACTACCATCGCCCAAATTGTTAAGGCGATTCCCACTATCAGTCCCCGCGTGGCTGACCCTCAGTCTCAGGTTGAAGCCCAGGCCCAGGCCCAGGTGGCCTAAATTTGCCCCACTGTTTGCTTCTTAACTACACTACTATGTATGTCTGTCTGTCCGTCCGTCCTTCCTTAATAATATCGTAGTTATGGGTTTCGTACGGGTCGTTGGATGGTTGTCTGCCTCAACGTCGAGTTACATACATAAATAAATTATATACGTATTCCCCTTAAATGCAATGATTAATGACCTTTTAGTATGTTCATTGTTAAACAATTTGTTTCAATTTTTAAATCTTTTAATTCTGGATGTACTTTATTTTATAATCGTTCAAAATGATCAAATTTCAACATAGGCAACTTTAGCCAAACAAATAACAATGCAATAGCACATAATGGGGCAAAGAAATTCCAACCTTAAATATGTTAATTTACATTTATTAATCCAACCTTAAATATGTTAATTTACATCTATTAAGTGTAGTAGAATTAGATATTCAATTATGGAATCAAAAGAAATGCACTAAGAACACAAGAAAATATCCTGGGAAAGCATACAAAAACCTCAACAACTGCTCTAGCTCCTAGGAAGCATTAGAAATCCAAGTATTCTTTTCTTTTAGACTTATAGCAAGCTTAGATTAAGCTTTCACTAGAAGAAAAGATTGCAACTAGAATTATGCCTCATATACCTTTGAGGATGTGATGTTGAAATAAGATGAGACCACACAAACATCCACTTATATAGTGTTCATAATGTCATGCTTTAGGTAAAAGCTAAATTATGAAGTTATAATCCATAATTAATCATAGCCAAATTGGGTGTGAGAGATTACATATTCTTTTAGCATATTACATACTTTGGCTTTTATTATTTTTAGCCAACATGGAAATTGTTACAACATGAAGGTGTCTTAAACTTAAAGTTAACAATGCACCTAACAATTTACCAATCCAAATTCTTTTTTACACTACTTGTCCACAAGAATTACCTTGGCCAACATATTTGTTGGATTTTCCAATGTAGGAACCTTTTTTAGACAAATCCTTCCTTTTTCAATTTCATCCCAAATAAAATGGTAATTTATATCAATGTTTTTGATCCTTGCATGGAACACATGATTCTTTGACAAGAAGATTGCACTTTAGTTATCACAAGAGATGTTTGCTTTCTTTTGTTCTTGCCCAAAATCTTTGACTAATTGTTGTAGCCAAACTTTTTCTTTGCTTACTTGAGAAGCTACTACATACTCTGCCTTTGTTGTTGATAATGCATCACAACTTTTTCTTTTACTAATTCAGCTAAGCACACCTATGTTCATTTTAAAATATATCCACTTGTGGATTTTTAGTGATCTAGATCACCTTCCCAATTTGCATCCACAAAAGCATGTAATCCAAAGGAACTTTTTTATAATAGATGGCAAAATTAACAATACCTTGAAGATACCTAAGAATTCTCTTAACATCCATCCAATGTTCCTTATTAGGATTTGACATAAACTTGGTCAGAACTCCCACTACATCTACAGTATTAGGCCTAGTACAAACCATTGCATACATGAGGCTACCTACAATATTATCATAGGGGATTTTGCTCATTTCCTCCATTTCTTCACCTATTCTAGGGAATTGCTCCATTGATAATTTCATGCCCACAGACAATGGAGTGTTTGTTGGCTTACATTTCTACATATTAAATTTTTCTAAAACTTTACTAGCATATGTAGATTGACCAAGCCATAACTTTTGATCTTTTATATCTTTTTTAATTTCTATTCCTGAGATTTTCCTTTATCTCAAACTGAGATGACAACTGATGAGTGGTGAGGTACCCCTACACTCAACCATATGAATATGAGCGTTACACGCATGATCCAGTCGAACTCTGCAAACTAAGTGCCTACACGCCTTATGGAACACTTAAGGTTAATCGTTTGTTGTCTTCCCAGACTTACTTGTATTTGTCACAATTGTATGGTTAAGTAAGTCTGAGGTATGTGATTTTTATGTCTTTTATCTTTTATCGCCTATGCTAATGAGGGAAAGGGTGAAGAGACTAAGTAACTAACTTTAATTAACTAAGTTCTAATGCCTAGCATCAGTATCTGTTTCCACTTGTCATTCACACCCTGAACCAATGCAACCTTCTGGGATTACCAAACGCTATTCGTTACTAGGATTACCAAGCGTAATGCGCGTGCTCAAAGCGGTTGTATTGAATGCATTTAACTAGGAGTGTTGAGGGTTGAGAGAGATTAATTAACTAATAAAGCATTTAAAAAATTAACAATAATTAAAGTCCTAATTAGCTTAGTCCATGCACTGCAAGGTTTATCCAAAAAGTTCATCTTTATTTCCGTACACAAACTTGTGCTCAAGTACAATATTTGCTCGAATAAATATCCATTCACTTTGGGACTCCTACTGCGGGCACATGGAAATTATTCTATCTTTGGAGAGTTAAAACTGCCAGAGTTTTGCTAAGGGTCTAGATCTACATGGAGAAATAATGGAGAGCTGCCTCTTATTTATAAATTTGGCGGCGCACTACAATATCGCGTACACGATATCATGAGAGAAGACGCAATATCGCATGGGATACATTGTGTACGCGATATCGCGACCCATGCGATATCGTGTCCCATCATACCCCCATGACTAAATAAAAACTCGTCCTAGATGTTCCTTACAAAATATTGGGAAGGTATGGGATTATTGACTTGAATGAAACTAATGGTGAATGGGACGACATGTGAATGGATCATCATTATAGAACATGACAAAACTAGTGTTCACGACAACAAGAGTGAACACTTTATACATTTGACATTAGGCCTTATTTGGCATCTGAGAGAGAAGATAGAAGAGAGAAGAAGTTTGCTGCTGCTAACACCAAGATTGCACCTTTCGTTGTCTATCTGTAAGCGTGCCATCAATCTTGTTCCTTGCATGACTGCTTCAGCATCGATCCATTCTAAGTGTTTCCTCCAGAGCCAATCTGTTGCTGCATGGTTGCCATCTACACACACAACACAATCTTATATTAGCAAGGGTAAATGAATCACAATGCAGTTGATACCTTGCTTTGGTGAAAGGTCCATTGGCTGAGTTGTGGTATGGTTGATTGCAGATTCTAGAGATATAATATGGGTGACTACCGAAGGTGTAGGGGTTAGGAAAAAACCAAAAAAATTGGGTCAGGACCCCCATGACTAAGAGCGAACCTCCAGTAGTGATAGAATGGAGAAAGAAAAGGAATAAGAAAGATGGAAAAAGAGACAACTGTAACGTCGATGAAATGGATGTCAAGATGGAAATGAACAAAAGAGAGTTGATTACAAAAAATGTTTAAGGGAAAGAAATCAATTGATGCACCAAAGAGGAATGCCAGTGGGTCCTCCCCAAAGCAGGCTCATGCCCTTAATGCCCTAACAAACCCACATTCAAAGAGTCCGTAGGCTCTGGGAATGTCGTTTGGAAACAAGAGTTAAATTCTTAACCACAAGAATTTACCAAAAAGAAAACAATGCATCAACCAAAATATACACTAATGATACAATCGACAATGAGGTGAACAATGGAGAAAGAATGATGGAAAGAAGAGAATGGAATGGAGTCTCAAGGACAAGGTGGTGTACAACCCCTTGTGTGTTTAATAATTAATGTGACTTGGTAGATCCCATTCCAAGTTTGGCCTCAACAAACCACATCTAGTGACTTCGCATTAATACGTTTGGCCAATCCATCCACTTGAAGTAACAAGAATGCATCCTTCAAAGAGCAACCACCATTTCGACGAAACGAACGATGAGAAGGTAGGAAGCGAGAAGGGCCTTAGTTAGAGGGAACATGTTTATTTTAGTTCCATAACCAGTGCTTGTAGTCTAAATGTTTATTTCATCTAAGGGGTGTGCTTTGAATTCCCACTGTTTTTTTTTGTTTCGTGGGAACCACACCATGCAAAGACATATTATTATTATTTGCTCAGCTTTTCGATATTGGAGTAACATTGGAACAGTAAGAAAACTCAAGAAGAAAACATCCAAGCACCCAAGAGAATGGCCAACACAAATTCTTCAAGTTCCCTACACCCTTTGCAATCCTTGAGTCATTCCTTTGTTTGAGAAATGCCCAGTCACTGATTCTTTGAAAGTTCTTATTATGAAAGGGACTGTACATTTCCAAGCTGAGAGAGACCATAGAAATTTATGGATGTATAGATGAAGTGAACTCATTTCCTGCTATATCAAAAGAACCATACCTTAGTATCAACATCGTAATTTAAAGGTAAAAACCAAACATTAGAAATAAATAGAAAAAAGTTCATACCATCATTAAGAGCACTTATTAGGTGACAAGCTTAATAAAATGGATAAGACACACACAAAAATAAAAGAAAAAGTATAAACAATGTTGTAAAACAAAAACAAAAAAAGTTGAAGAAATTGTAAAACAAAAATGTGTAAAAAAAAATCTAAAAATAACTAAGGGCCTCAATTGATTAGCATAGGTGGCCATCTCCCCCATGACTGAATTGAAAGGGAGAGATTCGAAATAAGAAGCGTGGTTGTCCACTATCATAGGTGTAATTTGTACTGGCTATTATTAGTCCATGGAAGGGTTTGGTTTGTTGCACATTGACTAATAATATCCTATTAGAGCTTTTAGGCTTGTATATTGTCATGGCTTCCGAGGGAAAGGTCGTATGAATAATGTAAGGTCCTTTTCACAATGTTTGAAATTCCATGTGTTGTGGTGCATCCGTGGGGTTCTAGTAAAGGACCTTGTCTCCTGGTTGGTACTTAACCTTTCAAATTCTTAAGTCATGACGTTGCTTGTTATGTGCCTTGTGCAACTCATTTGATGATAGAGCAACCAATCTATTCTCGTCTAGCACGTTTAGAGTTGTCAATCTTTGTTTTTGTGCTAGGTCGAGATCAAGCTGGAGATCACATGCCATTGATAGTGTATGGAGCTCAGTTTGTATTGGGAGCTTTGGAAGTTTTTTGTATACTAACTCATAGGGAGAGTAGCTTGTAGGGAGTTTCCAAGTGGAGCGGTATGCCCAAAGAGCGTCGTTTAGTTTCGTGCTCCAATCTCGCCTAAGTTTGATAATTGTTCTTGTTAATATTCTCGTAATCTCTTGATTAGTAACCTTGGCTTGGCCATTAGCTTGGGGGTGATAAGGTGTGGTTAATTTATGTTCAACCCCTAAGCGTTGCATCAACTTGCAAAAGGTTGCACCCGTAAAGTGTGTTCCATTATCAGAGATGAGTGCATGCAGTACACCAAACCTGTTTACAGTTTGTTGCTGTATAAATTATGCAGCTATAGATGATGTGCAGTCTGTTACTACAGTTGCTTCATCCCATTTGGTTGAATAGTCAACAACAACAATGATATAGGCTTTTCCATTGGACATTGGTGTAATGGGCCCCATAAAATCTATTCCCCAAATGTCGAAGGGTTCCAAAGGTTGAATTCATTGTTGCGGACCCTCCATTCTAGTAGTCATTCCACCATCACGTTGACAGTGCTCACAGGATTGGACAAATTGATGGGCATCTTGAAATAGCATTGGCTAGTAATATCCTGCAAGCAGGATCTTAATGGCTGTTCATCTCCCTGCATAGTGGCCCCCACAGGGGCCCTCATGAGCATCTTGAAGAACTATTAATTGATTCTCATAGGGCACACACCATTGAACCAAGCCATCAGGATAGACTTTATAGAGTTGTCCCTTGATTTCCATGAAGTACTTGGTTTGTGAAGAAACTGTTGCTTCTTCCTAAAGTCCAACTCCTATGGTGTTTGTTGGGAAAGGAGATAAGTGAGAATGCTACTGTACCAATTCGTGCTCATGGGTTGGTTATTCACTACACTGGAAAAGAGGGTTTCATCATGAAAATGATCAGATATGACATATTCATCCTCTTTGTTGTCCCAACGCAACTGAGATAAGTGATTTGCAACTACATTATCAATGCATTTTTGATCTACTATCGTTAGATCGAACTCCTGAAGGATTACAAGCCAATGTATACTAACACATAGTGCCTAAATTTGTCCAGTGCAAACACTATAGCCATTAATTCCTTTTCTGTAGTTGTGTAGTTGAGTTGTGCACTGGCAATACTCTTACTTGCACAGTGGATGTAATAAGGGCATTTTTGTTCATCTAACTATGTCAGTATACCTCCTAAAGCATAATTAGATGTGTTGGTCATTATATGGAATGGTTTGGACCAGTCAGGGGCTTGTAGAATAGGAATTTTCACAAGCCTTTGTTTTAGAGTTTAGAATGCTTGTTCACATTCCCTGGTCCATTCGAATGGTGCATTCTTTTTCATTAATTCTACTAACGGTTTGGCAATCTTGGAGAAGTTCTTAATGAATCTCCAGTAGTAGCCAGTATGTCCAAGGAATAACTGAATATCTTTGATAGTTTTTGGTTGTTGGGTGATTCCTTAGATGACCTTAATTTTTTTCGGGTCTACCTCTATTCTTGACTGTACAATTTTATGCCCTAGTACTATGCCCTCTTGAACCATGAAATGGCTTTTTTTCCAGTTGAGCTTTAGGTTGGTTTCAACGCATCATTTTAGCACTTGCTCTAATCGGTCCAGGGCTTGATCAAAGCTTGTCCCATATGTGGAGAAGTCATCCATAAAGACTTCTACTCCGTTCCCTATCTACTGTTGGAAAATTCTTAGAACTAAACGTTGAAACATGGCATGAGCATTGCACAAGCCAAATGGCATTTGTTTATATGCGAACGTTCCCCAAGGACTGGTGAACGTTGTTTTGCCTTGGTCTTATAGCATGATCTGTATTTGGTTGTACCCACTATAACCATCTAGAAAACTGTAGTAGAGATACCCCGCTATGGTGTCTAAGACTTGGTCAACAAATGGTAACAGAAAGTGATCCTTGAATGTTGCCATGTTCAGTAGCCTAAAATATATACACATCCTCCATTTGCCTCCTTTTTTAGGCACAATGACTAGAGGACTAACCCATTCACTATCTGCAATAGGGTATATGAACCCAGCCTTAAGAAGTTGCTTTATCTCTTCTTTTACTATCTGTTTAAACTTCGAGTTCAAGTGCCTCTACGGTTGTTTTTGAGGCTTTATGGAGGGGTCTCTGTAAATCCTATGTTGGCATATCCTAGGATCTATTCTAGTTAATTCAAGGTATGACTAGGCAAAGGTTGTTGACCATTTATTTATCACCTTTAGTAATCTCTCTTTTTGCTTCGGAACAATCTTCACGTTAATGATTACTGATTTTCCATTTTCAAGGGTCATGTATTCCAAACTGGTGGGTAATGGTTTTAAATCTAGGGGCTCTTGTCTAAATTTCTCAAGAATCTCCAACTTCCCCCAGTTAATGTTTTCAAAGTTAAGGGCTGGAAGTTGGCAACGAACTTGCTCTAGTATGTCTACGCATTCAATGTAAGCACTAGTTATCCCCTCAGTTAGTTCCATGCATGTTATTGAGTTGCTTTCTTGATAAGCCATCAGCCACTGGGTATCTTCCTGTCGTGTAGTTGCTGCATATAGGCACTTTTGTATATTAATTTCTTGTGCACACCGATTGTATGTAGGTAATGTTAAACTTCACATAACCCATGATTTCTGCATGCAATGGCACCCTGTGTCACTGTACGCGATGCATGGAATTTTCTTCTTTTTGATCTTTCCAAAGGGGTTCTTCTTGGATATTTCCAAGGAAAGATCGCAGATCCCTAGGCATGCATCTATAGTGCTCAACCATGCTCTTCCCATTATTATTGGAAAGTCCCCCTTACTGTTGTTTACCTAAATCACTAGGAAATCAGATGGGTATGACCAACCACTCACAATGGTAACGATGTCCTCCACCAGTCCTAAGGGGACAGTGATGGACTAGTCAGCTAGCTTAAGTTGAATATTACTCTTCTTTAGTGGAGGTAGGTTCCAGGCTTTGTACCTCTTCTGTGATATTAAGTTGGCTTCGGAACCTAAGTCTAGAAGGGCTTTATGTGGTTCATTCCTAGTGACTTGGAGGTAGATTAGAGGACTTCCAAGTTCAGAGAATTTCCTAGGAAGGTGGCCCAGCTTGATCAAGTCAGTGATGAAATGTGTTAACATAACCATGTGCGTTGAGCTCAATTTTTGGGTCGAAGAAGGTTCCGAAACTTTATTTGGTATGGAGGTGTTTAGATGTTCAACCGCATGTGAGGGTGAGGGCTTAGTTGAATTGTTGGTTCTGAAGAAAGGTCTTTTCGGCATAAGATTGTCAAAACTAACTAGGATTTGAGGATTTGAAGCCCTCATGACATTGGGTTGTTGCGGCTGAGTGGGAGATACCCTTTGCATTGTTGGAGTGGTTGGTGGTGGAGCTACTAGAGTAAAAGATGTGGATGGATTCAGAGGATGGTATGCATGTGGTGTATCTTCCATAGGAGAAGGAGTCCTAAAATACTCCTGAACTTGGTAGTGATGTCGTGGTGTCGCATGACCTACAGAGTCAGGTGGAGAGACTAGCTACTGCATGTAGTAGCCATATGGGTCTGGTTGTCGGTAAGGGTATTGTTGTCTAGGTGGTGGCATCCCCCATGATTGTGGGTGTTGGCACTACTGGTGTTTCCTGATAGGTTGTGGCGGAGTTCCACTTGGATAATATGTTAACAATTAGTGGAATTGTCTTGGGTTACCTTGGGGATAAGGTAACCTTCAGGGTGCTTGTCGTTTGTTAAGTCTTGGGTTGAGTGCATAAACCATGGACTCTTGCAGATGTGAGATTATTGGACAACATTTTTTAGGATGGTCATATTGGTAAATCTCACATCCACCATCATTGTCCATGTTAGAATCCACAACCTCATTGGTGATAGTCATTTTTCCCTTACCCTTGTTACGTGCATGGTCTGAATCTCTCTACTTTTTATTATCATGATTACTACTTCGCTCCTCCTTAGACTCCTCTACGATTTTTAGGACAGTTTCAATTTTTCTATCTAAGGAGCTCCATATTTGATCTATCTTAGCTGACACTTCTGTTGTTAATTTTTGAAGTGGCAAGGTTTTTCTATTTGCAAACTCTTTGAGTGGTGACTTATCCTCTTCCTTGCAGAATCTCACTTCCCTCTTTTGGAGGGAAGGATCACGGTTATACTCTTTTGCGCTTTCTCTTTTCCATAGCTCCCCTTCTTCTTTAGCTACTTGCTCCAAAAATCTATGAACTTTGTGGGACCTAAGTTCAAATAATCTCTCTTGGGCATATGTCCCAAGGGTTCTCCTAGTTTCATGTCTTAGCCCATCTACGAGGTGGCAGAGTTGATCCCGTTATGCGTAACCATGGCTTGGACAGTGATGTAGCAATGCATAATATTGGCCCATGGCAGCATCCAAAGGTTTATGAGTACCCTGTTTCCATCCTTGGATCTACTTACACAAGTTGGACACTCAGGAATACGTTTGATATTTATCATTAAATATTTCGAACATCGTACTCCACCTCCTAATGGTTTCTGGTCCTAGGGAACAACTTTAACTTCTACCACTCATTTTTGATATTCTTCAAGGCACAGGCATCATGGAATACCTGTAAGTGGTTCTACGGATCAGCGTTGTATCCCCCCTCAAATTGGGGGATATTATTCATGTCAAGTCTCTTGATCCGGCTATCTTTTTGATGCCTTGTAGGTATTCTCACAGCCTCTGTAATGTCTAACATACTCCAAGTTGCTAGTAGGGGTTTATCATGATCATCTCTCTCATGACATCTATGATGCCTATGTGGTTCCCTACTTTCCCTTCTACCATGCCTTGATTCTCTAGATTTCCCTCGTCCTCGCTCTCGACTCTCTCATCGAGGGTTCTCATTTTGCTTATCTTTACCCTTGTCCTCACGGTTGTGCTCTTTGTGACTACGTCCTGATGTGGAAGGAGAGGGTGAATGATGCGATGAAGGGGAAGAAGAAGGAGAATCATCACCATGACGATGTTCCTTACCTTCTCTTCGGTGGCTACGGCCCTGATCGTGATGATGATCTGAACGTCCATCCTTATCATTTGTTTATGTTCCCTCATTGAACATGTGGTATTTGTGGGTATCAGAACCAGGGTTGTGTATCGTGGAGCGAAGGCTATGATACATCACCTCCTCACTCTCGTTAGGATGGGGAACATCATTTTGTGGAGAACCTATTGAGATAGGTTCACCACCCTTAACTTCTCTTATGATAGGCAAAGCATTGCGGGGTCCCTTGCCCTTTAAAGATGTGTGATAACTCTCCTACCGCGAGTCCCTTAGACGTTGCACTGCTGTGGGATGGTAATCCCTTGTGTCATAATCTTTTGCAATGTATTTAGCATATAATTCCATCATGCCTATCTGTGCAAGAGCATGAAGGAGCATGGCAGTCCCGATCTGGGGGTAACACTATGTTACCTTGCAGGTCTCTCCAATGCAGTTGTTCATCTTGATGGAGGATAAAGGTAAAATCGGGTATATATTCATCGTGATGAGTATACACTACCTGATGCTGTTGAGGAACTGGTGGGTTAGGGTTACGTATGTTAGACTGCTGACGGTCTCTTGTGTGATCCCTAGGTGGTGAAGTGTTTTTATGAGAAGAAGAAGACATTGTTATCTTGTCAGTGTGCTATTGACCGTTGTTTAATTTTCTTCTGATTAACCCTAAGGGTTTGTTTAAGCTTCCCAATGATGTGGATGATTTCCTATGTTCTACTTAGTGCACAAACAACTTACTCCCCGGAAACGGTGCCAATGATGAGTGGCGAGGTACCCCTACACTCAACCATATGAATACGAGCGTTACACATGCGACTCGGTCGAACTTCGCAGACTAAGTGCCTACACACCTTATGGAACACTTAAGGTTAATCGCTCGTTGTCTTCCCAGACTTGTATTTGTCATGGTTGTATGGTTAAGTAAGTATGAGGTATGTGATTTTTATGTCTTTTATCTGTTATCGTCTATGCTAATGAGGGAAAGGGTGAAGAGACTAAGTAACTAACTTTAATTAACTAAGTTCTAATGCCTAGCATCAGTATTCGTTCCCACTTGCCATTCACACCCTGAACCAATGCAGCCTTTTGGGATTACCAAATGCTATTCGTTACTGGGATTATCAAGTGTAACGCACGTGCTTGAAGTAGTTGTACTGAATGCATTTAACTAGGAGTGTTGAGGGTTGAGAGAGATTAATTAACTAATAAAGCATTTAAAAAATTAACAATAATTAAAGTCCTAATTAGCTTAGTCCATGCATTGCAACATTTATCCAAAAAGTTCATCTTTATTTCCGTATACAAACTTGTGCTTAGGTACAATATTTGCTTGAATAAAGATCCATTCACTTTGGGACTTCTACTGTGGACACATGGAAATTATTCTATATCTAGAAATGTAAAACTGCCAGAGTTTCACTAAGTGTCTAGATCTAGATGGAGAAACAAGTGAGAGCCACCTCTTATTTATAGATTTGGCGACGCATTGTGATATCGCGTATGATACATCGCGTACGCGATATCGCGGTAGATGCAATATCGCATCCCATCAACAACTGATATTTTGGCTTAGTGATTTCTTGCATACTATTCCTTGCTATCAACATATCGTCAACATATAATAACAATATTAAATAGGTAGAATTTTTCTTTAGATAAATACAAAGGTTATTTTCAGCCCTTACAAAACCAAACCTTATCATGTAAGAATCAAATTTCTTATACCACATCCTAGGGATTGCTTCAACCCATGCTAGGATTTCAACAAGTAACATATCATGTTCTCCTTTTCATTATGTACATAGGCTTCAAGTTGTGGCATGTAAATTTCTTCATTTAGATCTCCATGAAGAAATGCAATCTTAACATTTATATATTCAAGTTTAAGATCGAAAGCGGCCACAAAAGACATTAAAGATCTTATGGATGTTAAATTTACCATTGATGCAAAGACTTGTTCATTGTCAATACCCTCTTTTTAAGAGTATCTCTTTGCTACTAGCCTTGCCTTGTATATTCCTCCTTCATTTACCTTGAAAAGCCATTTACAACCAATCGATTTTCTTTTAGGAGGAAGCTCAAAAAGTTCTCATATCTTTTTTTTCACTAGTAATTTTATTTCCTCGCCTATAGCATTTTTCCAAGATTTATTGACTTTTGAATTACAAGCTTCTTTATAAGTTTGAGAAGCATTAGTAACACATAGAATATATGAATCGAAATACTCATGTATTCATTTACCTGAGTTGACCTTCTCAATGGTTGATCTTCTTCTTAAGGTGGATTGATGGGACGCGATATAGCATGGGCTGTGATATCGCGTCCTTCCCTACGATATCACGTACGTGATATCGCAGCCTGCTGCCAGTTCTATAAATAAGAGGTGGATCTCCCTTGTTTCTCCATCTAGATCTAGACCTTAGCTAAAATCTTGCCATTTTTCCATTCCAGAGTTAGAATAATTTCCACGTGCCCGCAGTAGGAGTCCCAAAGTGAATGGATCTTTATTCGTGCAATTTTGTACCTAAGCACACAATTGTGTATGAAAATAAAGATGAAATTTTGGATAAACCTTGCAGTGCATGGACTAAGCTAAATAGGACTTCAATTATTGTTAATTGTTTAAATGCTTTCTTAAGGACTTAATCTCTCTCAACCCTCAACTCTCATAGTTAAGTGCAATTAGTACGACCGCTTCGAGCACGTGTGTTACGCTTGGTAATCCTAGTAACGAATAGCATTTGGTAATCCCAGCAGCATTACATTGGTTTAGGGTATGAAATAGCAAGTGGGAATGGATACTGATGCTAGGATGATTAAGGCTTAGTTAGTTAAAGTTAGTTACTTAGTCTCTTCACCCATTTCCTCTCTTAGCATAGGCGATAAAAACATAAAAGATATAAAAATCAAATGCCTCAAGCTTACTTAACCATACAATCATGAAAAATACATGTAAGCTTGGGAGGATAACGATTGATTAACCTTAGGTGTTCCATAAGGCATGTAGGCACTTAGTCTGCGGAGTTCGACCAGATCATGTGTGTAACACTCATATTCATATGGTTGAGTGTAGGGGTACCTCGCCACTCATCATTGGCACCGTTGCCGGGGATTAAGTTGTTTGTGCGCTAACTAAAACATAGGAAATCATCCACATCTTTGGGAAGCTTAAACGAACCCTTAGGGTTAATTAGAAGAAAATTTAAACAATGGTCAATAGCACACCGAGAAGATAAAAATGTCTACTTCTTTTCATAAAAGCACTTCACCACCTAGGGATCACACAAGAGATAGTCGGCGGCAGAACATACATAACCAAGAACTGTTAGTTCCTCAAGAGCATCGAGTAGTGTATACTCATCATGATGAGTATATACCCGATTTTACCTTTATCCTCCATCAGGATGAACAATTGCATTGGCGAGACTTGCAAGGTAACATAGTATTACCCCCAGATCATGCAGTCCCTAACATGCTCCTTCGTGCTTTAGCATAGATAGACATGATGCAGCTATACGCTGAATACATTTCATGTGATTATGACACAAGGGATTACTATCCCACAACAGTGCAACGTTTAAGGGACTCACAACGAGAGGGCTACCATACATCGTTGAAGGGTAAAAGGGTCTCGCACATCCTAAGAGAAATCAGAGATGGTGAACTAGTTATAACAGGTTTTCCATTAAATGATGTTTCCCCTCGTAATGATGGTGAGGAGGTGGGGTATCGAAACCTACAATCCATGATTCATAACCCTGGTTCTGACCCCATGAACACTAAGTGTTCAATGAGGGAACACAAATAAATGATAAGGATGGGCAGTCTAATCGTCATCACGATCGGGGTCGTAGCCACCAAAGAGAAGGTAAGAAACATCATCATGGCGATGGTTCCCCTTCTTCTTCACCTTCATCACATCACTCACCCTTTGCTTGCACATCAGGATGTAGTCATAAAGAGCACAACTGTGAGGACAAAGGTAAACATAATGAGAACCCTCGATGAGAGAGTCGACAACGAGGATGAGGACATTCAAGAGAATCAAGGCATGGAAGAAGGGAAAGTAGGGAACCACATAGGCATCACCGGCATCATGAAAGAAATGACAACGGTGAACCCCTACTTGCCACCTGAAGTATGTTAGATATTACGAAGGCTGTGAGGATACCTACAAGGTACCAGAAAGATAGCTGGATCAAGAGACTAGACATGAATAATATCCCCTGATTTGAGGGGGGATACAACATTGATCCGAAAAATCACTTACAGACATTTCACGATGCCTGTGCCTTGCAGAATATCGAAAATGAGTGGAAAAAGTTAAAGTTGTTCCCAATGACACTCATAAAAGTAGCAGAAAGTTGGTACCGGTCCTTAGAACCGGAATCTATTAGACGATGGATTACAATGCTAGAACTATTTAACAATAAATATCAAACATGTTCCCAAGTGTCCAACTTGGGTAAGAAGATCCAAGGATGGAAGCAGGGTAATCACGAACCCTTGGATGCTGCCATGGGATGATATTATGCACTATGACATCGTTGCCCGGGCCACGATTACGCACAATGGGATCAACTCTGCCAGCTTGTAGATGGGCTAAGACATGAAACCAGGAGAACCCTTGGAACGTATGCCCAAGGGAGATTATCTGAGCTTAGGTCCCATGAAGTTCATAGAATGTTGGAGCAAGTAGCTAAGAAATAAGGAGAGCTACGGAAAAGAGAAAGCGCGGAAGAGTATAACCGTGATCCTTCCCTCCGAAAGAGGGGAGTGAGATTCTATGAGGAGGAGGATGAGTCACCACTTGAAGAGTTGGTGAATAGAAAAACCTTACCAGTTCAAATGTTAATAACCGAAGTGTTAGCTAAGGTAGATCAAATGTGGGACTTCTTAGACAGTAGATTTGAAATCGTTTTAAAAATCATAGAGGAGTCTAAGGAGCAAAGTAGTGACCATGATAAGAAAAAGAGGAGAGATTCAGACCATGCACGTAACAAGGGTAAGGGAAAAAGGACTATCGTCGATGATGTTGTGGATTTGGATACATAAAATGATGGTGGATGTGATATTTGCCAGTATGACCATCCTAAGGGATGTTGCCCAATAATCTCACATCTGTAAGAGTTTAGGGTGTATGCACTTAACCCAAGACTTAAAAAACGGAAAGTACCCTGGAGGTTACCTTATCCCCAAGGTAACCCAAGGTAGTTCCACCAACCCTTAACGTATTATCCAAGTGGAACTTCGTCACAACCTATCGAGAAACACCAGCAGTGGCAATACCCACAGTCATGGGGGATGCCATTGCCTAGACAACAATACCCTTAACGGCAACCAAGCCCATATGGCTATGACGTGTAGTAGCCAGTTTCTCCAAGTGACTCTATGGGTCACATAACCCCACAATGTCACTACCAAGTTCAGGAGTATTTTAGGACTCCCTCTCCTAGAAAAGACACTCCACATGCATACCATCCTCCGAATTCATCCACATCTCTTATGCAGATATTTCCACTACCACCCGCTCCAATGATGCAAGGGGAACTCCCCACTCAACCTCAACAACGTAATGCTATGAGAGCTATAAACCTTCAACCCACTACTAGTTTTAACAACCATACAAAGAGAAGATCCTTCTTTGGAACCAACAGTCCAAACAAGCTCTCACAACCACAAGTGGTTTAGTATGTGACCACTCCTCCATCAAGAAATGATTTGGAGCTCCCTTCAAATCAACAATAGAGCTCAATGCACACAATTATATTAACACATACCGTCACTGACTGGATAAAGGTGGGCCACCTTCCCAGGAAACTCTTTGACCCCGAAAGTCCCTTAATCTACCTCCAAGTCACTGGGAATGAACCACATAAGGCTCTTCTTGACTCAGGTTCCAGAGTCAACTTAATATTACAAGAAATGTATAAAGCCTGAAACCTACCTCCACTCAAGAAGAGAAATATTCAATTAGAGCTGGCTAACTAGTCCATCACTATCCCCTTGGGACTTGTGGAAGACATTATTACCACTGTGTGTGGTTGGTCATACCCAGCTGATTTCCTAGTGATAGAAGTCAACAATAATAAAGGAGACTTTCCAATTATAATGGGGAGGGCATGGCTAAGTACCATAAATGCATGCCTAGGAATCCACGATATTTCCCTGGAAATATCTAAGGAAAAAAATATTATGGAAAGATCGAGAAGAAGAAAGTTCCATGCATCACATATAGTGATATAGAGGGTGATGATGTACAAGAGTGCTCAGTATTTCCTGTATGCAATCGGTGTGCCCAAGAAACTCAGATACAAAGGTGCCTGTATGTAGCAACCACACAATAAGAGAACACCTAGTGGTTGACAACTAATCAAGAGAGCAACCCACCAATATGCATGGAACTAACTGGGGGAACAACTTGTAACCACAACGAAAGCATAGATACATTGGAGTATGAGCATTGCCAACTTCCAACCGTTAAT
>MNCI01007772.1:8231-30818 GCA_015680685.1 Gnetum montanum | reverse complement strand
TGTGTATGTTATCTATCTCATCAAGTTTTTCATTTAATAAGTGTTCTTCATGATGGTATGAACTATTTTCTATTGGTTTCTAATGTTTGGTTTTTACCTTTAAGTTATGATGTTGATACTAAGGTATGGTTCTTTTGATATAATAGGCAATGAGTCCACATCATCTGTGTATCTGTAATCTCTATGGTCTCTCTTGGCTTGGAACTATACAGTCCCTTTCTTCAAAATAATAAGAACTATCAACAAATCGGTGATTGGGCATTTCTCAAACTAAGGAAGGACTCAAGGATTGAAAAGGGTGTGACTTCAAGGGAACTTGATGCATTTGTGTTGGCAATTCTCTTGGGGTGATTGGATGTTTTCTTCTTGATTTTTCTTATTGTTTCGACGTTATCCAATTATCAAGAAGCTGAGTAAATAAAAATAAAAATAATAAGTCTTTGCATGATGATGAGTCGTCATGTTGGGAGACCGCGATATTGCGTACACGATATCACATGCCAAGTCACGATATTGCATACATGATATCACAACCTGTCTCCTCATCTATAAATAAGAGGTAGATAGATGAGTTTGAGGAGTTAGTTCTTAGTTCCTTAGCTAAACTCTTACCTTCTTAAAGTTAGAATTATTTTCCAGTGTATGCCTGCAATGTGGTGATTGTAATTGTACGACATCCTTTATTTGAGTGTGACGTACTTGGACATGCACATGACCGATAATAAATATTGAGATTACTTCATCATAGCAACATTCACTTAGTTTAATTAATTAATCATTTAATTGTTATTTACTACTTTCTTAGTTAATATCTCTCACCCTTAGCTCTTAGTAACCCAGAATGAGTATGACTTAATCACCAGCATTTAAGTGTGACTACATGGTGATCCAATAGCGTACCTAGGCCATGTGCTTAGTAATCCTAGTGGTAGTCATGCAAGAGGTCCAAGATGTGTATGGATGATTAAGGAACAGATGGTCATTGCACTTAAGCTAGTTTAGATTCTCTTACCCTCTCTCTCCTAGATTAGTGAACATTACTTTCCATTGCCTTTAGTAGTAGCGTTAGATTAGAAACCACATCATACACCTCACTCTGGACTAAACCATATGTGACAAAGTTAATACTAGTCTAGGTGGGAAGACAGTGAACTATGACCTAAGGCTAACTACCTAGATGCCAAACTAGTCCATCTACAGAGTTTGACCAGATCACACGTGTAATGCTCGTATTCGTGTCGTTGTAGTATAGTGGTGAGTATTCCCGCCTATCATGCGGGTGACCTGGGTTCAATCCCTGGCACCAAATGATGAGTGGCGAGGTACACCTACACTCAACCATATTTTTTAGAGCAAGTCATAGGGCCTAGTTGCTCTAAAAAAAATGAGCAAGGACTTGCTAGAATGTCCTCTAGAAATGATGTGTTACATCATTGTTAGAACAAGGCTAGGATGATGATGATGATGAATGTGTGATTGTAGAGTCCCTTGCTCTACAATATCATTAATTATGTTTGTTTTGTTGTGTGTATTTTGTTTGATTGTAATTTCATTATTATTGTAATGTTCCTTTATTTTAATAAAGATAGCTAGATTTTTTGATTTCTAGCAATTGTTTATCTTACATACAATGCAGATTTGATGTGGATTTGAATAGTTAATTACATTGGGGGGGACCCTAGTTTAAAGAATCATATCCCTACACATCATTTCTTGTTATATCTATTGTCAGATTTCTAGAGTGTAGACTCTCTCTATGGGTGAATTTACATTAAAATACTAAGAGTTTCAAGTGTTTGGAATTTTACATATACCCCAAGGGATATATGAGTATATCCTATAGAAGCATCATAACCTATTAATTTTCCTTATGGAGTCCTTAAAAATCCTATAATATACTAACATTATGCACCCAATAGGAAAATTTTAAGGTGGTAAGCTTTACTAGATACATTAGTGAGTTTATTCCATTATACAACTAGTTTATGCTCTTAGAAATATCATTTGTCATTTTATTTTTTATTTATAACTCATTCATTTTCCTTCCCTTACCTCTCCCCCTTTCCTCATAGCCCCCCCTCCTCTCCTGTCTCATGCCTCTAATTTTCTAAGTTAACTGATACACAAGTTATATTAATGTCTAGTTACTCACTCTTTTCCAAATCTAATAACCCAATGAAATGGAAAGGTAATAGTGGATGTCACTTGCATGACCACCTCTTTTTAGTGATACTAACTATGCCTTCTAAAAATATCAAGTACAAAAATATTTAGAATCATTTAAGTTAGATATGTGACAAAGCATTATTAATGGATATAGAGCACTAGCAAAGGAATGATCAAAATTGAATAAACATGATAACAAGGCTTTCATGAGTGATTCAAAAGATAGGAACATTACAACATCTACATTAACATAGAGAACTAAAACTAATTCAACCATTTCATGATAGCTAAGGAAGTTTGGGATGCCTTGGAGGCAACCTATGAAGGTATTCAAGTGATTAAGCAATCAAAACTTCTTCTCTAGTTAAATCAATTTGAGAATCTCAAAATAAGAAAGAATGAGAGGATTCATCTTAGTTTCATTAAAGGGGTAGACCAAAATATTTCCAAAAGTAAAATTATTTATAAGATTATTAGAAATTTGAATTTTGAATACAAGATGAAGTTCATTGTTATAGAAAAGTTAAGAAATTTTGATATTGTAAAATCTAAGAAACTTCAAAATGATCTTACCACTTATGAGATGACTTTAGTTCAGAAAGAAACACCAATGAATGATCCTATCATCCTTTTCTCAAATCAAGAAAAATATGATAAGGCCAAAAGGACATAAATTATGGCCTTCATGTATAGTGATAATGATGATCTTGATGATCTGAAGCTAGTGTTACTTACCAGGAAAGTCAATAGAATGATTTCTAACTAACTTAAGGAAGAAAGAGAAAGAACTAGAAAACGATGACCAAGAGGTAAGTCATGTAGTGAGGTATGAAGGCCCACTTCCTCTATAAATATTATGAAAATTATTTGCTAAATATGCAATGTATGATGACATCTTACCTTGGAATGTCTAAGTATCAAAAGGCTACAGGATGAAGCAAAACAAAAAGAGAAAGAAAACTTTCTTGTTAGTAAATGAATGAAGAAAAGGTGGATAGTGAAAAGGTAATGGCTCCAACTCTCAACTGACATGCATGGTCATAACATCTTCACCATAAGAAGATGATGCAAACTTAAGTGATGAAGAAAAGATTAGTACCATTAAAGAAAGGCATGTTTGCCTTATATAAAATTTTAGAAAATTCAAATAAATTTATCTTAGGTTTAAAAGAAACTTGCACCAACATGAGTTAGAGTACGAATATGAGAGAAACTCATGTCTAATCTTAATAAGTGAAGTTACGACCCTTAATGCCAAGATTGATAAGCAAATAACTTTAAGTGATTCTTTGAAGATGCAAGATCATAAACAAGAAGAAATGAAAAGAGTTAATATCTTACTCCTAAAATAAAATGTCCTACCTAGAAAAGACATTGAGGAGCAATGGAATATAACCAATTACAAAAAATAAGTTGCTAAAATATTTTCTCTTGGAAAGGCATCACTTAACCACATACTCCAACAAGAGAAAGTTGACTTGCATACAAATCTATCATGACAAACTACTCTGATGGATCCACAAGTGCATCAAAAGATATCCATCAAACTAGGTATATTTATTTCTTTTCACCAAGATTTCCAAGTTATAAGGCTTATCTTCATTGTAGACAAGGTGAACATACTAGAGCTTATCATCCATTTAGAAATCAAACATTTTAAGATACATCTCACTTAGTTTCTATGAGACTAGGTAGTAATGATGTGCAAGATCATGGAAATAGGGAATGGACATACAATGGAGATCCTCAGGAAAACTAGTAAAGAGGAAGAAGATAAGAACATGCATTGGCTTGTGTACCAAGGAAGCAGTAGGTTAAAATAGTTAAAAATGAAAAAGAAAGTTGAGACAAACAATGAATTAGCCCTACATCATGTTGATCAAATTATGATTTGGAATAAGAAAATGTGCATTATTTTTCAAAATTATCCATCGTAAGGTTAACAAACCTAGAGAAAGATCAACCTACCTAGAGAGTAGTACTAAGCAAAAAGAAACACTTATAAGGTTGACCTACCATAGCTAAGATCAACCAATCTAAGTTCAAAGAAATCTTAGCAGCAGAAAAATGCATAACTTTTAAGGTTAATGGACCTCTTGATAGGTTGATCAACCTAAGATAAAAGAACAATTAGGAAAAATAAAAAGCATACTTTTGAGGTTGATTGACCTTCTCATAGGTTCATCTACCTAGGATAGGCTACCAATGTTGGACACAATCTTGGATGACCAAACTAAGAGTTGTTCATTTGTAGGTTTCAAATTAAAGGATGATCAACCTTATGATAGGTCAATCTATCAAGCACTTAGGGTGATCAACCTCATCTAACATTGACCTATCAAGTGAATAATGACGAAAAATATGAAGTTTAGAAGTTCCTTAAACATTGCAATACGAACGAGGCATTGAGGTTAAGGCATTACTGTTTGTCTCCAAGAGTATAACATTTCTTCATGAACATCATATTTCTTTTGGAAATTGGCATCCAAGTGAAGATGAATCATTGAAAGAAGATTAATGTTTCAATAATAAAGAGCAAGTTTGAAATTAGATTTTTGGAAAATATTGAAAGTAAAAGAAAGAGATTTGAATCAAAACATTTCATTATATCTTTGTATTCTAATCTTTGTATCTTTTGCATGTTTGCACCTATATTAGATACAATCTAATCTATTATGTAATCATTAAGCATCATTGTAAAATTTCCTTTGATTTTTGAGTTTAGTTTTAAGGATTTTTTACCTAAAAATCCCATTTGTATGAAAGCGAAACTAGAAACTCTTGAAAATAGCATTATTCTTCAATAAGTTAAAGAAGATTGGAAGGGAACCCAAGGAAGGAGGAGATTTGAATAGCCTCTACAAAGTGGACTAGGCCTAGGCCAAACCACTATAAATCTTGGTATGCACCATCCATTTAGCTTATATCTTGAATTTAAATTTTAGATTAGTTTTTATTTACTCTAATTTTACTATGTTTTGCAAGATTATATTTATTGATAAAATTATGATTAAAAGTATAAACATTTTAGGACACCCTATTCATCCCTCCCCCCTTTCCCTCTCTCTAAGGTATAATATTTGATCCATAAATGGTATTATAGCTTAGTGTCTCTTTTTTTTAAGCAAAAAAACTAACCTATGTCAAGATTCTATGCTTATTTCATAATGTTGATCAAAACCTCCATTCTTTAATGACTTAAAAATTATAATTATTGGAAAATAAGAATGAGGTGCATTCTCTAATCTAGAAACTTTGATATTTGGTCTTTAGTAGAGCATGAATATTTAGAACCTATGAAGGTTCATATAACACCAAGTGGAAATTCAAGACCTAAGAATATTAGCAAGTGAACTAATGAGGAAAATAGATCACATGTGGATAATGAAAAGGTCATGAATGCTTTCAACTATGATATTTTTCTAGAAGAATTCAACTAGTTTATCTTTTGCAAAACTGGTAAAGAGATTTGGGATCTTCTTGAATCTACTCATAAGGGAACTACATTGGTGAAATAGTCTACAAAATAAGTCCTCAATCACAAGTTCATGGATCTAAAGATGAGAGAGGATGAGACCATCAATAAGTATTTTTGTAAAGATTATTGAAACTACAAATTATCTCAAAGGACATGGAAAAGATTTCCCTAACTTCAAGATTTGTCAAAAGGTATTGGGTAGCCTTTCTAAGAAATTATATGCCAAAGTAATAGCCATCCTTGAAGTAAGAGAAATCAATATCATGAAGGTTGATGAACTTCAAGGTAAATTAGAAACATATGAAATGTCTCTTTAAGAAGACATTATTTTAGATCATCAAATAAGAACATTTCCCTAAAGTCTTCAAAGAATGTTGAAGATGACGATATAGATGAGCTTAACAAAGAAGAATTAGTCCCCTTAATAATAAAATTTAGAAAGTTGATGAACAAGAAGTACAAAGGTAGGAAACCTATAGGTAATGAAGAAAGAAATGACAAGAAAAATGACATTCAATGCTATCATATTCGTAGCTATAGACACATTACCTCAAAATATCGAAACAAGAATAAGAAAAAGAAAGACAAGTCCAAAGGCAATAAAGCTTTATGTTATTGGGATGAATTATAAATATCTTTATCAAATGAGAAAACTAATAAAGAATATAATCTTATGATGGATTTGGTAGGAGAAAATTAGCCTAATGAATGTGAGGAAAGTATGAATGATAAATACAAAAATGAATTGATAAAAAAATCCTTCATGAATAAAAATTGACCATTGAAGCTTGCAGAAATCAAGTAAAAGAGAGAGAAAATTCCTATGGTGATTTACAAGCTAGATGAAAATTTTTACAAAAATGTCTTAAAAAAGAGACACAGAACTTCTTGGAAAGGAAGAGAAAATAAGTACCTCCTTAAGCAACTCAATGACTCTTAAAATACTATTGAGCATCAAGCACTACAAATTACAAATCTTAAAAGTGATCTTAATAGATTTTCTCAAGGGATAGTCACCTTGAATGTAATGATGGAAAAATCTAAGCAAGTTGGAAATAGATTAAGCCTTTGATACAAGCCTACATAGTCCACATGAAGAAGGTAAGGTAAATGGAACTACTTACCAGGAATTCTTGTCTAGAAATTCATATACTTAATGTTGTTATGATTACAATTATGATCATATTCAATACTATTTCCCTTATAGATCTTACCATAGTTATGAAAATGTGAGATTTTCAAGAATTAACCAAGAGAAGTATAAGAAGAATGAACAAATGTCAAAAGCAAGAAAGATATGGATTCCAAAGAACATGAGAAATAAGTCATAAATAACTGAGTTGGAACCTCAAGAGAAACCATACAACTTTTGGTATTTTAACATTTGATGCTCAGGACATACGACTAGGGATAGGTCAATATTTACCTCTCTTTTAGGCTATGATAATGGGGGTGTTACCTTTGGAGACAACAACAAGGCATATGTCAAAGGAAAAGTATAGTTGAAAGTAAGACTTCTCTTAGAATTGACAATGTGCTTTATGTTATGGAATTAGAGTATAGTTTATTAAGTGTTAGTCAGTTTTGTGAGGATGGAAAATGTGTATTATTTCAAGTTGATCACTACATTATTAAATATTGTAAAATAGATGAGGTGATCCTTATGTGGCATAGATTAGACATTGTTTATATTATTGAGAATTATGATTTTATATATAATTTAAAGTATTTAATTAGAAAATTAGAGGATAATTGGTTATGGCACAGGAGATTGGTACATTTAAATTTTGAGAACCTTAGTAAGCACTATAAAAATCAAATTGTTTAAGGACTATCTAACATCCAATCAAGAAAGGATAAGGTATGTGAAACATGTCAAAAAGATAAGCAAAAGCCATATCCTTCAAAAGTAAAAGTGATATAACTACTAAACATCCTCTTGAATATTACATATAGATTTAGTTGGACCTACTAAAACTCATAGCTTAGGTGGTAGAAGATGCTCTTTTATGATTGTTAATGATTACTCAAGGTTTACTTGGGTACTTGTACTAACCCACCACGATGAATCCTTTTATCTCTTCAAGAAACTTTACTATAGGTTGGAAAGAGAAAAGGGCTACCTAATTAAAAAATTCGAAGTAACTATGAAGGAGAATTTAATAACCATATTTTTAATATTATTCTGATAATAAATATATTAAAAACCAATTTTAGCATTAAGAATACCCAAATAAAATGGGGTATCCAAACAAAATAATCATATGTTATAAACATGGATAAGCCTTACTTCACGAGCAAACATTATCAAAGTCCCTTTGGGGTAAAGCCATTAATACTACCTATTATATGTCAAATCAAATTCGTATTAAGCCTAAGAAAACAAAAATTCTATTTGAGCTCTACTATAGTTAGAAGTTGAAGATGAGTTATTTCAAAGTTTCTAGTTGCAAATATTTTATTTTGAAAAATTAGGAAAAGCCAGGAAAGTTTGGTAATAAAGTTGATGAAGGAATTTTTCTTGGATATTCATCCACTAGAACAACATATCGAGTTTACAATAAATGCATGCTAATGGTGAAAGAAGTAGTAAATGTTGTATTTGATGAAAAAGATCCTAGTCTAATATAATATGTTCAAGATGATGAAGAAGAAAAACTACTATCACGACTTTCTTCTAGCCTTAAGGAGAGCCCAAAAGAGGAGGATCAACAACTTACCTCCACTTTCAAAAATTCATCAACTCATTATAGGTATGCTAAAATTTACTCCCTAAATGAAATTACTAGAAATTTTCAAAATGAAGTAAGAACATGAAAAGGATTATAAGGTTTTTATGGTTTTTCATGCATACTTTCCCAAATCTAGCCTAATAGTATTGACAAAGTTTTAAATGATGAATCATGAATTCAAGTCATGAATGAAGAGGTTAATTAATCCCTAGACTTACTGAGCATAGAGTGATTGGTACAAATCATGTCTTTAGGAACAAGCTGAATGAAAAGGGAATAGTTATAAGAAATTTGGTATGGTTAGTTGTAAAATGATGCAATTAGTAAAAGAGAATTAACTATGAGAAAACATTTATACCTATTACATAATTAGAATCCATTAGCATTCTTCTTGTATTTGCTACATACAAAAACATCATTCTCTTTCAAATGGACACAACGAGTGCTTTTCTTAATAGAATTATTCAAGAAGAAGTTTATGTTAAGAAACCACTAGGCTTTAAGAATCGACACAAAAAGGATTATGTGTTTAAATAGGAAAATCCTCTATACGGACTCAAACAAGCTCATAGGACTTAGCATGAGCGGTTATCACAATATTTGATACAAAATGTCTTCCTAAGAGGATCTTTTAGCCCTACTCTTTTTATATCAAAGCATGATAAGTGTTAGAATTTGACCTTCTATCTTTAAGACAACTTCACAAATCTTCCAGGATCTAATCATTAAGAAGTAATATTGCAGGATTGTAAAATCATAACTCTATTCTTAATGAGAACTAGTTTTCATAATTATTTGTAGTTATGAGTATAATAAGTCTTACAAATTTAACTACTTATGAATTCTCTTATGATGAATAGAGTTACATTGTCTTGATTTTGTAACTTAGTTTTGGTTATAAGCTACTATAGATAGTCTACAACAAGTACTATTTTTTGGTTTGCTAATTTGTAATCATCATCTTTGGGCTTAAAATATCTCCACATTTGGTTATTCTAAGTTCTTAAGAACTTCTTATGTTTTAGTCATGTTCCTCTTCCCTAGTAGTGCATCTTCTTTTGGATTGTATTTTCTTATTCGTCATGAGATTATGGTACACTTAATATTGTTGTTCATAACTCATTATATTATGAACTCTTATATGTGAACTTATCATAGTCTTATACTATACTTTGTTAAGTCTTATTTGACTTAACTTAACTTTGATTACTAATGAGCTATTCTATAGTTGGATTGATTATATCACTAGTTCATCACCTCATCTATGACTCACCCAAATGTCCTACTCCTGCAGGTAAGCCAAGGTGATTCAAGTAGCTAGAATTAATGGAAAACTCAAGAGTTTATTGCCTTTTCCCTTAACATTCCAACTTCTCCCTCAATCAATATTTATCACCTATGTATCATTGGTACATCCACAAAACATGATTACTTTCTAACATAAAGCAAAAATATGCAAGGACATCAACTTTTCTTTTATGAAAATGAAATGATATTTGTACAAGCTTTATAGCCTTGACTCATATAAAGATAATGAGAAAACGTCTGTACATGGATGAGATCCCTTACCTCACTCTAGTGTTAAGAAAGGATTTCCAAATCTAGTCATACAAATGAAATAAGAATAATAATACAAGAATAGAAACAAAAGTGGGAAAATTAGCAATTACCTTAAGGGAATGAACAATTGGGTAGTAGGAAAACATAGACAACTCTCCTCAAGTGTTAGGAAGAACATAGTACAACACCTCAATCTATACAAAATATGAATACAATTAATGGAGAGGCAAGGGCCATCAATGGACCTCAAAAGTCTTTACCTACTAGGTAGGTGGCTTCCAAGATTTCCTCGTTGAATTTCTCTTTCAAACTTCACATGCTGATGGTAGGTGGAAACCATTTCTTTCTGTATGATGGATTTGACTAGTGCTCTTCATGGACAACTTTGACTAGCCATTACTTTCACCTTTAGAATCCATTTTACAAAAACTAGGGGTCAAGATCAGTTAATTTGAATATTTTGGACATAGTAGTGCAAATAGATTTTTCATTTGAGATTATTTAAATTTGATTTTTGGTCCTACAAAATAAGATATACAAAAATATTATTAATGAGATAGAACATAATATAGATGATAAAAATTCACTAAAATGTACTTACTAGTAATTTTATATAAAGTAAAATAAATATTGTTTTATTAAATAATATCACTACTTTAAGTGCTCATCATAGTCCTCGACTAGTATTTTGCCAATACCCTCATAAATTAATGTGAAAGAAATAATAAGTTTTGAAAACTTATTAAATATTTTTCAAGTGGAAATCGAAGTACTCAAAGGAAAACCTTGATTATTGGTCTTTATTGGTCATATATTGAGTAAAAGCTCATTATTTTCTTAAAATTCATATGATGGCTACGTCTCAGACCTTAACGGAGAAAGTGAGCTGCGTTCAGCCATTTCGGCTTTGATTTCTTCCAGAAGCTGCGCAGCTTTGCCGTACTCCATCATCCATTGATCTACAGGCCTTGCCATGATGATTTCAGATTTCTGCTCTACGTTTTTTCTCTTATGATCAAGACTGATTCCACCCATGATGCCCTAAATCCTTCTTCTTCTTCCTCCTACTCATGGCCACCTCCGATTTGATGGGATTTGTTGCTTCTGTGAGGCTGCAAGCAAGTTTAGAACCCTAAATAGACCTAGTTCATAAAAATCAACAAATTATTCAAGATTTTCGGTTGTGCAAGAAAACATGCACACTGGTGTTAAGGGTTTTCCTATAGTCAAGGTAGTAGAATGGTGCCAGGAAAGTGCATGGCTCAGGGGTGGACAAGTCGTAGTGATGGATTCATTAGGTTCTGCTTTTCCTCAGGGAAGTCCATCTACCTCACCTCAAATTGATTTTTACCGAATGATATTTTTGAAGTAGTTTCTAAATATTTTGCATCTCGTTTTATTTTTTTTTTCAAATTGTGGGGTTTTTACCAAGGTCACCAAGTTTTAACATTCAAGTCCATAGGCTGCTTCAGCCCCATGACATTCAGGTTTCTCATGCTCAATACTACGCTCATCATTTCATTTTGGTAGAATTATCTGATGCCTCTCAGGTCGAAAAGGATCTCTGTCAAAAACTTTTTCCAACAAGGAATGCAACCCTAATCGCATGCACCTGGATTTTTGACTTTAATGTCAATGACCCAGCTTTTAATATAATTCCTTGTTACGTGGAACTGCCCAATCTTCCACTCATTTTCTCATCTATTGAGAGGGACATTGTGAGCACCCTAGGTCCTATTATTTCTAACCATTGTACGATGGTCAATGGAACTAAAATTTTCCATTACTGTATTGAATTGGGTATAGCTCTTCGGAAGACCTCATTAACCCTCACTGCTAGTGAAAAAATCTTCACCTGAAAAGTGGACTATTTTTACCTTCCAAACTCATGTAGCTATTTTCATAGGGCCGACCATCATATCTCAGCGTGTCCTATCCTAGCTAGGAAGAAAAAACCTGTAGCATCTCAGAAGACTTGTTCCCTAGTCATACCAGTATGTCCACCCTTAGTATCCTTTAAATTCAGATCTCCTCCCCCAACAACTCCTTAATTCTCCTCTCAGTCTAGCCCCTCCAGGCTACAAAAACAATAGTCAAGTAGTCACACCTCCACCCATATCATCCCTTCAAACGTTGTTAAGGACTCATTCTCAGAGGATGAGTTCATGGTCGCCAGTGAAAGGAAACGAGTCAAAGATTCCTTTAGGTCTACTCCTCCCTCCAACTCCTCTTCACTAGACACTTTCATGGCCCTTTTCCCCACCAAAAAATCCTTTTCCCTCTTGTCAATAATAAAGGAAACTAATACTTTAACTTCCGAACCTTCCGTTGACCTTCCATCCAAACTACCCCTTGTTTCCCATGAATCTCCTTTGTTGGAACATTCGAGGCCTTACTGTTAGGCTTCAATTGAAGCAAGCAGGCAACTTTATATCTAGTCTTAATATGTCCTTTGATTTCATTCTCCTCCAAGAAATTAAGATCTGAGCCAACCTTTTATCCTATTCTGCCCACTAGTTTCTTCCTCACTCCTCAATCCTACGATGTCCCATGCGAGTGGCAAAGGAGGCACAACCATTCTCCTCTTACCCTACTGGAAAACTAAAATCCTTCAAAATGGTTCTAATTCTAGGCATAGAGTTTCCTAGGCCACCTTCTCATCCCTGCATGGCCCTTTTGGGATTTGCTTGATACATGCCCCAAATGACTCCATAGAAAGGCTCTCCTTTGGTAAGAGCTTGCAACTTCTCTTCCCCCAATAATTTGGATATTTGGAGGAGATTTTAATATGGTAGAATTCCATCAAGATAAGCTCGAAGGGGTGTTTCTTCAACTACCTAATCTTGAGTATCAGACCTGGTCCACCATTAAGAAAAGATTTTACCTCTCAGACAGGGCAGACAACTCCATGTGCGTTCCCCTTCATAGATTTACTTAGAGCAATCTCCGTCTTGGGCAGGCTCACATCTACAGCAGGTTAGATAGGTTCTATTTCTCCACCCTTTCCTTTTGGCAAGCCTTCTACGCCACTACGGTTCATCACCATGCCACCTTATCCGACCATCTTTCTATCTCCATATCTATCAAGATTCATGGTAGCCATGACCAACAAAAATTCCATCTTTTCAGACTACACAATAACTATTTTTCTTTCCCAACTACCCAACTTCTTCTATCCAACCTTTGGAATGTTGAACCTAGGCCCCTAAATTAGGTGGATTGGATTAATTGGTGGCATCGTGCTTCATGTCAAGTGCGAAACTTTGCTCATTCATATGGTAAGACGGTGGCTACTCGAGCCAAACATGAATACAACAAAATTCACCTTACTATTGAACATCTCACTAATAAACTAGCTCAAGATCCCTTCAATACTCTAGTTCACAAGGAGCTAGCTAGAGCACACGTTGCCTTCCAACGTTGGGAAGTGTACCGAGCACAAAGTGCCTTAACTAAAAGTCGGCTCACTTTTTTAAATATTCAAGATGAACACTATAAGGAATTTTTTAAATATCTTAACACTGCTTCCCCTTCACATGCTATTAAAAAAATATCATGTGATGGTACCACCATTACTGACCACAATAGTATCCTCTCTTTTCTTAAGAACCACTATGAAACCCTTTTTGCAGCTACCCCAATGGACATCTCTTCGTTCAAGGCTGCCACCCCTGATTATCCTCGCCTTATTAATCCCACTATGCTACAAAGTATTGACACTAATATCACTTTGGCAGAGCTACAGGAGGCTTGTTCCAAGTTAAGTCAAGGAAAGGCTCCTAGTTATGATGGTTTTCCCATAGAATTTTGTCAGAATCATTGGGATTTGGTGGGAAAGGATCTTTTGCAAGTCATTAACGAGGCTCTCTTAACTAGTTCCCTTGGTCCCAATCTAAATCAAGGGGTAATTCATCTCCTCCCCAAGTCTAGGGATCTAACCAATATCTCCAATTGGCATCCAGTAACTCTTCTCAATGTAGTGTATAAAATTTGGGTGAAGTGCCTTACCTTACGACTGAAAAAAACTCTTGGTCAGATCATATATCCCCAAAAAATAGGATTTGTTCCTGGTAGATATATTTTAGACAATGTGGTCATGGCATGGGAAGGTCTCAAGTGGGTTGAGGATGATGGACAAGATATTCTCCTTGTGAAACTTGATTACACCAAGGCTTATGACAACATTAAGTGGGATTTTATCTTGTAGACTATGACCAAACTTGTTTTTGGACCTAAGTTCTTGCTTATGGTGAAATGCTTATTTCTAGATGTTACTGTAAGAATTGCCACTACCTTCAACATTACCTCTCCCTTTCCAATACATAGGTCTGTGCAGCAAGGTTGTGCTCTCGCCCCCTATCTCTTTATCATGGCATTAGAATTTCTTTGTCATAAAATTAACCTAGACATTCAAACTAAAGTTCTCACTGGGGTCTACATTTTCTCCTCTCAACAAAAACTTCTCAATATGCACTTCGTCGATGACTCCTTTTTTCTAGTTCAAAACACAGCTTCCAATTCACATTACCTCTTATTAAGGGTGGAGCAATATTGCACACTCTCAAGTTCCACAATTAATTGGAATAAATCCTTTGTTTATAGCTTTAAGGGAAATTACAAACATGTGACCAACTATAATTGGTAGCAGCTTCAAGATCAAGACATCGTTTTAGAGGTTCAACATCTATTCTTTGGGAGCAAGTTATTTATCAAATTCAAAAGAAACTCAATAAATGGAAAGCTAAACTCCTCACACTTGTGGGTAAATACCTTGTATGTAAGTCCATATGCACATCTACCCATGTGTATTACTCTTTGTGTAGGACCCCCTCCCAAGCTGCCTACCAGAAGCTAGAACAGTTATTTCGTGACTTTATTTGATCCTCCAAGGATTCTCAGAAAGGATTTCATCGTGTTGCTTAGAGTATTGTTACTCTCCCCAAGCATAAGGGTGGCTTAGGCCTTTTGAACTCTTATAAGCAAGGAATTACCCTGGTTGCTAAGTGGTTGGTACAACATTTAGATGCCTCTGATATTATAGGGACCCTTCTCCAATTAAGGCTTCATCAAGAATTTCCTAAAAATAAGCCCTTCTGGAAAGGCATCCATTTCGTCAATTGGATCCTTTCCCCCCTCACTATCATTCTTCCCAGATCTCATGTTTTCAAAAGAATTTGGAGGGCCTAGCAAATTCTACACACTCACATTGACTGGACTAACGTTAAGATCAACCCTACTATCCTCTCTAGAGTGTGTCCGTGGTGGTTACCTTTGTCACCCTCTACCCTTGCTATCACAAATGCTAAGGTGGCTACCTTGTGGTATTGAAAGGGTGTCATTTCCTTGAATTGTGTTAGGTTGGCTAGTCATTGGATTTCGGGGGTCGAGTTTAACACTTTGTATGGGGAGTCGGCTGTAATGAACCATTTCCTAGTTTAGATTTACTCTTTTCTCCACGGTCATTGGCAACTTGATGTTATAGTGCAAAGACTTTTTCATGGCCTTCAATGGCTTAATGGGGTTAAACTCTTGCCCTACTAGCCATCTGTCCCCTTTCATCGCATGCATGACCCATCTGAAGTCATTCAACGTTGCAATAAGTATTGGCACAAATAAGAGTCAGAAACATTTTGGATCCCTCTCTTCCAACATATTTGGAAACTTTTGACCCTTCCCAAAATTAAGCAATTCCTCTAGTATCTCCTCCACCATGGTCTACCTATTGGAAAATGTTTATAATATCTAGGGATTTCAAATCCAAATTTCCCTCTATGTTGTGGAAAATATGACTTTGTCCATGTATTTTGGTAATGTCCCTTTGCTCAACATGTGTGGCAGTGGGCTTCTAAAGATTTTCCATCATACAAGCTATCTCAAGAGGATGAGATATTTAGATTCTTGAACATTACTTCTGCTAATCTTAATTTTCTGTAAACATTTATTAGGCCTACTATTTTATATTATATTTGGAAGTGAAGATGGAATGTTCTATTTTATAAGACATATTATTCTAATAAATGTTTGCTTACCAAGTTGGAGATGTTTCTGATCGTTCGCCTCACCCATTTTCAACTCACATCTCAAGCATCCAAGTTCAATCTAGACAGTCATCAATTGGTTCATCTCTTGTAGCTATGGGAGAGACCTGTGTGTTCTAGTTACACTTAGCATCAGTAATCTCTACAAGGAAGCTTTCCCTTTTCATTATGTGGAGTCACCATTGGAACTCTCTCTATCCTTAATTGAGAGCTCTTTACCTCATCTAATTCTATGTCATTCTATTTTGTAACAAGCCAATATGTGCAGAAATTTGGTTGTGCCCCAACTTTGGTTTCCTCCTTTAATACTCGTTTATTTCTAAGGTGTTTCCTTAGTGTCATTCACAATGCTCTCAGTTTTCCCTTTCCCTTAACCCTGTGACTTATTCAAGTTGTTTTAATTGATGCACCTTTAATTTCAATAAAACTTCTTTTCGGGGTCCGACACCCCCCACCATATATTGAGTAACAAACCATGAAAATCTTATTATTATTTGTAAAATTACTTTTTTCTCTTATTTATTTTTAAAGCAAAAGCTTAAGTCCAATGCATTGAGAAATCAACTTGTTAATCTCAAAGTCATTGCATTAGATGAATCTTTTTTAAAAATGGTAACAAGTAGTAGAAATTAATTGGAAGTATTTAATTTTATCTCATTTGAATCAATTTTTTGGGTTTATTTATTTATTTAGTCTTTAATTTTTTAAGTTTATTTTATTTGTGATCTATATTGAAAATCATTTTGGACTTCCTAAGTATTGACCTATGCCAAGGTTGCTTCTGGTGGATTCTTTTATTTAGTAGCTAGGATACTAAACTTTTTGGAGGTATCCCATCCACATTCAACTTTGATAGCCTAGCACAACTCATAAGTAGAAATACTGTAAAGCTTTAAGAATTAGTTTCCTAATTTAACTATACTAACATATTAGGTGTATCATTCCTTACACCCCCTTAAACTAAAAACAGGCTCTTGATGTTTCAAGGTGATAACATGTAATGAGACATAATAGAATGGATAAATAACTAATGAACTAAGCATTTTCCATCATATAAGTAATCAACCCATCCTAGAGAAAAAGAATAATAATTCAAAGTCATGTAAAATAAAGTATAGGATTTGGGAAACTAGCTTTCTAAAACTACAAATACCTAAAGTACATAAAATGTCATACAAGAAGATGAATGCACATAAATTAATAGGCAAATAAAACTAAATATCAAGCCCCTTTTTATTTATATATAATTTTTTATATTATTATTGATTTTAGTTTTTAGATCAACAATGCTTAAGATGTTCTACTACTACTAGAATCTAAATCATTGAGAAGCTTATTGCACTACCAATGAGTAAGGTCCCATAGGAAACTTTACCCATGGTGGACATCACTTCACAAGCTAGAATTCCAACATGAGTATTGACTACATAGCTACACTACCAATGAATAGAATCCCATAGGAAACTTTGAGTGTGGTGGAGTTCAACCCTCATGTACATGCCTTTTTTTTTGAGATAATTATCTAGGTGACATTGTAGTAGACCAAGCATATATCATTGCTTTGTTAGTCTTCAATTGTTTTTGGTTAAATAAAATTTGGGGCATAGAATTAGATATGATGTATAGCCTAAATATCCATGAGGCATTATTATCATTACATGTCAAGTTATAGAAGTAGGTAAAATTCATTTGTCCAAGCCTAAAATTCCTAAAACATATACAATAATTTTGCAAAACTTTGAATATAAATAGAGAATTGGAATTGATTATAGAAAGAGGGAATACTGGCAATAAGGTTAGATAATACTTTTTTTGTGACCATGGCTAGCAATTAGTAAGTTGTCCAACTTGTTAGATTATTTGGTAGAATGAAGACTAGGACTAAGACTAACATTGGATTAGAAATTAAATCTAAAATTTTATTCTATAAGGACACTTTTAAGTCTGCCTCCTTGACTAGGGGTCACACATTTTAGGTCCATTCAACACCTAAGGCTAGACCTGATTAGATATTGCATAATGTAGTAGAGTTCATGAAACATAACCATGTTCATTGTTAGAGGATTTGGATCATCATGTTGGTATTCAAGGTCAAATAGTTGGAGTTTGATTTTGGGTTGTTCACATGTTGTATACAAATTATGTCTTTGATCATTTAACTAGAAAAGTGAACTCACTATCTTCTAATGTTGCGCAATTTTAACACTAACATTAAGATAGCCTTCAAGAACTTGATATGAACCGTCCATTTAGAAACTAAATTTTCTAGAAACCTATGAAGCTACATATTATAAAGTAAGACCTTATCACCCCTATTAAAAGTTTTCTTCATTGTTTGAGCATCATGAAAAAGTTTGGTTTGCTATTTAATAATATGTTACTTATTAATTGCCTTGAGATATGCTTCATCAAGTTTATTTAGTTGTATAACTTGTTATTCCATATTTAAAGCCTCATCAAAGCCTATTAATTAAGCTAAGAGTCCAAAATGATGCTTAGTTTTAATAGGTAATAAAAAGTATTTTCCATATACTAGTTGGTAAGGATAGAAACTGAGGGTAGGTTGCCAAGATGTTTGATATGTGCATAAGGCATCGTTATGTTTTCTAGACCAGTCATTTCTTCTTAAAAAGTATACCTTTGTCAATATCCTAACTATAACTCTGTTTGCATTTTGAACTTGACCATTAGTCTGTGGGTGATATAGTATTACGATTTTATGTAAAATTCCACAAGAATTCATCAGACGTGCCATAGTTTTATTAAAAAAACTAAGTTCCTTGATCACTAATCAGGATTCCAGGCATGCCAAACCTTATTATAACATGTTCATGAAGAAAGAAAATTACTATTACCTCATTAGTTATTGTAGCCTTTTCTTCAACCCATTTAGTGACATAATCAATACAGACTAGAATGTAGTAGTTTTCTTATGATGGAGGAAAAGATCCTAAGAATTTAATCCTCCATACATCAAATGGTTTAGAAACAAAGATAGGTTGTTGAAGCATTTCATGTCTTTTGGAAAGTAACGCAACCCATTGGTAGTAGTCACAAGTTTGATAAAGGAAAGTGCATCTTTAAAGAGAGTCGACCAATAAAATCCACTATTTAATACTTTTACCCTTATACATTTGCCATTAAAATTCCCTCCACCTAAATCATCATGACACATTCTAAGTATCAATTTTTGTTGCCATTCAGAAACCCATATGTGAGAAATATTATCTACACATGTTTTATATAGATAAGGTTCACTCCAAATATACGTGTCAATCCCCCTTAAGAAACTTAGCTTTTCATGATTGTCCCAGTGAGATGGAGTTTTTAAGGTTACCAAATAGTTTGCAATGTCAGCATACCATGGCTCTTTTTGTTGCAAATGAATAAGATTTTCATCTGGAAATTTATCATTAAGAGAACCTAGTGTTTTGAACTCTTCTTGTAAGGCTATTAATGAAATATTGTCAGCTACAATATTTTCTCATCCTTTTTAATCATGAATTTGCAAGTCAAACTCTTAGAGTAAAAGACATCATCACATTATTCTTGAATTCTTTATTTTCTTTGTTGCTAGAAAATTAATAGCAAAGTGATCCATATATACTCAAGTATTATAACCTACAAGATAGTGTCGAAATATATCTAGAGCATATACTATTACTAGTAGTTCTTTTTCAGTGGTGGTATAATTAATTTGAGCATTGTCCAAACTTTTGGAAATGAAATAAATAACCTTATATTTTCCCTCGACTAATTATCATGATATAACTCCTATGACTATATTACTAGCATCACACATTAAATCAAAGGAAATTCCCTAATTTGAAGCACTCAAAATGCAAGTTTTGGTAATTTTCTCTTTAAGATTTTGAAAGGATTTCTCATAGTCATTATTCCAATGAAATGAAACCTCTTCTTCAAGTAAATGATATAGTGGTTTAGAAATTTTTGAAAAGTATTTAATAAAATGCATATAATATTCCACATGTCCTAGAAAGGATTTAAGACTTCAAATGTGAGTTGGTGAGGGTACGATAGTTATGAATTTTACTTTATTTTGGTCCATTTCAATGCCCTCCCTAAAGACAACATGACCTAGAACTATCCTTTTGTAATCATGATATGACTCTTTTTCCAACTTAACTTTAGATTTTATTAAATTCATCTTTCTAACACTAATTTTAACCTATTTAAGTTTGATTAAAGGAATTTCCAAATAATGAAAAATCATCCATAAAAACCTCAACAAATTCTTCAAGTATATCAGCAAACATTGAGGCTATAACTCTTTAAAACTTGGTTGGAGCATTACATAATGCAGTTGACATTCTGCTAAATGCAAAGGTACTAAAAGGACATGTTCATGTAGTTTAATGTTGATCTTTAGTAGCTATGGCTATTTGGTTATAACCATTGAATCAATATGGGAAACAATAATATTTCCTTGTAAACATTCAAGAATTTGATCAATGTATGATAATGGAAATTGATCTTTTCTTGTGTATTGATTTAGCTTTCTATAATCCATACATACTCACCATTTTCCATTTCTCTTAGGTACCATTGTTATGGATCTAATGCATTTACTATCTAATATGGGATAAATTATTACCTCTGTCCATAGTTTACGAATTTCTTATTTCAAAATTTGTTTCAAAGTAAGGTTAAGTCTCCTAGGATGTATTTATATTGGTTTGGCTCTATCCTATAAGTAGATATGATGATAACATATGTTTGGGGATATTCCTTCCTTTAAATCTTCATAAGTTTAAGCAGATGCATCCATTTTTCTTATTAATGCATCTAGTAGCTTACCCTCTTGTTCTATTATTAATTCAGAATTTATGATTAAGGGTTTATTCATAGCTAAAAAGATATATTTAAGGTTGGCTGGTAGTTCCTTAAGTTGGATAACACTTTATTGTAAGGATTTTTCTAATGTTAATGTGTCAAATCAAAAATCTAATGATTGATTAATTTTTTTCATGAAGTTTCTAAACTTCTTCATTGATATGAAATTTTCACTTGATTGTTGAGAACCACTATTTATTCATCCATAACTAACATCACTAGGGACACTTTATAAATCATTTTTACTTCTTGAAAATTTTCTAAAACATTTTTATTAATGTTCAAAATGTTTAGATTGAAAGTCATATTAGCAAAGGATATTTGTAGTAATCCTAAGTGACAATGAATTATGACATTAGTGGTGGCTAACCAAGGTCTTCCTAGGATAACTACAAAACAATCTAAATCATGAACCTCTAGTATGAAAAAATTAGATGGTATAATCCATCCTCAACCTTAATTATGATGTTCCCCACTATTCCTAAGGATGATATTGTTGTATCATTTACCAAGGATATATTCATCTTGATATTTTTTATGTCTAAAATACCTAGTTGGTAAGCTAAATTAGATTGCATGATGTTCATAATTGCTCCTAAGTTTAGTAGTGAATTATGAAGGTATCTATCCTTAATGGTAATTGGAATGGTTAGAGTTCCATAGTCCTTGTATTTTGGTGGTAGCCTCTTTTGAATAATATTTGTTATACAATTTACTAAGTATACTTGTCATGGTATCTTTATCTTTCTCTTTTTGATGCATAAAGTTTTAAGATACTTAACATAAAGAGGGGTTTCTTAGATTTCTTGATACAAGGGAATGTTGAGGTGTATTTCCTTAAAAAGTCTTTCTAAATGGTCCTGTAGATGTAGTTTTTCAGCCAATCTATTAGGGTATAATGTTGGTATATCTTGTGCCTTCTTTGATAGAAGTTCATGAGATATTAATGATGATGATGTGGAAGACAAGGATGATGATGATGATGTTAAAGGTGTGCTCACTCTATCTACTTGATCATCATCACCATTTTTGTTATGTCCATCATCTTCCTCTTGTGTCTTTGGATAAGTAATGATTTGTGATGGTTCGATGAATGCTACTTTCTTTTTAGGATGCAAGGGTTAAGTTTTTTACTTTTACTTTACCCTTTCTTTGTGAAATTTGGTTAGGCTCAAGCTAAGATGATAGTTTTCTTCTTTCTAAATCCTAAAATCTATTCCTAATCTCCTCTTGTAGTTCATGTAGTTCTCCTTCTATGTTGTTCATCCTTATTTTTACTTGATCATAAAGAGAGGTGTGACATCCCATTCCCGGATGTCATGACAAACTTCAAATTTATCTTATATTAGAGATTATGCATAAGAAGATGGTATATCAAATATATGTAACATTTGACATTATACGTAAAGAAAATAATAGAGAAAGTGCAGAAAGAAAAAGAAAAGAATGCTTTATTGATATGGAATAGTGTATCTAGATCATGCTCCGAGAGTGTTCCTTGGGGATTTCTTCCTTTGGCATCTATCTCATTAGAGGCAATCTAGCACTACCACCATGGTTAGGCCTATAACCAACTAGAAGGGATGGCCAGTCCACTTCCCATCCTGCTTCACTTGGCTCCTATGACTTGCGTGTACTGGCTCTGCCACTCCATGCCAAACATGACCTTTAAGCCTAGGTATAAATTCCTTAGGTCAAACCTTTAAAGGTTACCTCAAAAGACACATCCATTATTACAATGTACCCTTTTGGGTCTTAG
>MNCI01007769.1:298016-372041 GCA_015680685.1 Gnetum montanum | reverse complement strand
TTAACTTCACAAGGCTTGATTGCTACTAAAAAGGATACTATACATTGATCAAAAGGAGATGTCATAGTAGGAAATAACATATTATGTTGATGATCCTATGATGGCATATTATTAGTGTGCTTGGGTAAAACCAAATCCTAAACACTCCTAGAGTAATGTTCATGAGGGTGTGTGTGGGAAACATATAGGACCTAGAGCCATGGTCACTAAGGTTAGATGATTAGGCTATTACTAGTCCTATATGGAAAGAAGTTGGCTATTGAAGTTCAAAGCATATGATATGTGCCAACAACATAGTAACCCTATACATGTACTACCAACTAAGTTACACACCACATAGGTAACTTGGTCATTGCAATAGTGGGAGCTGGATATCATTGGACCTATAATGCCTAATTCTTCTATAGGTCATAGCTTTATCATCACTACAATCAAATACTTCACAAAGTGGGTTGAAGCTATTATCCTAAGAAGGATAACATCTAAACAAGTCTATACATTTATACTTGATAACATAGTAGCTTGTTTTGGCATACCTATGACCATATTCATAAACAATCGATCATAGTTTAGCAAGTAAGAAAGGGAAATGTTTTGTCACAACCTAGGCATTAAACACTCCTTCTTATCACCATATTACCCTGAAGCCAATGGAGAAGATGAAGTAAGCAATAAGGCCATTATCAACTTACTCAAGAAGATGCTTAACAACAATAAATGCAAGTGGCATGAATAGCTTGTCCATCTGCTTGGACTTATAGAACAACCTATTTAATCACAACTAGTGTAATCCCAAATAGCCTGGTTTATGATTTTGAAGTTATTTTACCTCTTGAATTATAGGTACCATCCCTTTGAGCAGCCTTATCAAAATTCATCAGCAATGAACAAAATAAGAAGCTATGCATCATGGACCTAGACTTGGTGGAGGAGCAATGGGTGTAAATGCTTACCCACATTGAGCGACACCAAGAGAGGTAGAAACAACAACATGACCAGAACCTAAAGAAGTGTAAGATTAGGAAGGTGACCTTGTCGTCAAAGCTATCCATGAGCATGTAGATGAATTCATAGCCAACTGGAAAGGGCCTTTCTTAATCACTAAGGCCTATGATAACAGAGCCTTCAAGATAGCAAACATGAAAGAAAATGAGTTGGCCAATCCAATCAATCATTTCTATCTAAAGCCCTATTACATGTAGCTTGTGGAAACCAATAATAGATGTCAATAATAAATAATAAGTGAGCCTTCATAACCTATTTTTGCATAATAGATGAACTATGAAACTTTGTAACATTGGTAATCTTGGATAGCTTGATTTGTTGATTATCTTGTATGGCCTTATGCATTTTACTATAAAAACATGACTTATTTATGTGGCTTTCTTGTTCTCTTGGAGTTGTGCTTGCAAGATGTAGCTTAGAGTCATGTAAGAGGTACAACGCATTATAGTAGAAAGTCACCATGTGACCTCAATGTGTAAGATCTAATGAGTGTATAATACCATACCAAGAGTGTTTTTTTCGCATCATTTTCATTACCACTCCTTGAGCACAACCCCATAGCTTGATCATAACCTTCCTTACCCTTGAGTAGCAATGATGAACAATGTTTAATATTTATGCATTATGACTATTTAACATCTCCTTCATCATGCTCCACCATCAAGTCCATTGAGTGTAGCACACATCATTCAATGAGAAAACCAAATCAAATTCAACCTTGGTAACAAAGCCTAATGAAGGTTTCATCCTTAAAAAATGGTAAAAAAATTACCAAGAATTTGAACAACTAATGAAGCCTAAAAGAACAAACCAATGGCTTTGAACATGGAAAGAAATAAACCTAATAATGAAAGAAGCCTTGGAGTGAAGTGTTGATTTCTCAAATGTATTCCTGAGTTACCAACACTTCAAAACATGAAGTGCAAAGGCCACATTGATTAAACAAAGTGTCATAGCCATGGATGTAGCCATGATGCCAACATTTAAAATTCATTATTAGCCCTCATAATAATTTTTCTATAGCCAATGATAGCCCTTATCATAACCTCATTCCATCATCAGAAGCACTCTTTGGCATGGGTTAACACTATTGGATTAAGAACAAAGTGGGAAAGTTTGTGATGGACCTGTAGTGGTTTTTTTTATTCTTTGTTGATGTCTCTTAGGTTAATACTTCAAATATTAACAAAGAGGGATCAATGAAACAACACCAAAATTTCATGTTGTAAATTATAACCTTCATTTCCCTACTTGAGACAAGCTTTTATTGTAAATGTAAGATTTGTAGTCCATGAGCTACAATCTTGCATACTTTAGCTTTTGGGGATGCAAATGTCTCAAAAGTTGTTATTGCCTAACTTTACAAGGGAGAAAAGGTATCTCATGTCTATATTTGGGCTTGGGAAGGCTGAAAATGCCTTCGGAATAACCAAAAATATCATTTTCATGGGCTTTTATAGGGGTATAGCCTCTAGTGTACATGGAATTGATGGGATTTTCCATTTCCAATGTAGCATAGCCATCATAAAATCCAATGAAGATGTAGTGTTGAAACTATTCGGATTTTTCATTTTGGAATTGGTAGCATTTTCCATTTTAGAATTGGCAAAATTTTCCATTTTGAAATTGGTGTTATTTTCAAATTTCATTTTCATTTCTAGTTTTCCAATAGTGAATAGCATAGTCACCCCAAGTCTTCAATAATTACAACATGACTAGCATAGATAACAGTTTCTAGTGGTTTTGTCAATTTTACCTGTTTCAACATTTTTCTTAAATTCTAGCATTTTCTATACTTTCCATGTTTTCCAAATTTTCCATATTTTCCAAAATTTCCCAACAACTTTAGTGTAGTCTACCAAGACCAACGTAGTTGGTATGGTTTTAGCATAGTCACAAAAGTCCATTTACTATTTATTGTAAATGGATGGATGCTAGTAACTACAGTGTATTCCAAACTTGCTATAAATGGTAATTATGCTAAAAGGTGTAACCGTTACCAAGTACCAATTGACATTAGTCTATTACTAATTAGGACAGTGATGTGTAGGCCCTAAAATAAGCAATTTCATCCCTATAAAAATCCAAGATAAACATCTTATTTCATTCTACAACCTTGACAGAAAACATCAATAGCATTTGGCATTTTTGTAACCCAAAGAACCTTATGACCTTGCAACCTCTTTTAGCAACATAATCTAGTAACTATGCTTGGCATAATGACTTTCATGTAATACCATTGCACCAAAGATGGAAAACTCATTTATGGCCTTATTACTAATTCTAGTGGAAACCAGTGTAGAGTTGCTAGAAATTAGAGTTGGAAACTATCTAAATTGTGGAGTTCCAAGTGCAGTCCATAAGCTCCAAAAGACTTCAAACTCCTTGAAGAAACTTCTTGTGCACTTAACATAAAATCTATACTTCTTAAAGATGCTACTTTATTTTCAAATTTTAATAAAACTATAGTTCATTTATTCTATAGATTTGAGTTTCATCTTTCTATTTCTAGGTCTTTTTCCATTCTAGATCTACAGTTTCAGTTACATTTTCATTTAAATTTATGTTTATGTCGCTATTTTACACTTTTATAAGTCCTTAGGTGATTAGCCACATCATCCAAGGTGCCTTAGATCTCATTTTCAAAGGCACTTGGGATCCAAAGCTAAAACTATTTTGACATCTAGTGTCACATCCCCATTTCCAAATGATGTTGCCTAATGAAGATGTTGTCTCTTCATAACAAGTGTTATTATCATCTTAACAAGACCCAAAAGGGTAGTTTTGATTAAGACCCAAAAGGATGCATTGTAATAATGGACATGTCTCTTAAGGTAAGCTTTGGTTGTTTGACCTAAGGCATTTATACCTAGGGTTAGAGGTCATGCTAGCATGAAGTGGTAAAACCAATGTAGGCAAGTCATGGAAAGTTGGATGAAGTGGAATAGAAAGTGGATTGGCCATCCCTTTCAGCTGGGTTATAGGCCTAACTATGGTGGTAGTGTTAGATTGACTCTAAGAAATAGATTCCAAAGGAAAAGAACCTCAATGAACACTCATAGCACAATCTGGATACACTATTCCATAGCAATAAAGCATTCTTTTCTTCATCTTTCTACATTTTTTCTATTATTTTCTTTATACATAATGTCAAATATCACATATATTTTGCATTTGGTATATTTTCTTCATATGAATAATGTCTAATATATTATACATTTGATGTTTTCCATGATATCTAGGGATGGGATGCCACAATTAGTATTAGAGCAAACCATGACACAAGGGTCATTCAGGACCATGGGCCAACTACAACATGAACCTAGAAGCCACAACACATGGAAATCCATTCATCATCACTAGATGTACCATATGCCTATGATGTATGTTAGAAGATACCTTTCCATTGATTTCATAAACAAAGGATTAGGCATCTATATCTTAGCAACCAAAAAAATTATTTCATGGATATCATTAACTAACCAAGATTTGATCACACCCCATCAAGATTCATCAATTATAAGAGATGTTGGTAAGACAATGATACACTAGTCCAAGTAACTCTTACCCATCTTAATACTATAAATAGTAATTGATTAAGATCATTTTTAAGTTCCTCCTAAAACGTTAGTAACCATGACTTGAATTGATTTTTGGTTTTGTTGAAATTCACTATTCAAGTAATCTAGAAGATTTCAAGTTACCATAGGTCAGCCTATAAATGTAAATTCAATAAAATAGGCTACTTTGGTCCTTTTAATTTCTAAAAAATTAACTTTAATTTGTAAACCTAAAACCATGTCCAATACATAGTTCTTGTCGACATAATTTCAATTGAACAAATTTCCTTTCTATAGAACTTATGGTTTGAGAGATATTGGTATTTAAAGTTTTTTGTTATACATGTATTAATATATATATGTGTGTGTATATTATTATTTAAATAAAAAAATTAAGTAGGAGCATGTATGTTCAAACCCCAACACCCTCACTTTTTAAAAATAAATAAAAAATAAAAAATAAAAAATAAAAATTTATAGATCATGCAGCCTTGGAAGGACCGCAATGGCCCTATAGGGGTTGCGCTAGCCCTACAAGTGCCATGTAGGCCTATGCTAGCCATGCTCAGCAACAAAAACCCCCACCTTTGCCTCTATCTACCCACACCATTATTTTCACCACTACTACCACCTCTAGAGTTGCTAATCCATAGCTATTTCCACTCGTGCTTGCACCTATGGCATGCTCTTCTACTAATCCACAACCATCGCCACCTACACGTACCACCGCTCTCCTATCATGATATTTCCTACTATAGAACTATCCTACAACTACCATTCCTAAAACTTGCACCATTTCCCTACCTACCATTTTCATCACAAAATCTTGATCACATTCTTTTCATAGCCATCATTGACTACGTCATTGTTACCCATCGATGTTGTAGATCACTGCCTCCCATATCATCAAAAATTACCTTCCACACTACCACAACCCACCTTTTTTGCCATTGAAAACTACCTCTCATGCTACCATAAACCACCTCATGTGCTACCACAAACTACCTTTTTCATCATCATTAGTTGCCTCCCTCAACACTAGAAACTACCTCCTACACCATAGATAATGACCTCATTTTGGGGCTATGCTAGCCTTGTTTGGGGCCATGAAAACCATGTGGAGGGATGTGTGCACCCCAAGGAGGACCACACAAGCCATAGAGAGGGCCGCATAGGCCTCAATAAGGGTTGCACAAGCTCAAAAAAGTGCCATGTAGGCCCAAAAAAAGGGCAACGTAGGCCCTAGAAAAGGGTCGTGGGAGCCTAATAATGGGCCATGCAAGCCTAATAATAGGCTATGTATGACCTAAATAATTCTACAAAAGCCTAAGTATGGGGCATGAAAGCCCTAAAATGGGGCTACATAGGCCTAGGCCACACCACCCAACAGAATCCCTTTTTCACCAATTTCACCATCGTCACCATTGATGCACACCTTCATTTTCCACATTGCTTGTCTTATCTATGTTCTTTGCCCTAATACCATCCACTGCTTAGCAACATGATAGCCACCTAGGCCACTACTAGCATGCCACTATGTCCATTGTTACCATTGACACAAAAATGGCAAATTCTGCATCACCTAATGAAAAAATTGAAATTTTCATTAATTGATGGAAAATTTAAAATTCTATCATCAAATGTTTAATTTAAATTAAGATTTTTCAAAAATGGTTTTCAAAATTTGAATTTCACACATTTGTAACAATAGAGACAAAAATTCCACAATTAAGCATGGCAGAGTAGAACTAGAATGGGTGATCTTTTGGGAAGTCTCATGTTTCATGCCAAAGGTGCTAGACACTAGAAACCATAAATTTTGATTTTGGAAGCATTTTTTGGCAAATGAAGAGTCATTTCCTATAGTTTTTGACATTTTGGACACAATGGTAAAGTTAGATCCATCCCAGGAAATGTTAAAAATTAGATTTTACTCCCTACCTGATATAGTACCTCAACATCCTTAAAAGTTTAATTTTTACATAACTCAAGCATATAATATTCATATTCAACATATGAATAGTCATTTTCAACATTTTCCACCATTTTAAACTCAATTGTGAGGTTAGATTTATCAACTAAGCACCCAATAATTTGATGATATTATAAATTTAACCTTTTAGGCTTTAAGATTTAGTGCATAACCCTTAGAGATAGTCTTAAGATCACTATGGCATGTCAGTAATTACACTACCAAAGTCAATGTTCTTAAGAAGGGTAGAAAAGGTCATTAAGAATTATATAATATACTTACATATTACTAAAATTATTTGATGTTATTCAATATTATTAAAATTTGATAATGTAGTTATAAAATTAGATAATGTAGTTACATTAGTTGGAGAATTAGTTGTTGTATTAGTATTAGTTGATTATTATTTAATGAATTAGTCAATGTATTAGTTTAAGATCAGTTGATGTATTAGTTTGAGAATTAGTTGAGGAAACAGAACAATCTTCAACCATCAAGAAAAGGGTATGTTAATCAATCCTGCAATCAAAATATAGGGCAAAACAACATGGAGACTCAAAATCTCATTTCGAGAAGAAGTATGATACTCATGAATAGAAATGATCCAAACAAGAATCCAAGAATGAAAATAAAAGTTGCAACATACAAAATTCTAGTAGGATCCCTAGTGAGTAAGAAAAAATATCTGCTATGTCCATCATGGGCCTTAGATTAGCATGAATATCGATATCGACACATTTTAGCAAAATTACAAGATTTTGATGTTGATGTCTTATGCTTACAAGAAGTCTTGCCATGATAATTTATATACCAATTCCAAAAAAACATGGAAAATATGGGATGTAGAGGTATTTACAAGCAAAAAGGTTCCTATGAGAGTTCTTCTTTTAAGCCATATAGATTAGCATGTTGTAGAAATCACAACATGGATGATTGTGCAATCTTTTTTAAAGAAGCCAAGTATAAATTGGTATAAATATTTGAATGAATTATAGAAAATATTATTTTTTAAATTCCAAAACTTTAAGCAATGAAAAGAAAATATTAGTCAAGATTTTGGAAAACTCACATAGCCTTGGCATTTATTTTAAAAATTTAGTTATTAAGAAGTGTATGCATATTTTATTTCCAAACCAGTATGTTTAGATGTTGGACTATGTCAAGGAGCATATTTGATTAAGAAAATACAAGAAAGTTTCATGAATAATTTATTACTAATTTATACTAATTTAGCTCCATTTATTCTTTGTGGAGACTTCAATGCAAAATTTGGAAGTAGTGTTTATCAATTCTTAAAATATGGATCTATAAAGAAATCTTTGCAAGATGAACCTGACTTGAAGAATATTTTTTCATCAACTTAGCATGCAATTCCATTAACTAGTGCATATTTTTCTTACTTTGAATCTTTAGTAGATAAATTAGACTCTATAATTCAAGAACAAATGATGTTGAAGGATAACACTAATCAAGAACCACAATTTACTGATTACTCTATTATGATTAATAAGGATGGATCAACAACATTCTTCATTGAGACTTCGGATTATATTTGGTACAATGTTTAATTCTTTGAAGTTACCAAGTTACTAGAGTTGATTTCTAAAAATGAATTTTAGAAGAATCAAGATCACGCCCATCCCAAACAAGACCATCTGATCACCTACCACTTATGATAGAATTACAATTACTCTGATTAGTTCATAAGGTTGATTAAGATCAAGAAGTATCTCACTCTTACTTTTATTTGATGATCTTATTATTTTATTGAATTTTTATTTTATATTTCAATTAAATAAGTAAAATATCTATGATAATAGAAATTTGGGATAAATAATTTTCCCTACCTTCGGTTAGGTAACTAGATCTAACTTGCACTTTGTGTGACCCTAGTTAGGACTGCTGATTAGTGGTTGATAAATCTTTAATTCACCTTTTGTCATTTTCTTAGAAAATGAAGTAAGTATCAAGAAATTAATATTTAATTTTACATATAATTTAACAATATTTTTTTTCGTAGAATAAGTAAGAAATAACATCAAGTTTAAAGGAGAAATGAAATTATTAAAGCAAAATATCATGAAAGAAAGCGTTGTAGCTAGAAAAAGATAGATAACGTGGACTCATTCAATAAAAAATGAAATACAAGGGGGGTAGATTGTCACATCCCCATTCCAAAATGATATTTTTATTGAATGAAGATGGTGTCTCTTCATAACAATTATTATTATCATCTTAACAAGACCCAAATGGGTAGTTGTGATAATACTCAAAAGGGTGCATTGTAATAATGGACATGTCTCTTAAGGTAACCTTTGGGGGTTTGATCTAATGGATTTATACATGGGGTTAGAGGTTTTACTAGCATGGAATGGTAAAACTAGTATAGGAAAGTCATAAGAAGTTAGGTGAGGTGGGACAGGAAGTGAACTAGTCATCCCTCCTCGCTGGGTTATAGGCCTAACTATGGTGGCAATGTTGGATTGCCTCTAAGGGATAGATGCCAAAGGAAGAAAACCTCAATAAAAGTTCTTAGAGCATGATCCAGATACATTATCCATATCAATAAAGCATTCTTTTCTTTCTCTTTCTACATTTTTCCTATTATTTCCTTTATACATAATGTTGAATATCACATATATTTTGCATTTGGTATATCTTCTAATATATCATATATTTGACATTTTCCATGACATTTGACGATGGTATGTCATACTTGGAATATTTTAGTTTTCATTCTAGCAATCAGAATTTCTAGGTCCAACACTATTGAAATTGGAATATTGTATCAACACCTCATGACTATGCTGGCCAACATAGTTGAAGGTTGGATTAGCATAGTTAGATCAAAACCTATGTTTTTCATGGTTGAAACAAGTCAAACTGCAATTAGCTTTAGGGTTTAAGTGTTCTAGCTCTGGCATCAATCATTTTGATTATTTTGAGTGCTACTTTGATGATCAAGCACCTTGGAACATGGACTACACTAAGACTACATTGACCAACATAGTAATAAGACTGCCTCAACATGGTCACATGAAATCTAATCTTTCCATGATCAAAACAAGGTAAAATCACAACTATGTAGTGTCAATTAGGGTTTCAAGTGTCTTAAGTTAAGGTTTTCAAATGTAAACACATCAATTTCATGAATTCTCAATCATGACTATGCTGGGAGTACATTGTCTAACATAGTCATGGCCTTACTCAAGGTAGTCATGTGCAAAATCTAGCTTTTGATGGATTTCTATGGTCAATTGACATGTTTCTTAAGTTCTCAAGGTTATCGATTCTTCTAGCTAGGGTCCTAACTGAAGATGGATGATTTTAAAGGCCATTAAGGCTTTCAAATAATCATATCCTAATTTGACTATGTTGGCTAGCATAGTTTAGCCTAAACTTAGCATAGTCAGGATGGATCTAGTGTTTTCATCATCAAAACAAAGTGAATTTGCAATTTGATAAGGCTATACAAGGTCATGGATTTTCAATTTAGGTTTTGGACTATTTTGATTGTTAAATCACCATTTGAATGAACGTTCAACCATGACTTGACTGAGACTTTGCTAGCTAGCATAGTTCAAGCTTACTCTATCATATTCATAATATGGAATTTAAATTTTGATATAATCCTATGATTGATTGACTAGGTTTTCAAGTTCTAAGGCCATTGATGTCGAAAAATATGGTTTTAGACTTAAAATTGTTAGTTTTGATAGTCAATTTGATGTCATAATGGTCAAACACCACTAGACTATGTTGGCTAGCATGGCTGCAATGTGGATGTGGGATGTATGATGAGTATTGACTATTTCTAACTAAGATTGTAGGTTTAGAGATCTTTGGAGTCTGTGGTAGTGTTTTGGGGCTAGTCTAGTGTTTTTAGAAGGAAATTTAACAAGTTGGAATCCTGGTTTGGTGTTTTGGAAGTGTGACTATGTTGGCACTACATTAGCTAGTGTAGTCACAAGCTTCCTCAAAATAGCGACATAATGAAAATGGAATTTGGCTTGTTTCTACTTCACAGTTTATCAATGCATGATTACCTAAGGTCCTAGAGTGAAGTTAATGTCAAAATGTGTCAATTTGAAGGTCATTTTAGATCTTTAATGTTTATTTATTATCCAACTACTAGTTACTACACTAGCTAATGTAGTTAAGACTTGGCTTTAGCATATGCATGCAAAAAAAAATTGAATTTTGATAAATTTTAACATGTTTCATGTAATTCTAGAGTTATCAGATCTCGTAGCTAGGGTTTGATATATGAAGCTATCATTCTAGAGTTAACTGGCATCTTGGTTAATATTTGGAAACCTCTTCCTACTAGTGACTATGCTAGCTAGTGTAGTCAGGTTGCTTGTTAGCATAGTTGCCAAAATTAATAGGTTTTGGAATGCATTGTTGCCTATGTCTTTGTTCAATTTTCATCAATGTTAACACTTGGTTTTCCATTGTGGGCATAGGGGTTTATGGCATGGTTAGACAATTGGAAGGTTGGTTTTAGAAATAATTAGGATTTTGAAATTCATTTAAAGGCTTATGGATAATTCAAACCTAGCGTAGTCACCCTAGGAAACACGAAATCCAAGTGTATTAGGATTTCCATTAGCATTCTTCCTATGCATCTAGTCGGGCCCATCTTAAATTTAGATTTTTTGATGCATCCGGTTCCCACTCACCCAACATAGTCACACTTATGAATTTTGATCATTAAGTTCAATGACACTTGGAAGAGTGTTTTGAAAAACTAGGGTTTTCCAGGGAGGTGCATAAGTTTGGAAGTGTGTTTCAGAAAATAATTTTACACAAATTATTCTTTTCTTACCACTCTCAAGCTCTAGTGCCTTAGATCAGAGCTTTGCACCTACTCTAGCACCTGCAACCCTCATCCTCAGTGTAGTTGATCTTTTTCTACCTAAGAGGCTAGCGTTGTTACTTCAAAAGGCTCAAGAATTCCAAAACATCAACCTCTTTTACATTGGTTGCTACTATGTTGAAGAGGAGAGCTACCATCAACAAGAATCCTAATTTAGACGAGGCTAATGATACTACCTACATCCTCTTTAATCTTTCATGCCCTATTATTATTAGGAGCTCCAACACCATGACTCCCAGGTACACAAGTTCTAACTCTCTTGAATAGAATTTTCCTTTGGAACATAGGTGTTTTTGGTTGTAGTGTTGTGTGTGTTTGTTATTTTTTAATTCATAAAAATCTTGCTAATATCTAGGCCATTTCTATGGGTTTTTGGTATTTCTTGGATTGTGGGATTGGTGTTTGTTGAATGGAAAATTTATTTTTCTTGCTTTTGGGCACTTTTATGTGTTTTGGTTTAAAAAAGCAACATCAATTTTGGATTTTTTTTTCTATTCCAATAGTTCATATTTTTCAGTTTTTATGGCATAGGATTGTAGTATTATGTTTAATAATTGAGTATACATTTGAACTATCTAATGCTAACTTAAAGTTAATTCATTATAAACTTTTCCATAAAGTAATGTATAGTGGGTTTTCAGTTTTGGCCATTTTTTACATGACAATTTCATGTTGTTTCACTTCAAAAAAATCAATAATTTTTTGGTTTCCTTGTTGTGGTTCGTATTTTTTTGTTTAAGAATTTTGATGACTATAGATTCCTCAAATTTGGATGTATAGTTAATTCTTGGTAAATTGTTTCCTAAGCTTGTGCAAAATGGGGATTTGCTATCATGGCCAAGTTTATATCAATTTGGCAATGTTTTCTGCAAAAACATATAAGAATGTTTATGGTTTATAGTTTTAGGTGTTTAGCTTATGGTTTAACAATGACTATGAAATCAGTGAATTTGGTTATGTGGTTGATTTTTAATGAATTTTTTAGTGACCTACTCAAAGTGTAATCTTTTGGTTGTTATGTTTTACCCCTATGAAGAAGGGTAATGTTGGTACCCTAGAAAATTTTTCCATCTAATGTCCCATCATCTTGAGGCTACTATAAGGTGTTAGGAATGGTTTGGAAGTTGTTTTAGCCAAGTTAAAATATTTTTATTTTTTTTATGGATTGTCTAATCTGGCTATTTTCCACAGTTTTGGTTTTGTTGTGACGTTTATGATGGCATGTTGTTATGCTATTGGTTGGTGTTTTAACTTTTTTTCTAATCTTGAAACCCCATCATAGTAAGCCAGTTTTGTTAAATTCTTATGCTCACATAATTTATAGAATTAGAAAAAATTTTAGTTGTAATCTATCATTTTCATTTCGGTGTGAATTGTTCTATACAGTTGCAATTTTGACCATGAAAATTGCAAACCTTGTTCTCTATACATGCCACATTGATGTTGATGTTGGTGTTGATTTTTATGCTTAAAGGTTCATGAAGTTGTTTATACATTATTTTTTAGTTGTAAATAGTCATTTTGAATTTTAGCAAATTTTAACTAGGCCTCCTAGCATTTTTACTATGGCTAATTTCACCATTAACTATGATGCTTAGTAAAATTGTGCAAACTTAAAGTTGTTTTTTGGATTGTTGTAGTTGATACACCATTTGACTCATGCCTTTGATTTTTTACATAAAAATATTTTATACTTTTATGCATATCTTAGCATGAAAACTACCATCAGTCATTATTAGGCCACTTGGTTGTACATGGCATTTAGGTGAAAGTCTAAGTGTTGAAACTATGGTTTGGTTGTTTGGAATGGAATGGTAATGTTGACATTGATATTATAGATATTTTTGGCTATTTAAAGTTTTTTTGTATTTGTTTATTACTGTTAATGATTGTAATGGTTATTATTGTGTGTGTAGGGTCTTCCTAAAGACCATGCTAGAGCTAATAGAGCTAGTGGGATTACTATGTTGCATCCATACCTTAGGACCTAACACTCCACCTCCCATATAACTTTGAAGTATGGCTCTTTATGGTTTAGGCCTAGGGCAAAAGAGTTCTTGGCATTCCTACTATAGAACTTTAGCATGATGATATGGTCATACTTGTCAACCCACATAGCTATTGTTATTGTTGAGAGCTTATTACCTTAATTGTATAGCTTAATCATCAAGTTTAGAGAAGATAATCTTGAGAAACATGCAGAGGGCAAGGTTGTTGATAACACTCATAGAAGAAGAACTCGTAAGCTATCCAAGATTTTGGACATCCTGGAATTCAACTTCTACAACACTAACCACAACTTACTACTTGGAAATTAGGCTCACATGATGTTCCAAAACCCTCCTAATATTATTTACCATGTGGAAGGGTAAGCATGATTTCAAGTTTTTATTTTTGTCTACTTTAGTTATTGTTCTTGCTAGGCTATTTGGTTTTATCACTTTCTTGCTTGGATTGGTGCACTTGCAGTATAGGGTGGATGACAAGGGGTACATCAAGTAGGATGAGCTCCTACCGTTAGCCTAAAAAACATTGAAGGTTTTCACCAAGAGTGCCATGGTGAGGCTTGTGATGGTGGAACAACTAAGAGGTGACCTAGGAAGATACATCACACAGTACTTCAAAGCCTACCAACATTGTGTAGCCAATGGCATAGCACATGGTCGGTGGAATAAATCAAATTTGGCCTACATACCAATTGAAGGCTCCTTGTCACCCTCTAGTAAGAATGATAAGAATTATTTTTTGTTTTTATTTTGGTTCTTTATATCAACATTTTCATGGTTGCATGATTGTAGGCTACTTAGGCTTTGAATGTCTAAATGGTTTTATTAGCTAGATTTGGCTATAAATTTGGGTTTGATGTTGTTATACTTGATATATTTTTGTCTTTAAATTTTTATGTTTATGCTAAGTAGTCTTTTGTTGTATCTTAGATGATGCCACCTCCTCCACCATCACACTTGTTATTTCAGGGTACTTCAAGGAGACTTTGATCCTTAAGTATGAAAAGGGAAATTTGGCATAGTAGTGGTTGGCTAGTAGGATGCCCAAAAATGTTCAAGAAAACATTATTGATTCAAGTATGCTTGATCTATCCATGGTCCCTAGTGTAGCGACTAAAAACGTCAATGGCTGGAAACACTGAGAGGTTGTCGGTCGGACAGTCTTAACCCTGGATCCCTATGAGGGTCATGCTGGATAAAATGCAAGCAGGGTGCCCTGAACGGTCTAGTCGATCAAATAGGGACTTAGTCAGTGTCACTAAATATTATGTAAATGTTTAATATGGAAACATGTAAAATAATAATTATTAAATGCAAGGAAGTGAAAACAATATAGAATGCAATGATAAGTAGGAAAATAAAGTGAACTAGAGTTAAGAAATGCACCGCTTCAAGATTATGGATTTACTTTGACAAGATGGATACAATCGGTTACACAACACTGGGAAGCATAGAGATCCCAAAAGTAACCAGGACGTTCAAAGCAAGCCAACTATGCACTTCAATGTAGACTTAAGAGCCAATAATTCGAAATGCTACAAAGCCAACTTGTTGACTTTGTTAATAAATTGCTAACTATATTTGCCAACTAGGGATTTTTTTTTGCCCACTCTTTGCACAAATTTGCTAACCAACAATTTCTAGGGCTTTCCAAACAAATTTTTCCAATGTTTGCCAACCAATTTCCCAAAAGCTAAAATTCTTGACAAACACTAGAATTGCCAGTTTGGCAACCCTTTGAGCATTTCTTGTCGGGATATTTATAGGGCTAGGATGACGCGAGAAGTGAGGAATGGATGACACATGTCTTGGACTCAGAAGATGTTGACGTGTCCACACTACATGAACATGCAAAGTCGATTGTGAACCTGCCACACTACAATTATGCTGTCGGAACTAAAGATGTTGGGATCAGGTGTGCCAACGATACAAACAAGGAGTGAAGAATACTGATGTAGCATAGCTTCCTACTACACTGTTCTACATTGTGGAGCATAGCATGTTGGCAAAGCATAGATGCTTGCTATGCTGTGTTATGCTCAACTGCCTTCTACGTTGTGTTACACTTTGGAGCGTAGCATGTCGACGTAGCGTAGCTACTTGCTACGCTGTGCTACACTATGTAGCGTAGAAACCAGTTCAAGGAAGAGATTTGTATTGAAGGTAATTGCATGTGTTGGAAACCTTTGAAGTGTTTTGGCTAGTTCTACATATTTACTATGCTATGCTACACTACATAGTGTAGCATAGCGTAGCAACTAGCTTTAACTATGATTTGCGTTTGAGTTGTAAATGTTTGTTTGAAGATCATGCTGACAATCTAAAACCTTTTCTCTTTGTGACATCAAGATTTTTAACTTGCTAATCCTACATTTTGAGATGCCTTTTGTCATTCTTGCATCATCGCTATGCCATGCTATGCTATGCAACATAACATAGGGTAGCAGCCAACATAGCCTACTTTTTGCTTAATCTGCCACTTTTCTAGTAAGCGGAAATTTGCTGAAGGACTTGAGGTTGAAAAAGATAATTATTTTTGAAGGCCAGAGTGCTTGCCGAGTGCAATTGGAATCACTAGGTAAGTTAGGCCTTTCTATTTTTCCTTTCCTACACTGTGCTACACTGCATAGTGTACCGTAGCGTAGCAGTTCATCTTGCAAAAGTTTGGTTGCCTGAACAATTGTCTTCTAAGGCCTGCTACGCTACATAGTGTATCATAGCATAGCAAACTTCTTGACTAGATAACTTGCTGAACTATTTTGTTAATCCTAAGCACCGTTGACAACCCTTAACATGCTTTCTGAGTGAACTGTCAGCTAGTTAAATTGTCTAAATTGGAAAATCTGAACTCAGAGCATCCATTTCTTGCCAAATGGTCATGAGGCTACACTTGTGGAAATGTTTTCCTTAGTTGTAGGACCCTAGTAAAGCAAGAATGCCTTGAAACTTTAGGGTGTTTCATTGGCCCCTCTTTCTCGATGTCTAGAGAATGGACCTGAGAGATGCTGACAAAGAATACGAAACACCACGAAAGACAAAATGCTAACATCACTCTTCAGTGATCACTAAGATGTCACTTAGCTATGCTTGAGAGTGTTGGATTGGTTATGCAGGGAAAAGGGAAAGGTTAATCAGGGGGGAAGGAGGTTCAGGAAAATGGTAAAGATGAAACTTAGCAAAATCCCTTGTCAGAATGCTTGTGAGGGAGTTGTTTGCATGGTCATCTTTGCTTTTGCTGACCTTTGACCTCTTGTCAAAATGGTTAGAGAGGGTTACTATGAAACAGCCTATGTGCCATTTGTTTTAGACATGTTTTTTTTTCTTTTTGTGAGCTTTTTCTCTTTTACACTTTTGCTTTTGCTATTTTTCCATTTACATTTGCAAACAACCTTATCACATGATAGGCATTTCTTTCCTAGGATGAGTTGCCTATACATGAGTCCCATGTAGCGAGTTGCGTTACGCAAATCATGGACTTTGTAGTTGGGCATATCAGAGGGTATTACAGGCATCAAGAAAAGCTTGTAAAAGATATGAGAGAGTGGATTGCGTGTGTAACATTGTGATTGGGCCACAATACTGCTGGAACTCCAAAGGTAGGTGCTGACCAGGGAAGCTACTTCCAGGGCAATGAGCCATGGTGGTGGTATCATTGGAGAGTTAGCAGGATGTCATAAGACATCTCCAGAGGATTAGCAAGATGCCAAGGGTAGTGGCATTACATATGTTCCCAAGGGTGCTTTCTTAGCATCGTGAACTATGTTTGGGAACTACAACATCCCACCCCATGTTGGCAATATGCATGCTCACTTGTTTGATGATTGTGGATGCATGTTGGGGATGTGCCAAAAACCTAGTTTAAGGTTCTAGTAGACCATCTGATGTGCTAGTTTAGGGTCTTAGCAAACCATGGTGTGCTAGTTTAAGGTCGTAGACCAGAGTGCTAGTTTAACGTCATAGCAGATGGTGGATTAGCCAGTTTAACATTGTAGTGGATGGTGGTTCTACTAGTTTAATGTCATAGTAGATGGTGGATAGGCTAGTTTAAAGTTGTAGCAGACCATCTGTGCTAGTCTAACATCGTAGTAGATGTTCTTTGCTAGTTTTATGTCTTGGAGGATAGTCTATGCCAATTTATAGTCATAGCAGACTGCCTTTGCCATTTTTACATCATAGTGAATGGTCTATCATAGTTTTACATCATAGCAGATGATCTATGCCAGTTTATAGTCATAGCGGATTTTCTATGCCAGTTTATCGTTGTAGTGGACTGTCTGTTCCAGTTTATATTCATAGTAGACTATCTGTGCTAGTTTATAGTCATGGAAGACTATCTTTGCCAATTTTACGTCATAGTAGACGTGTGCTCACCTTTGCCAGTTTTACGTCATAGTAGATGTTGGTGAAGATTTGCTAGTTTTACATCATAGCAGATGTCTACTTATCTACATCATGCATCAGATGTAGTACGACTTGAGATATGAATGATTCACCAGATTTGCAAACTTGTTGCCATCCATGTCTGCCAGCTTGAATGCCCCGTTCCCAAAGGATTTTGTGACCATGTATGGACCTTCCAGGTTTACTGAGAATTTTTTCATATGCTCATGGATATCCTTGATAATGAGGTCTCCCTTCTGTACTGGCCATTAATGCAAATTTGCATGACGTTTCTACCGCTGCTTGTTTTCATAATGCTCTATGCGACCTAGTGTTTGTGCATGCTTCTCCTCTATTGAGTCGAGGTCGATGATCCTTGACTCATTGTTCTAAGCTTCACTCACAACATTCAATAGGATCATCCAGAGTGATGGCACCTGCAACTCAAGAGGTAACATTGCTTCAGATTGATAAACAAGACTATAAGGTGTCTTACCTGTTGCAGTCCTGCATGTCATCCTGTAAGCCCACAGTACATAGAGAATTTGATCATGCCATCACCTCTTTCTATTGTTATGAATTTTCTTCAACAAGTTGATGATGGACTTGTTTGTAGCCTCTGCTTGTCCATTCACTTGCAGGTAATATGCCAAGGAGAACGATTTTCTGATGCCAAGATTACTGCAAAAGGTTCGAGTTTCCGCATTACTAAACTGTGGCCCATTGTTTATCACAATAGTCATGGGGAGCCCAAACCTTGTCACACTGTTGTCCAAGATGAAGTGAAAAATTTTCTAATATGTAGTTTTCCTCAAGGGGATAGCCTCTACACACTTAGTAAAATACTCAGTGGCGGTAATGATGAAGCTATGCCCTATAGAAGACTTAGGCGTGATAGGTCCTATGATGTCTAGTCCCCATAGATAGAAAGGCCACGTGATCTATGTTGGATGTAATTCTGTAGGTGAAATGTGTATGATATTTGCATATCTTTGGAATGTATCGCAAGTCTTGACTTTGGCTAGACAATCACGCTCCATGTGAGGCCAATAGTACCCTAAGCGTATGATTTTTGCAACCATGGCTCTAGGTGCTATGTGTCCACAACATAGTCCCTCATGTACTTCATTAATCACCTTCTACGCTTGCTTCTCATTTACGCGTGCCAGCAATATCTCATCATAGGAGCATTTACAGAGGGCATTGTCTCCCATAATCACATATTTTTTAGCACGCTTATGGATTGTATCTCTCTGGGTAGATGCCAATCCTCTTGGGGATTCGCTATGTTGCAGGTAGGTTTTAATGTTGACGTACCACTCCTGGGTGTCTATAGCACTAACAGATGCTACGTGTACTGCCTGAGTGATAGGATCTGTACACTTAGTAATCAAAGCTAGAAAATTTGGGAATAGATGTAATGACATGTTTAATGCTAGGGTGACCAGGGAATCTACTATGATTTTTTCATTGCACGACACATGTTGTATGCCCTTTGTTGCAAACTATTTCAGTAGGCTTTTAGCTAAGTCTCAATAGGGCTATAGGTGTATAGCCTTTCAGGTGTAGACCTTGGTGATTTTATTCACAACTAGTTGTGAATCTCCGCGAATCACCAAGTATTGTATGCTTAATGCTTGGGCTACTAAGAGGCCCCTGAGCAACCCTTCGTACTCTACCACATTGTTTGTATAAGGAAACACAAAATGATAAGAAAAAAGTTACATTTCCCAAGAGGGGAATGTAATGATAGTAGTTGCACTATCCCCTCGTGTGGTTGAGGTGCCATCGAAATGGAAATTAGCTTCAAGATGTGATGGGATGACATTGATAGTGCTAACATGCTCATCTTGGAATTCAAGATCTATGATCACTTGGTCGTTCATGGGTGAAGTTGTAAGTTATGTTGCTATAGCGTAACCTTTCATTGATGATTGGCTCACATAATGCAAATAAAATTTTGTTGTTATTGCTTTCCACTGGGCTATCCTACCACTTTCATATAGGTTTTTTGTGATAGCCCAGAGTATATTACTTTTGCAAATAATGTTAATCTTGCTATGAAATAGGTAGTGTCTCCACTTCTTCAATGCAAACACTATGGCAAGGCAGTTTCTCCTCATCTCATTGTATTTCACCTCATACGCTATTAGTGCATGACTTAGGTAGTACACTGGTATCTCAAAACCATTATTCTATTTTTGACATAACAATGCCACGATAGATATGTCTAAGGTGCCAAGGTTGATGAAGAAAGGCTTATCCCTCTATGGTGGGTAAAAAGTTGGAAGGTGGAAAAGCTCTTTCTTTAGATCATCAAAAGCTTGTTGGCATTGTGTTTTCCATTCAAAGTTAATCCCTTTCTTTAGTAGATGTTGCATGGGGTGTAACTTGTCAGTCAACTTTGCTATAAACCTTCTGATGAACTATACTCTAGCTTGTAACCTCCACAATTCCTTAAGATTTGTAGGTGGTGCCAGGGTAATGATGGCCTTGACTTTGTTAAGGTCCACTCATATTCTAGCCTCCGATACTACAAACCCTAACATGCGTATGGTTCTCACCCTAAAGACACACTTTTTTAAATTAAGGTGTAAATTGTGCATCTTGAAATGCTTGAGGACTACACCTAGATCATTGGGATGATCAGTGGCTTCTTTAGATTTTACCACTATGTCATCCACATAATCATTGAGCGTTTCTAAGATGTAGTCGCTAAAGATGTAAGTCATGACTTGCTGGTAGGTTGCTCTAGCATTCTTGAGCCCTAAAGGCATCATAGTGTAACAAAAGGTAGCCCATGAGGTCATGAAGGCTGTTGTTAACTGATGCTCTAGGTTGATGCAAATTTGGTTGTAGCCAGAGAAACCATCCATAAAGTATAATAGAGCATGACCAGCTGTAGTGTCAATGAGTTGATTGATACTCAGAACTGGGAAATTTTCTTTGATCATTGCCTTGTTCAAATCCCAAAAGTCTATACAGATTCGTATTCCTCCCGTTTTCTTAGAAACTGTAATGATTTTAGACACCCATTGCGAGTAATGAACTACCTAGATGAAACCAGCCTAATATAGCTTGGTGATTTCATCCCGTATGGCCAGTGCGATCTCTAGTTTAACCTTGCGAGCCTTTTGCTTAAATTCCTTCATGCGTGAGTCTAAGACGATGTTGTGCTGTATCAAACTTGAATATGAACCTGGAATGTCACTGTATGACCATGCAAAGACTTCAATTTTATCTTGTAGAATTTTGGCTACACCTTTGTGCATATGTGAATCTAGGAGGGAACTAAGTTTTAAAATTTTTATCTCTCCCCTAGATGTGGTCATAGGCATTTCGATGAGAGGGTCCTTAGTTACATCCCCAACCTCTAAACCTAGTGCTTGGACCAAATGCTCAGGCCAATTTGAGGATGCTTCTAAGGATGCTACGGTGCTAACTATGGATGATTCCCAGTCTATTAGCTCTGGGTTCAGCTGTCTTGCAAGTTCACCGTGTGGACCTATTAAAGCTAAACGTGAAGAGAGATCATGATGGATTTTCATTCTTGCTCAACCTGTAAAAATGAGATGAAAGTCTAGTCAAGAGATACCTATTTGTAGTAGCTGTGCATAGTGAAAATTTGCAAAGTAGAAATGAAATGTGAGCAATAGAAATAAGTAGAAAGTATGATAGAAAGCTTAATATTTTCCATTTTAAGGTCGTGGTAGATAGCCTGGATGTAAAAATGCCAAATTTCTAGTATAAAATGCAAAAAAAAACTACTAGTTTAATGTCTTTATGAACTACCAAAAGGTTGGATTATTATATTAAGGTCGTTGTGGACCACCAGAATGTGAAATTTTGAAGGTGCTAGATTAAGGTCTTTGTGGACTGCCAACGAGATACTTTTGTGAAGGTAAACAACTAGTTTGAAGTGTTTCAAGGCTTTTTTCTCGAGCACACCTACCTTAATGCAAACAGTGCTGCTACACTGTGGCGGGCATGCTACGCTGTACGAAACACCCCACATTAATCAGGGAGAGAGAATGACAAGTTTCCTTTTCACCATTGTGGCTATAAATAGGGGTTAACCCCTGGTAATCTTGTCATTTTTTTCATAATAGGGTAGAGCCCACATTCAGATTGTAGAGTGATTCTGCCAATAGGAATCAAGGCGATTCGACGTAGCAACAAAGAAAGAGTCAAGAAGTGAGACGATGGATCCTAGGAAAGAACGCAAATACTTAGAACTCACCAAGGTCGATGAAGTGAAACAACGCCTAGGACATGTGTCGTAGGCACATGTCATGGTGCGAGAGGAGACACCGTTGGCCCATTAGGCTGCTATGCTTCCTCTATTTTCTTATACCTCTATTATTGTTTCTACTTTCCTTGTTTTTGTTTCTGCAATGTTTTTTTTGCAATCTCTATTTCCTGTAATCATGTTGTCATTATTTTGGCCCTTACATCGTCACTGTTGCTTTTTCGGCCATGATGGATGTACGAACACTACGCTAAGGTTGGATGTAATGTTGCCTAGACTACCATCATTGTTGTTGTCGTTGCCGTAGAGGCTTGGACGATTTGAGCCACTTGGCATGCAAATAATGTAGCATATGACCCTCAGGAGGGTTTGGCCATGTGCATGATGTCATAGCATAACATGTATTCTATCATGGTGTGATGCTAATCGCTTTGTTAGGTAGATTTTTTGAATGGATACAATGTATTAAATTCTTCTTTGTTTCAAGATTTATCTTTAGTTTTGTTGTTGCTACGCTAAGATAATTCTGCTATGCGATTGCCTTCATATTTTTTGCTATGCTATATGCATGAAGATAATTGTGCTATGCTATCTGCTAAATGATAACTCTATGACGGTATATTTGAACTCCACTCGAACATTCCGTTAACATTTTATATTGTGTTATGTAGGGTGGCGCTAAGGCCAATCTTGATTATCCTAGAAATCATAGGGGTCTTATGCTACGTAAGCGAAGTAGTGGCCAATGTCCCTCCACCCCATGCATATGTGGGGTAGCAGGCAGTATGGTTCCAAGAAGGAGTGCAGGAATTTTTGCAATTTCTCCTCCAATGCTACAGTGTGATTGTTTGATCACACTTGGCAGAGGAGGTAGTGTCCGTCATAACAAAAACCTTGTTTCCTAGAGAAAATCGGGTTATTCTGAGATTTTTGACAAATGGAGCAATTAGCAGTGGGCAAGGAGAAGGATCCAATTAGTATCCAAGGAATTTGAGACATTTGGCTTAGATCTAGGAGATGCCTGAGTATAATTGCTACACTTTGTTTATTATGTGTCACATGGGACCGTGCTTTCATAGACCACCAAGAACCATTTACTGTGTTGGTGGGTGAGTTTTGTAAACATGTTCCACTACATTGTGCAATGTTTTCTATGTTAGGCAAATGTTAACAATGTGTTTTTATTACCAGGTTTTTCATCAATGAGAATGGAATTCATGGCAATACATATGTGTTGGCCTTAGCATAAATGGCACTGCGGGAGTTTTCTTGTGCTAAGAATATGCATGCAGGTATGATAGGCCAATGCGGGGGTGAGTACAAAACTTACCCAACCTGGTATTCCAAGCTCTACGATAGATGTAAGGAGTCTGGTTGGTTGGATGGGGGATGGGTACCGTTTAAACCGATCACCGTTGAAAATTTCTTGGTTGCTCTTCCACCATTCCCATCACCATTTAGTCCTGGTAAGCTAAACAGTAAATTACTACATATTCAAATGTTGTTCCTATTTTTTTTTTTTGCTGCTTATGCCTTGTCTAACTTGTTTTTTACTTTTTTATATTTTCGTGCAAACTTCTATAGTAGCGAAGAAGTCCCAAGAGGTGATGGTGATCACCTTTGGGCATCCCTTCCACTGAGATGCTCTCCCTAACTGACTCCTTTTTCAAGAAGGCAGATCACTTCTGCACACATGTACATGATGTGTAAGTGATCCTTGAAATCAATGACAAGCTATTCATGGACCTTTTCGGTTTCCCTGCTGATGGTCTCCCTATAGGATCAAAGACCAAGAAAGAGGTGAACCATCAAATTGGCAAAAGGTGATCCTCATGGATAAGGTTAAGCCTAAAGCTACCAAAGATGCTTACCCCATCTTCTGTGCCCATGCATTTCCCAAGCTATGTTCCCAAGGGAAGATTATTGGGATTGAGTAAGCTTGGGTGATGTGGGAGGTCATGGAAGAGGGAGCTCGCTACAACTGGGCTAGGCACCTCTGCAAAGTCTTGCAAGCTAAAATTATCATGCTTCATAAGAAGCATGAGTCTCATTTCAACATGCACAACACCTTTTACATAGCCTTCTTACAGTGTTTCATGGAGTTCTTGGTAGTCCGTGGGAATGGACTCTGGGTTATGTGAGATCGTAACCAGAATTTCCAAACCGTGGATTTGCCAAATCCTCTAGACCACCCAAGACCAAGATTCCCCAAAAGCTATTCAAGAGTCATTTTCCATGATAACTAAGGATCAGGTAGCCCACAACTTCTGTGGCCAGGATAGTGTGGGAGAGGCCCCCCCTACTACTATAGGTAGCGTATCGTAGGGGAAACGTCTCATCGTCGAGATGGTGGCCACTATGTTGTGGCAAAAGAGGTCTCATCCAGCCAAGGAGCTGCCCCATACAGGTGAGGAAGGAGGGCCATCACTACAGTTTAAGCTATGCAAGATACAACCTCCCATCAGTAAATGCTCTTCTGTATGTTTTTTTCTTCACCTTTTGATTAAATGCTTGCTACTCTGTGCTACGCTAGGTAGTGTAGCATAACGTAGCACCTATTTTAACCTAACATGGTTTATGCTATAATGTGAATATGTTTTTGCTGCTAGAGGAAGAAGAAGAAGAAGGTGATGAAGAGGTGTCAGCCCCTAAGATGGAGGTAGAACATAAAAATGCGTGGGGCCTAGTCATAGAGGAAAGGGACCTGGTCAAGAGGGAATGAGCTCCTGCCATTAAGGAAGAGGCTCCTATAAATGAGGAAAACCCTCCTACTAAAGAGGAGGACATTTTTGGAGATGAAGAGGAGCCTCCTATGGAAGAGAAGGATGCTGGTGCCTTAAAAGGAAAGGCCCCAGCAAATAAAGAGGAAGCCCGCATCAACTGGGAAGGGACTTCTATTGCAGATCCCTTTGGTGAATGTAGTTCAGCATCGGGGGAGGAGACAAATGCTAAGGTTGCTACCATATTTTTGAGCTAGAGAGAAGGGGAACTACAATTATATGCTAGTGAATTTGACAATATATTCAACAATATGTCGATGGGAGATCCCCCAGTTATCACCCCTGAGGGTTTACTAGCTGGGAGCCCTTACACTGTCGTTTGTCTTACTCACAACCTTATTGTAGTCCATCTCAGTCATTACTGATGCATTTGCTTGTATGACAGACACAACTATCAATGCTGCAAGACCTCCCCTAATTCACCTAGAACCATGAGCTGAGACCCCTAACAAGCTTACGTTCATGCTAGGGGTCATCGACGACATGATCAACTATCTTAGACAGGTTGATCCTGAAGTGGGTAAGTAAAACATCTATTCTAGGCTATTTGAGGTTGTTATGCTAGACTTCTTGAGTTTCTAACTTTGCTATGCTAGTGTAACTAATGCGCTCTTTATGTGGTTATAGCCTCTTGACTCAAGTGGGACCCAAAACAGGCATTGAAAGTTGATGTCATGCCTACATTCCCACCCGAAGTGGCCGAGGCACCTCATAACATATATGATGAGGCTAGCAAATGTGCTTTGCACTTGGAATGCTCCTTTTGGGAGTGTAGGGACATCAATGAAGACCTCTAGAAATGGGTCTAGAGGACTAAGAATGAGAAGGCTGAATTGAGCACCGAGGTGGAAGACCTTTGATCCAAGAATGAGTTCAGGAAAATGGTAAAGATGAAACTTAGCAAAATCCCTTGTCAGAATGCTTGTGAGGGAGTTGTTTGCATGGTCATCTTTACTTTTGCTGACCTTTAACCTCTTTTCAAAATGGTTAGATAGGGTTACTATGAAATAGCCTATGTACCATTTGTTTTAGACATGTTTTTTTTTCTTTTTGTGAGATTTTTCTCTTTTACACTTTTTCTTTTGCTATTTTTCCATTTACATTTGCAAAAAACCTTATCGCACGATAGGCATTTCTTTCCTAGGATGAGTTGCCTATACATGAGTCCCATGTAGCGAGTTGCGTTAAGAAAATCATGGACTTTGTAGTTGGGCATATCAGAGGGTATTACAGTCATCAAGAAAAGCTTGTAAAAGATATGAGAGAGTGGATTGCGTGTGTAACATTGTTATTGGTCCATAATACTACTGGAACTCCAAAGGTCGGTGCTGACCAGGGAAGCTACTACTAGGGCAATGAGCCATGGTGGTGGTATCTCTGGAGAGTTGGCAAGATGTCATAAGACATATCCAGAGGATTAGCAAGATGCCAAGGGTAGTGGCATTGCATATTTTCCCAAGGATGCTTTCTTAGCATCGTGAACTATGTTTGGGAACTGCAACATCCCACCCCATGTTGGCAATGTGCATGCTCACTTGTTTGATGATTGTGGATGCATGTTGGGGATGTGCCGAAAACCTAGTTTAAGGTTCTAGTAGACCATTTGATGTGCTAGTTTAAGATCTTAGCAAACCATGGTATGCTAGTTTAAGTTCGTATACCACAGTGCTAGTTTAACGTCATAACAGATGGTGGATTAGCCAGTTTAACATCGTAGTGGATGGTGGTTCTACTAGTTTAATGTCATAGTAGATGGTGGATAGGCCAGTTTAAAGTTGTAGCAGACCATCTATGCTAATTTAACATCGTAGTAGATGTTCTTTGCTAGTTTTATGTCTTGGCGGATAGTCTATGCCAATTTATAGTCATAGCAGACTGCCTTTGCCAGTTTTACATCATAGTGAATGGTCTATGATAGTTTTACATCATAGCAGATGATCTATGCCAGTTTATAGTCATAGCAGACTATCTGTGCTAGTTTATAGTCATGGAAGACTATCTTTGCCAGTTTTACGTCATAGTAGACATGTGCTCACCTTTGCCAATTTTACGTCATAGTAGATGTTGGTGAAGATTTTCCAGTTTTACATCATAGCAGATGTCTACTTATCTGCTTCATGCATCATATGTAGTACGACTTGAGATATGAGTGATTCACCAGATTTGCAAACTTGTTGTTGTCCATGTCTGCCAGCTTGAAGGCCCCATTCCCAAAGGCTTTTGTGACAATGTATGGACCTTTCAGGTTTACTGAGAATTTGTTCATATGCTCATGGATATCCTTGAGAATGAGGTATCCCTTTTGTACTGGCCATTAATGTAAATTTGCATGACGTTTCTACCACTGCTTGTTCTCATAATGCTCTATGCGACCTAGTGTCTGTGCATGCTTCTCCTCTATTGAGTCGAGGTCGATGATCCTTGACTCGTTGTTCTAAGCTTCGCTCACAACATTCAATAGGATCATCCAGAGTGATGGCACCTGCAACTCAAGAGGTAACACTACTTAAGCTCGATAAACAAGACTATAAGATGTCTTACCTATTGCAGTCCTGCATGTCATCTTGTAAGCCCACAGTACATAGAGAATTTCTTCATGCCATCACCTCTTTCTATTGTTATGAATTTTCTTCAACAAGTTGATGATGGACTTGTTTGTAGCCTCTGCTTGTCCATTCACTTGCAGGTAATATGCCAAGGAGAACAATTTTCTGATGCCAAGATTGCTACAAAAGGTTCAAGTTTCCACATTACTAAGCTGTGGTCCATTGTTTATCACAATAGTCATGGGGAGCCCAAACCTTGTCACACTGTTGTCCAAGATGAAGTGAAAAATCTACTGATATGTAGTTTTCCTCAGGGGGATAGCCTCTACACACTTAGTAAAATACTCAGTGGCAATGATGATGAAGCTATGGCCTATAGAAGACTTAGGCATGATAGGTCCTATGATGTCTAGTCCCCATAGATAGAAAGGCCACATGATCTATGTTGGATGTAATTCTGTAGGTGAAACGTGTATGATATTTGCATATCTTTGGCACGTATCGCAAGTCTTGACTTTGACTAGACAATCATGCTCCATGTGAGGCCAATAGTACCCTAAGCATATGATTTTTGCAACCATGGCTCTAGGTGCTATGTGTCCACAACATAGTCCCTTATGTACTTCATTAATCACCTTCTACGCTTGCTTCTCATTTACGCATGCTAGCAATATCTCATCATAGGAGCATTTACAGAGGGCATTGTCTCCCATAATCACATATTTTTTAGCATGCTTATGGATTGTATCTCTCTGGGTAGATGTCAATCCTCTTGGGGATTCGCTATGTTGCAGGTAGGTTTTAATGTTGGCGTACCACTCCTGGGTGTCCATAGCACTAACAGACGCTACGTGTACTGCCTGAGTGATAGGCTCTGTACACTTAGTAATCAAAGCTGGAAAATTTGGGAATAGATGTGATGACATGTTTAATGCTAGGGTGACCAGGGAATCTGCTATGATTTTTTCATTGCACGACACATGTTGTACGTCCTTTTTTGCAAACTATTTGAGTAGGCTTTTCGGTAAGTCTCAATAGGGCTATAGGTGTATAGCCTTTTAGGTGTACACCTTGGTGATTTTATTCACAACAAGTTGTGGATATCCGCGAATCACCAAGTATTGTATGCTTAATTCTTTGGCTACTAAGAGGCCCCTGAGCAACCCTTCGTACTCTACCACATTTTCTGTACAAGGAAACACAAAATGATAAGCAAAAAGTTACATTTCCCCAAAGGGGAATGTAATGACAGTAGTTGCACTATCCCCTAGTGTGGTTGAGGTGCCGTCGAAATGTAAATTAGCTTCAAGATGTGATGGGATGACATTGATAGTGCTAACATGCTCATCTTGGAATTCAAGATCTATGATCACCTGGTCGTTCATGGGTGAAGTCGTAAGTTATGTTACTATAGCGTAACCTTTCATCGATGATTGGATCACATAATGCAAATCGAATTTTGTTGTTATTGCTTTCCACTCTGCTATCCTACCACTTTCATATAGGTTTTTTGTGATAGCCCAGAGTATATTACTTTTGCAAATAATGTTAATCTTGCTATGAAATAGGTAGTGTCTTCACTTCTTCAATGCAAACACTAAGGCAAGGAAGTTTCTCTTCACCTCATTGTATTTCACCTCATATGCTATTAGTGCATGACTTAGGTAGTACACTGGTATCTCAAAACCATCATTCTATTTTTGACATAACAATGCCACGATAGATATGTTTGAGGTGCCAAGGTTGATGAAGAAAGGCTTATCCCTCTATGGTGGGTAAAAAGTTGGGAGGTGGAAAAGATGTTTCTTTAGATCATCAAAAGCTTGTTGGCATTGTGTTTTCCATTCAAAGTTAATCCCTTTCTTTAGTAGATGTTGCATGGGGTGTAACTTGTCAGTCAACTTTGCTATAAACCTTCTGATGAACTATACTCTAGCTTGTAACCTGCACAATTCCTTAAGATTTGTAGGTGGTGCCAGGGTAACGATGGCCTTGACTTTGTTAACATCCACTCATATTCTAGCCTCCGATACTACAAACCCTAACATGCATCTGGTTCTCACCCTAAAGACACACTTTTTTAGATTAAGGTGTAAATTGTGCATCTTGCAATGCTTGAGGACTACACCTAGATCATTGGGATGATTAGTGGCTTCTTTAGATTTCACCACTATATCATCCACATAATCATTGAGTGTTTCTAAGATGTAGTCGATAAAGATGTAAGTCATGACTTGCTGGTAGGTTACTCTAGCATTCTTGAGCCCTAAAGGCATCATAGTGTAACAAAAGGTAGCCCATGGGGTCATGAAGGCTGTTGTTAACTGATGCTCTAGGTTGATGAAAATTTGGTTGTAGCCAGAGAAACCATCCATAAAGGATAATAAAGCATGACCAGCCGTAGTGTCAATGAGTTGATTGATACTCAGAACTCGGAAATTTTCTTTGATCATTGCCTTGTTCAAATCCCAAAAGTCTATATAGATTCGTATTCCTCCTGTTTTCATAGAAACTACAATGATTTTAGACATCCATTGCGAGTAATGAACTACCTAGATGAAACTAGCCTAATATAGCTTGGTGATTTCATCCTGTATGACCAGTGCGATCTCTAGTTTAACCTTGCAAGCCTTTTTCTTAAATTCTTTCATGCGTGAGTCTAAGACGATGTTGTGTTGTATCAAACTTGAATATGAACCTGGAATGTCACTGTATGACCATGCAAAGACTTCAATTTTATCTTGTAGAATTTTGGCTACACCTTTATGCATCTGTGAATCTAGGAGGAAACTAAGTTTTAAAATTTTTATCTCNATCTCTAGTTTAACCTTGCAAGCCTTTTTCTTAAATTCTTTCATGCATGAGTCTAAGACGATGTTGTGTTGTATCAAACTTGAATATGAACCTGGAATGTCACGGTATGACCATGCAAAGACTTCAATTTTATCTTGTAGAATTTTGGCTACACCTTTATGCATCTGTGAATCTAGTAGGGAACTAAGTTTTAAAATTTTTATCTTTCCCCTAGATGTGGTCATAGGTATTTCGATGAGAGGGTCCTTAGTTACATCCCCAACCTCTAAACCTAGTGCTTGGACTAGATGCTCAGGCCAATTTTAGGATGCTTCTAAGGATGCTACGGTGCTAACTATGGATGATTCCCAGTCTATTAGCTCTTGGTTCAGTTGTCTTGCAAGTTCACCGTGTGGACCTATTAAAGCTAAAGGTGAAGAGAAATCATGATGGATTTTCATTCTTGCTCAACCTGTAAAAATGAGATGAAAGTCTAGTCAAGAGATACCTATTTGTAGTAGCTGTGCATAGTGAAAATTTGCAAAGTAGAAATGAAATGTGAGCAATAGAAATAAGTAGAAAGTATGATAGAAAGCTTAATATTTTCCATTTTAAGGCCGTGGTAGATAGCCTGGATGTAAAAATTCCAAACTGCTAGTATAAAATGCAAAAAAACTACTAGTTTAATGTCTTTGTGAACTACCAAAAGGTTGGAGTATTAGATTAAGGTCGTTGTGGACCACCAGAATGTGAAATTTTGAAGGTGCTAGATTAAGGTCTTTGTGGACTGCTAACAAGATACTTTTGTGAAGGTAAACAAGTAGTTTGAAATGTTTCAAGGCTTTTTTCTCATCATCAGGGTGCCCAGCCAACATTCTGCTCAACCACATCTGACTGTCCAATCGCAAACCCATCCAACTCCATACATAGTACGAACTCCAAGGTAACCGGAGGCTCTAAAACCAACTGCACCTCCACACCACACGTGAGAACGCTTAGAGGATAAGCTTACACGAGAACGCTTGGAGAAGGAGTGTCAACAGTTAGCTGTAGGGCCACCTAAACCCATTCCACTTAACACAGTGCCCATGATGCCACCTAACAATCTACCAAACACAGGACATGAAGGTGAACCATCCAGAAAATAGGATACATCTAAATCAACAATCTCAGGCCAAAATGAGAAACAAATGATGCATGAAATAAAACTGTTGGGCCCAATGGACTAGGTCACTATGGATAAAAATGCGCCCAATAGTAGAGACTTAGCAATAGCCTTAACACAAGTCACGCAGGTACTCAAAAAAAAAAGAATACTTCATTAAGATTGTATGACTTAGTTTTAACATCACAAACACATGGTGAAGCTTTGGTCNCACACGTGATAGTTAAAGGCACCATCAACTTGGACTTCATAGCAGGGGATCAATTCCCCACATCCTTCGACTTCATAGTAATCGATGAAATGCCAAGATTCAACCTAATACTAGGAAGGCCTTGGTTAGCCCAACTGAAAGCAGCCTCATCCCCTATACACCAAGAGATTCATCTGCCTTATGAAGGTGGTGAAATCATCATACATGGGGAAGCTGCTACACCTATCATTTCATCATACATGGACATGGACGAAGACTTAGAGGTTAAGCTCGAAGAGCCTAGATAAACTGACATAAATGAACAACAATCGGTAAGCGCTAATCCTTTAAACATGGAAGAAGATCCACCTAAAACAGAAAAACCTATGCCTGACACTGTACATACACCTCCTCACTTAGAAACAACAGCTGACACAGAACTCACAATAAATACCAAAACATCTGAAAACACTGACGTAGGAACCATTCCATCAGACGTCCCTTGGGCTAACTTACCTTTCAACGTAATTAGCGAAGAGGACACCGAATATAAAATCGTACCTGCTGAGACATCGCCTAACGTAAAAATAAGAAAAATAAAAAAACTACGAGAATAATAACAACATAACCTATCTGGAATGACATAAAACTAGCCATGATCAAAAATATCATGTCCACAATGACATAAAACTAGCCATGATAAAAAATGGTCGGTCAACTGAGAAATCCACCCGTGCCATTCGAAATGTCCCTTGTTTACGACTGGGGCCCAAAATTTCCTTAAACTACGCATGGGGCCTGAAATGGTATTAAACTATGCATGTGGCCCGAAATGGCCTTAAACTACGCATGTGGCCTGAAATGGCCTTAAACTATGCATGTGGCCCGAAATGGCCTTAAACTAGATCACACACTTATACTTTCTTTTCCTCTTTCATTTATCATTAAACTCCGATTTATGATTACATCCATGCATTACTCTCAAAAAAACAAAACGAAACACAACAAAGCCAAAAAAAAGCAACCAAAACATTTTACATTACCATGTCATGTTTACAATTAAACTAAAAATCAACAAAAAAAAATGTTTTTCATACATGAAATAATATACAAGTACAAGTGTTAACTAGTTCCATTCATCTCAATTTACAATTCCCGTATAAATTTGAGTTAGAGTAGTTTCACAACAACAACAAATGATAAAAATTAAAATAAGTTAAACATATGGGATGGGATTATCATCCCCTTTAGATCCACTGGCATCAGGGGTCCCCGCTCCACTCGGGCCAGCTTCTTGGACATCGTCACCACTTTCATCCTGAAAATACAAAAGCAAACAATCAATATAAGAATAAGAGAATGTCAAAGTTTCAAACATTATTTAGCCAATCAATTTCATAATGACAATATGCTTACCGTAGAAGATCCCCCTAAGCCAAATTCCAGCCGACGAAGGATTTCCTCTTCTGAGACACTTGTCCAATCCATCCCATCAAGGCCTAGGTCGAAATCCGCCAAGGCCTTCCCCTTGTTGATAGCTGACCAAGTGGAATGCTTTAGAGGGAATTCGCCAACAGACACCTCCCTAGAAGCAGTTGTAATCACCCTTGTAGGCGATGCCATCTCAATAGTTATGTTTTGAGCAAACCTATCAAAAGCGGAGCCCAGACCCAATCCCTCCACAAATATTTCTAGTTGACGCTTTTCAATGGACACTTCCTTTAACGATTTCTTGTAATGATGTTTGTGGTCCTTTTCATCCTGACCCCACTTGTAAACCTTGTAAGTGAAAGCTTTCCAATCTTGACATTTGAGGTTCACGAGATCTATTTGGGCCTTACACTCCACCAGTCTCCATGTTAGTGACACGTGACGATTGAGCAGATTCCAATACCTAGTATAGGTGACCTCGAAAGTCCACCAAGAGCAATCACCGCTTAGTTTGGCAGAGGCAAACTCATACCAAGCCTTAACATCGTCACACTCAACAGACTACTCGGAGACTTCCTTTTCCTTTGCTTGAATCTGTAGCCACAACTGTTCGATGGAACGCCTACAGGTCCACAGTGACTTGGCGTTGTGAACAAGACCTTCCGCTACTTCCTCATAAACAAGTATTGGCACCTACTCAAATTCTGGGGATAAGGTGGGCAAACTCTCTATGCTGATTATCTCAGAAGAATCCCACCTCAGTTTGGCACCTATGCACATGAAAAGAACAGACGCTAAAACAACAAAAACAAGGTGTGAAACTCTAAAGCAGCAAATAATTCAAAATATTTATTCCTATTTTAGGGTGGGCCTCCTAAATTCGTTCAACAAATTCTTCAGCAATTCCAGCAACAAAATCCATCTTACTTGGCATTTCTGTCCAAGTAAATGGCCCACGAGTGCGGGACGGACTAACCTCTGCAGTCCTTTCAGGGGGAACCATTTTCATAGGTACATCCAACTGCATCATCCTGGTTTCACCGCCTTCATCTAGAAGAAATGAAAACATGAAAATAAAATACCATGGAAATAATAGCTAATGAAGTAACGAAGTATCATGCTCCTTGTTGCCTTCTGGGGGATCGCCTAAGTCTAGCTTTCCCTTAAGAAAGCTGCTAAACATTTGGTCGACACCACCCTGGTCATCCAACAACTCAGTTTCTGTGGTGTCTTCCTTCAACTATTTCGTTCCTCCTCCCTGATCTTTCTCCACATTTTCCTCCTCAGTATTTCGCTCCGTGTTAATCTCCTCCTCTTTAGTAATAGTCTCTAATGCCTATTTCCTGACTTCTCGAGTTAAGTCTGAAGGTATCAGTAGCATGTAAGCAATCAAAGTAAAACTTATGAACAAAATGAAAAAAAATAAATCAATAAGTGTACTAAGTCTACTTACCTTGGATAGGCATCTTGAACCATATGCGCTTCAGTCGTGGCTCGCTGACATTCGAGGCTTCCTCAGTTGAGCGTTCGTGCTTTTTCAGCTTCGATCTGGCCTAGCCAACGATCTCTTTGATGACTCATTCTACTCTTTTCATAGTATACGGTACGTTGTCCGGCTCTAATCCCAAACTATCATGTGTGTGGATTGAGGTGCTAGATAACCCCCCTATTGTAACAGACACGAATTCATCAATTCCCTCAGGAGCGTCTTGGTACTTGGCAACTTCAAACAAGTGGTTGATCCATGGGCAGGATAATTGAACCTAATCTCATAGAACATACTTGTTGTCTACGCAAACTATAAGAAACTTGGCTAAGTGGCACAGGTAACTGGCAAAGAAGGCAAAGGTGAAGTGGGACTGTGCCTCGACATTCAAGCGCAATCGCACTATCTCCTTATGCAGGCCCGACAACAAAAATCAAGCCTAATTATAGTGCATTCTGGTTTCTAGGACAGTTCGTGTGATACGTATAGCTTCAACCCCAAGACTCTGCACCTGGTATAGGGATTTGGGGAATAATCACACCCTAAACAAGGGATATAGTTCATTCACCTCCTCAGCCTTTGATTTCCCCTACATTGGGAATCCCTTGGCACCTTTGGCCACACCTAACCAATCCTCTAATTCACAAACCGTTTGGAGCTCTTTATGAGCCCTGTCTAAAACTACATTTATACCATCTGCCGGTACACCAAATAAGTTTGAAAAGAATTCAAGAAACTATCTTAACACCCTTAATTTGGGTGCTGTAGTATGAGACAGACTTATTGAAGGAGTCCACGATCCCGATGAGACAGACTTATTGAAGGAGTCCACGATCCCGATCATTTCTACTATTGATACATCAGGGCTCGGGGTCGTGAAGAGGTCCATGAGGTCGGCATTTTATAAACAATGAGCGATGGATGGCAGGGCATGGATACACAACCATTTTTGGGCCTTATTGACCTCCCCAAACTTCATTGATAGGGTAGTTTAACTTTGCCCCGTTGTGAGAGGGTCCCCGCCAGGAGGTACATTAACTGCAAATACAATTTGAAATCATCATATCAGTATAATTGCTGGTAGTTGAATAAATATGTTAGCACATCTAGGAAATGCTGTCATTTACCATTAGTGGTGGACTTGGATGTCCTGCCTAAGCCAGAGTCACGAGGAAAGAATGGTCCCTTGTCCGACCAATATTCATGCAACCATCCACGAGCTTGGCACATTGCGAATGCTCTAGAGAATTGCTTGTGAAAATTAATGATAGCATACTTCGTTTGAGCTAATACAGCTCCACGAAGGGTGGGATCTATCATAAATGCCTCTAGAGTGATGTGATCTAGAGCAAGCCCATCATCCTCGACACACATTCTGTCTGGGTTAACTTTAGGCCTACAAATGAATAGATGTCAAAATAGAAGCAAGTACCAAATGGCGAAAAGAAACAATAAACTTTAACGGTCCTAACTATCCACCCAGTACACTATGCCAGGGGGATTCTGAAACAATGTGTGTGCACGTGCAGCTAAGAATAAAGTGTTGTTGATGTAGTCCTGTGCTCGCAGAAATTGTGCCCACACGCATGCTAACAGGCTTGTAGACCATGGCCTGTGGGAAGAACCATCCTCATTCACAAGTGGGCCCTTGTCGATGTCTTCTATGAAGACCACGACATCCTCCGCAGCTCCCGGCAACATGGCCTCAAGCATGCTTCGCGCCACCAGTTCACTTAGGTGCGACCAGATAACCACTTCGAAATTGTCCAGCATGAAGGCCAAGAATTCACACGCACCTTCTCTGAACCAAACCCCATTGTTGTTAACAATTAGATCCAGGGTAGGCTCATAAGCCTCAATAGGGCCAAACCATGTTAGCACCCCAATGAGCTCGACAACAAGGAGAAAAGGCTTAGAGTCCCTGCAAGCAACCAAAATACCACCGTAAAATCAGCCATGCATCAAAATGACATGAAAAATCAAACTTCACATCATAGACCGACACTTAGAAAAAAAATTGGTAACTGTTTACGCTTGGCATATACACTGCTTAATCCAGCGTATATGCCATTAAAAACTATTTATGCTCAACGTATATGCTACTTAACCTAGCGTATATGCCATCAAAAACTGTCTACACTCGGCGTATACATTACCTAACCTGGCGTATACGCTGACAACGAACTGTTTACGTTGTCGACCAGACCATTTACGCTCAGCGTATACACGGAAGAAACCCTCAGCGTATATGCCATAGGAGCCTTCAGCGTGAATAGTCTACACTAGACACTGAACAAATAGTTTACGCTGAATCCTATGCAAATAAGTTTACACCAAAAATAGTTTGCATGAAAACAGGTCTACGCTGTACCACACTTGAAAATAATTAATTGATCACGCTCAACATATACGCTGCAAAAACCCTTAGCGTATACGCCGAAATAGCCTCTAGCATTTACGCTGATAAAATCATGTACACTTCATGTAAGAAAAGAAGTGTTTACGCTGTGCACTGATAAAGCAAATTACACTGTGACAGTCTACGCTCTCGGGACTTTACGCTGTGAACTTACACTCGGCATATATGCGAAACTCTCTCTGCTAACTTACGCTCGGCATATACACCGAAACCCTCTATGCTAACTCTCTACGCTCGGCGTATACGCTAAAGCCCTCTACGAGACTATCTATGCTATGAAACATGCACAAGAAAAAATAATTAACAGGGGCAGGATTAGAGCCTACTAGCATGGTGGTCCAGGCCATGAGGGAATCCTTTGCCTAGGTAGGCACTGTAGCATAGCCTCGCTCTCCTCTGCGAAGGTCAAGTCAGTACCCTTCCTCCCCTGGCCTTCCACTTCCTTGCATTTGCCCATCTCGGCGTCCTCTACGCTGGGATCGACAATTGACGCTGAGGGTTGAAACTGTTTATGCCAGAGCCTAAGTCTCTACGCCGATGCTGGAACCTCTGCACTCTGTGTTTATGCTAACGTTTAGACGCCTACACCTACACTCAAGATTTACGCTCGCGTTTACGCTCAAAGTAATGACAAATGACCCCCCCCCCTTTTATATAGCGCTCCGCTGCTGCCACCGCCGCCACCTGTCTGTTTGCCTCCTTTTTTCCTTTTTTTACTTATTTTATTCAAAATTTTCTTCAAAAAAATAATAAAAATTTATGTATTTAATGTAAAACAAAAATTACTACATCCTGTTTCCCTACGAACCCCATTTCATGTGTTTACGCCAAACATTCCAGTCCAAACCTCATTCGGCCCGGTACGACCTTACACTACCGTTATGGCCTGGTAAGGCCCTAAACTACCACACACACAAACCTCAGTTGGCCCGGTAAGGCCTTAAACTGCCATGTTGGCCCGGTAAGGCCGTAAACTACCATGTTGGCCCGGTAAGGCCTTAAACAGCCATGTTGGCCCAGTAAGGCCTTAAACTGCCACCTGTGGCCCGCTAAGGCCTTAAACTACCATGTTGGCCCGGTAAGGCCGTAAACTGCCATGTTGGCCTGGTAAGGCCTTAAACTATCATGTTGGCTCGGTAAGGCCTTAAACTGCCACCTACGGCCTGGTAAGGCCTTAAACTGCCATGCATCCTGGTGTGACGATAAACCACCATTTTTCATGTGCACACAATGTAACTTGCCTGAGAACACGGAAAAATACTCATCACCTCATTCTACTCTCTGTTTATTGGCAAGAGAAAGCCCGATGGATTATCAACATTTATTTGCACCATTAATCATCGATGGGCCACATGGACAAATCGCAAGGGACACTGACATAAATCTCATCGACCTAAGTCTATCAACTGATGATGCAGTCATAGCCTTGGCACAACAAATGCTAGATAACTACCAAAGTATGATAAAATCCCTTGACATAGAATCTGAAAATATCACTGAAGACCCATTGATCGAAACCCCCATCGTTATGTCTAACAATGAGTCCAAGATTTTAAAACTAAGTACATTACTACAACCTCAACTAGCCAAATACCTAGAGAATGTACTTAGGGACAGCATAAAGGCATTTGTTTGGTCATACACAGATATACCTGGGTTGGATCCCTGAATCTTCGAGCACAACATCATCCTTGATCCAAAATTGAGACCCGTAAAAAAAGGCATGAAAGGTTAAACCCGAGGTGGCATTAGCAGTTCGTAATGAGAACACCAAACTTTATTAGGCTGGTTTAATTCGAGTCATCGATTACGCCGAATGGGTATCTAACATGGTCATTGTCCTGAAGAAGAATGGAAGCATTCGTTTATGCATTGACTTTCAGGATCTCAACGTTGCAACCATAAAAGATGATTTTTCCCTACCCAGCATCTATCAACTTGTCGACTCGACTGCTGGGCATGCCTTATTATCTTTTATGGATGGCTTCTCGGGATACAACCAGATACGTATTAACCCAGAGCATTAGCTTCAGACTACCTTTATGACACCATGGGAAACCTTTTGTTACATAATGATGGCCTCTGGTCTCAAGAACGCTAGGGCCACATATCAAAGGGCAATGGCATTTATCTTTAGCGATTACATATTACACTCGCTCAATGACTACGTGGACGCCATCGTGGTTAATTCAAAAACATCACAACAACATGTACAAGACCTTGACTTGGTGTTAGAACATTGTTTAAAATATGAGTTGAGACTTAATCCAAAGAAATGTGTCTTTGGAGTCAAAACAGGAAAAATGCTTGGGTTCATAGCCTTAGAAGCAGGGATACGACTAGACCTCGATAAGGCTAAGGCCATAACAAACATAAAACCACCTGGCAACCTTACTAAACATCGAGGTCTACAAGGTAGACTATAATTCATCAGAAGGTTCATAGAAAAACTAAAAGATAAACTAAAACCTATGAACCACCTGCTATGCAAGAACATCCATTTTGAATGGACTCCACAGTGCCAGGAAGCATTCGATAATATTAAAATGGCACTTGCCCGAGTACCCATAGTTTATCCACCCGAAAACGATAAACCGTTTTACATCTACCTTGCCACTTTAGATTCGTCAATCACATCTATGCTTTGCCAGAAACAAGATGACGGAACCGAAGTTCCTGTATATTACATAAGCCATGCATTAGTTGCCCATGAGAGAAAGTATAACAACGTGGAGAAGTCATGTTTAGCTTTGGTCTTTTCTTTAAGAAAATGACGACATTACCTCTTCCATAACCAAGTTAACATAATCTACAAGGATAATGTGCTCAAAGGCATCATAGGAAACATTTACGAAACAAGTCGGATAGCCCATTGGAAAGCCATGATAGCAAAGTTTGACCTGCATTACATAGCGCAATCATTAGTTAATGGTCAAGCCATAGCAAATCAAATGGCTGTGTCACCAACACACGATCAAGCGACAATAGAGCCAGAATTCCTGGATGAGAATATAAGTGCAATAGACATAGTGCTCAATGACTACGACGCTATTCTAAACTTTGACAGAGCATCCACCTCTCAAGGGGGAAGTGCGACCGCTGTCATCACCTATCCCTCTGGGGAGATTAGACCCTTTTCCTATCGTTTCAACTTTCACTGTACCAACAATATAGCAGAGTACGAAGGTCTCCTTAGAGGTCTCACGGTAGCACTGGCCACAGGCATCACACAGCTTGTGGTTAGAGGAGACTCGCAATTGGTCGTAAACCAAGTCACAAACATTTATACATGCAAAGAGCAACATTTACAACCATAGTGTGACTTGGAAAAACACTTAATGAAGCGATTTGAAAACATCGATGTGCAACACGTCTCTAGAAATGATAATACCATCGTAGATGCACTGGCCACCTTAGCGTTAAATATATCGTCTGACATGTTCCATACATTGCCAAGCTCCATAACCAGTTGTGCCGAACCAATAACCGATACCCTTGATACGTTGCCAATAGCATCCGTTAGTACAACACACGCGATAGAATGGTATGATGACATAAAAGAGTACCTTCTACATGGTTAAACACTACAACACTTGATGAATGCACAAAAAGATGCGGTACGAAAACGTTCTAAGCAATACGCAATAGTAGGGGACACCTTGTGCCATCGATCCTACGAAGGCATATTGCTAACATGCGTTGGTAGTGCTAATGCCCAAACCATCGTTGAACAAGTACACGATGGAATATGAAGAGGACATATAGCGCCAAAAGCCATGGCAACAAAAATAGGATGCTTAGGCTACTATTGGCCACACATGGAGTATGACTGTCTCTCCAAGGCTAAAACATGTAGCACCTATCAAAGACACAGTAATCTAATCCATGTCCCACCAAACGAGTTGCATACGGCACAAATCACATGGCCCTTTCAAAAATGGGGGTTGGACATTATCGGACCAATAACACCCTCATCTTCTGTAGGGCATAGTTTCATCATAACCGCAATGGAATATTTCACAAAGTGGGTAGAGGCTGCTCCCCTTCGAAAAAACTACATCTAAACACATGTGCAATTTCATTTTCAAAAACATTGTAACCGGCTTTGGCATTCCCATGACAATCATCACTGACAACAGGCCACAATTTAGCAGTGCCGAGACCAAAACGTTTTGTGAAAGTCTAGGGATCAAACATTTGTTTTCATCCCCTTACTATCCTCAGAGCAATGGGCAAGCAGAGGCCACTAACAAAAAAATCATTACAATACTCAAAAATATGCTTACCCAAAGCAAGCGAAGATGGCACAAACAATTGGTATACGCATTGTGGGCATATCGTACTACACATCAGACTCAAACAGGTAAAACGCCATATAGTCTTGTTTATGGTTCAGAAGCTGTTTTACCTCTGGAATTGTAGGTACCATCTTTAAGGATCATACTTTTCAGACTCCTCGACGACGGACAGAACAATGATCTACGCATCATTGACCTGGACTCGGTGGAGGAAGAACACATACGTGCACTTGATCAAATTGAATCATACCAAAAAAAACAACAGCAATGACATCGACACGACATCCACAAGCACCCTATCAAAGAAGATGACCTTATACTTAAGGCCATTCAGGAACACCTGGACAAATTCTCAGCCAACTGGGAAGGGCCTTACTTTTTCACTAAAGCATTCTACAATGGAGAATTTAAGTTAGCTAATATGGAAGAGAATGAGCTTGCCAATCCATCCAATCACTTGTTCCTAAAACTGTTCTATATTTGAGTACAAGCTCAGGTACGTGCGAGTCCTGGGGTCATGACTTTAAATTGATACCACAGAAAAGTCCTGGATTATGACTTAAAACTGATACCACACCTCGTTCTGGCATCATGATGATAAACTGATACCACACAGTGTCCGCAATGATGATAAACTAGCACCCATCTGGCATGACAGTAAACTACCACATTCGCACTCACTAGAGTTTGCTAAGACTATAAACTGGTTTGTCTCTTCGCGGTCTGCTAAGACTAGAAACTGGCAATGCAATGTCTGCCATGACGCTAAACAGGCAGTGTCCAACGGGTTATGACGTAAAACTAACCCATGATAGTCCGCAAAGACTATAAACTGGCAAGTACATCTCTGGTTCCTCAATCCGAGGTCACATTCATTCATCAGAATCACTGCATCGCTATTCATCAGACAATCTTACCAACATTGCTGCCATTTATATACAGTGCCTGAAATATCCTCCAGTGTCTTCGTGCCATATGTAACTATTTAAGTCTAAGCTTGCTTATTCACTCATGGTTTTCTTGTCTCCTTGGAGTTGTGTTTGCAGGATGACACTCAGAGGTTTTCGCACAAGAATGCACTTCGTCATAAGCAGCAAGATGAGACATTGTTCACAGCCCACGTGGCAAGACTAAATCAAGCCATTCACTAGTACATCCCCATTTCCCAATACATTCACTATCTACTCACTAACACATTCTACTCAGCCACATGCCTGATACACCCAGTACACTCAAAACATTGAGCATACCATTGCACACTATAACACCTTCAAGTAGTTGCAACACATAATGTAGCACTTGAGCATGAGTACAAGATCAAAACACAAATTTTTCCAAAAAAAAAATCAAGACCCTTGGCACTTCCCACATAAACCCCAAGTGGGAAGGCAGTTGTCTTGGAACCAAGTACTCATGTCCAAAACAATCACGAGCATCTCGTTGCATAGCTTTAGCTCTCCACCAATGGGCTCCCCCTAAACACCAAAAAAGGGGCCTGTTCCTCCAAAGAATGTAACACGTCTTCATGTGGCTTTGGTCTTGCCAAAGAATCCTCTTGAATACTAACCAAGAGTCTTGTTCTACCAAATAACACACATCGCATGTCTAGATTTCGAGTCTGCTAAATAATGGCTATTGACCAGGATTAGCATGACACACACCAAAGCATCCCCTTTACCAAGTACAATCTCTTGGTCAGTTCCCAATTCCCACAATCTCCATTTCCCCATCCAGATACAAATTTTACATCTCTCAATCCCATGTATTATTGAACACAGTGCAATGACGTCTAGTCAGGTGGCAATGGACAGAGTCTCTATCGAGTTGCTTGTTGTGTTTTGCACTTCTTTGTCGGCACTTCTCGGGTTGATTCCTCCATGTGTCAACAAAGAGGGGCTAATGAAATACCACAAAATTTTGAGCTTAGTACTTTTTTGACAAGAAGAAGGTCACTACAACCCTTAGACGACCACGGCTACATCTGCTATCAAACATGGCAAATTCAGAGATTAGATACTTAATTTTCACCAAGTATGCAGTCTCAGTGTATACATTCAAGTATACATCCAGCGTATATGCCTGGAGTCTACGCTTTCCTGATACAGCGTATATGCTTAGCATATATTCCCAGCAAATGTAACATATTATACACTTGTAAATTTTACGCTTTTGCACCCAGTCAACTCACCACGTGTCCCCCAACTCGAGTCTAATGTCAAAACCTGTATTAAAGCCCAATTTTTTCACGAGATCTAGGTCAGTTGGCAAATTTTCAGAGCAAACCAGAGAGCAGAGATGCTGAGAACTAGAGCAGAAAACCTTGTACACTAGACAACCTTGTACACTGAGCATACAGCCTCTACACTGTGCCTATAGTGTGAACTAGCCCACAATCATCCCTGCATCCACCAGTGCTTTTTGTCCGCCTTGTGTCAATCCACAACTACGTTAGACCAGTGCATTGTACTCTCATTTTGATATGCCATTGTTACATTTTCTTCCTAAAATCGTTTACAGTTTGTATTGATCGTTCCATGTATTCTATTTACTCTCGTTTACGTCTACGCTCTGTTCACACCAGTTACGCTGTTTACGCTCTGATTTATGCTTGTTACGCCATTTACATATAACCCAGCGTACTGCACTTTGGTGTACGTTAGGGGAAATCCTTGTCTGATCTGCGTGTGGACCACCCCAGGTACTCTACCTTCGTTCTTTCTAGCTTGCCCTCAGGTGAAGGTAGGATCTTTTGTGCGTGTCCGGTGATCTCACGGTCTCTGTTTCCTTCCAGCTGGAGACCGATGATTTCGGGCAGTACAACAAAATCTACTGTAAACAAAGTTAAAATGTATGAATGAAAGGAAAATAATGTAAAAGAGTGATAGTTTTAGGCCATTCCGGGCCATAGGCTAGTTTAAGTCCTTTTTGGGCCATCTATTTTTTTAGTTTTTATGTTTTTAGCTCTTATGCGTAAGCTTAATGGATTGATCCATAAACAAAGTAAAATAAATACATGAACAAAATGAAATGCTTGATCTAATTAAGTAGGCAAAATGTAAATCCGTAGGCTAGTGCTATGTAAATGAAAGTCAAAAATGCATGGAAAGTGGAGGTAAAGGGTAGGCAAGCATCTAGCACATATTTTCCCAAGGGAATGTCTTGGTCATGTAGTTGCTTCCAAACTGGGCATGGATTAGGGAGTGTGCAAGGCTTAGGATCCTCTGGGAGGCTGTTGGCTTCAACCACTCATTCGGATGTGTTAGCCTTAGGTGCAACATTGGTTGTTATAGATGTACCACCAAGAAAATCTTCTTCTAAAAATTATGCCATGTATATGTTGTGGATAGTCGAAGAGGAAGAATTATCACCATGGATGATAACTTGACCACCTTCGTATGGAAGGTGGATTTCTTGGTGGATGGGAGAGGAGATGGTCCTTAGTTGGGCTAGCCAAGGCCTGCCTAGAATCATGTTGAAACTTGGCATCTCCTCTATGATAGTGAAATTTGTACTAGTGGGGAATTTCCCTCCTACCACAAAGGCTAAGTTGATTGTACCCATGACTATAACACATGATCCATTGAAGGATTTTAGACATGTGGTTTTGGTGGGCTTGATTTCATTTACTAGACCTAGCTTGTCAATGACGAAGTACAAGACTACGTTTGTTCCTGCACCATCATCAACATGCACTCTATAGATTGTGCACTTCCCAACACGAATGCTAATGGATAGTGGGGCTGTAGTAACCTCCCCTTGTTTGGGGTTGACTTTAATTGCATTGTCATGGAATACTAGGGATGTTAAACTCAATTTTTATGGAGCAGGGGGCAACATCGTTGCACGTATGGATGTCTCATCTATAGGGATGTCCTCCATAATAGGAATGGAGGTCAATATCTTGGCCAATGCTTGGCAGTGAGCAAATGAAGTCATGACAAGGTTGTATAAGCCCAATGTTGTGTTTTTTCTCTTGAGTTCTTGTTTCACCTAGGTTAGTGTAGCTACGAAGTCCTTGTCATTAGATGTTTTGTTGGCCTTGACTTCCTTCATGTGACTAGATAGATAGATCTCTCATGGAGGGGACTTAATCTTGGTTTTCTTGGCCTGCTTGGGGGTAGGGGCTCCAGTGTTCAGTTGTTGTTTGCTGGTTGTGGTCTTTGCTTCGGCCATGGGAGTTGCAAGGTGCTCATTTGTACTCTTGCATTGCCATTTGGTGGGCCTACCCAGGTTGCTAGTGGGGTCAACCATTGAAGGAGGAGGGATTTAGATGTTGCTCACTATTGGGCTTTGGGAAGGTGAGGGGCCATCATGTTGTGGCACCCTTATGATAAAGGGTGGCTTAGGTGGATTTGTTTTAGGAGTTGTTGTATGACCAACTCATTGTGGCACCTTGATAACAAAAGGTTTCCTAGTGGTTGTTGTTGCATGATGCTAGTTTAATGTATTAGTAGACGGTTGCTGTGGAGATTCGACCACAAAGGGTGTTGTGGGTACTCGAGGTGGCACTTTCATAACAAAGGGAGGCCTCTTGCTTATGGAGGTGGAGGGGATCCTTGCCTTGTTAGGAGGCACACGTATCATAAAAGGTTATTGCATAGGTTTAGACTTACCACCTATGCTACTAGAATTTATGACATAGGAGGTATCATCTATGTTGGATTGACTCACCATGTTAATTAGCAGTTGGCCATATTCTATCATTCTCTATAGGTCATCTTGCAAAGCATGACAGTTGTTTGTACTATGACAAACCAATCGGTGGTAATAATAGTATTGGTCTAGCTTAAAGTATTGCGGAACTGGGGGTTCATTTGGCACTACTAAAGTAGGGTTCCTTAGTAGTTCGTAGTACCTATCATGTCTTTGGCAAGTAATTTCCGATACATGTTTGTGCTGGATTTGCCTAGCTTTCAAGAGTTTCTTTAGTAGTTTAGAGGGTTGTGTTGGCATATTTTGGCCATTTAATGGAGTAGGCTTTCTTAGGTTGTGAAGCTAATCATATAACTAACGTTCACTCTGATTTAAGCATTGCCAATATTTTATTGGATAAAGACTTTTCAGAGGTGTTGGATTGGTAGTTTAAAAGGTTTTTCTCTAATTGATTCAGTAGAAAATATAGTTTTGTTTAAGACAAATGATCAATTGTTCAGAGTTCATGACAATCTTCTACTAGCTATTTTAGTGCCAAGGAAGTATTCACTGGATCTACAAATATGTATTGATGCACAAATCAAGAAGTGGATTTAGTTAGCCTCCATAAGGTATGGGAAGGTAATGAATGTAAGGCAACTTGTTGTCAGCTTAGACAATCTCAATCCCAATTGTTGGCCAAGAAAAAGAAAACAGTGAAAAAAATGTATGACCAAATAATGGATTCAATAGTGTGAATGGAATGCATCAAAAGAAATGTGAGTCTTGGCAGTGAAGCGGTGTGCTCTGGCCAAGCACACAACTACGAGTTTATAAAGCCTAACTCTGAATAGCACCCAACCCTCTACACCTGCATCTACACAAATTATGGCACCACTCCAGTTTCAGACTAATACTACTGCTACTAGAGAGGCTCCTGCCATGCCTTCCAGAAGCCACATTTTCAAGCTCCTTCTTCTCAGTCTCAGCCTCAGCCTCGGCAATGGTTTCAAGCCTCCCACGCATAACAGCAGTAGCTGTAATAGCCAATTTCACTGCTAGTGATCTGCTTTCTTTCTTTGATTCATTCACGCCTACCCAAGATCTGATCCTTAGTGAAGCAAATCTATCCTCCGTTCTGCTGAATTTTCACATGGATGTTGTGACCGCAGAGGAAGAAAAGTGGGTTCATCTGCCTTTCCAAGCAAACAAAGATGAGCAAGGTAATATCTTCGTGCGAAGCTCTCAGGACATGAAGTGTGTCCCCACTCAGTACTTGGAACCCGTTAGGAATCTCAAGAAAAAGGGTTTTGTTCAAACTGGAACTCTGCATCTTTCATTTGTTCCAGACGAGGATATTGGAGGCCATGACAGAGTTAAAAGGGCAGTTGATGTGCTCACGGCATGACAAGAAGATTTTTGGACGTTATTTGATGGAGAGGAGAATAGAGCTGCTTCTTTCTTCAATGTTGTCGTGGTTAAATGTGTAGGTTATACCCATCTATCCATGATTAAATAAGATGGTGTTTTGAATACGTTATTCAATGGAGACTCGGTCAATGGCGGGTTTCCGTTACCGGTGCTTATAAAGTTCAACCCCATGTTTAAAAAGATTTTTGATGCTGACGATATACAACAAGAAAATAGGTTTAATTAAGAAGGCTAGACGCATCATTTCTGCCATTCACGTTAGCTGCGATGGGCCGATCAACTTGCTAGAACGCCGATGCTGTTGGTTCCAAGGTTGGGCCACAGGAGTTCCAGGAGGGCGTCATGATCACGATGAATTTTTTCTCGTTAGAGCCTAAAACCAAGTTCAGGAATCCACGCAAAGACAAGGAGTGGTGCAATGTCATACAACTTTCTGTGATCATGTGTGGGTTTTAGCAGAGAGTTCTTGTTTCACTATTTTGTGCACAACGATCTATTGGCTCATAACAAGCATGCAGTCTGGGGTGTGATCGATCTCTACAGCTTGGATCCAAGGTTACTGCTTTAGCCTGAGGGTCTATCGTAAGGCCAGAATCAGCTGGAAACACGTTAGCAGTTTGGGTTGCCTTATTAAATTTAGTTGAGAAATATATTTATCCAATTGTTGGTACATTAACGTGGCTCTAATATTTTCTTTATTTAAAAAAAACCATACAACACTTATTTTTGGTTTTGATATAAATTATTTAATTGCTGATGTAAGTTTAATAGCCCTTGGTTGTGTACCAAGTAAATATTTTATGATTTAAAAAGGGAATTTATGCAACAATTGTTCAAAGTCCCATGTGAATTGGCCACTTGTCACTTGCATGGGACACTTGTCACCTACAACTTGTTTATCTCCATGAAGACACTTGGCAACTGAATGAAGACACTTGGAAATTACAAGAAGACACTTGGCAACTACATGGGACACTTGTCAACCGTAGCATTTTTATCTCTTTTGTCGTTGCAACCACCCAAAATTGTTGTAACTTACCTAACTTGTTGGGCAAGTAATCTCCTAATTGGTTGGCCAAGTTACTTGGGAGAGAAGTTAGGGGAGATATTTTTGAATATGTAACTTCCCTACCTACCTTTGAACCCTATAAAAAGGCTTCAAGGGGGGAAGGAAGAAGGAAGAATCTCAATTGGAAGGAGATATCACATTGGGACTTTTGGGAGGTCTCATACATCACACTTTGGAAGGCTACTAGTTAGCACTTGGGCTCTCACTTGGAGACACACTTGGGGTCTTGAGAAGAGTTTTGTAAAGAAGAAATTGTGATGATTGCTTGTAATATGGCTTGCTAGAATAAAGATTTCAGCCTCTTTGTCACGGTCCTGTGAGTTATGCATTTAATTTTTTGTTTTGTTTAAATTGTTTAGCTAGTGGTTTAGATAGTATCATCCTTGGCAAGTAATTTTGGGATTTTTAGATTTCTCTTACTGTTCTTGTTGCCCGATAGAAATTTCTATTAAAATTTTGTCATTGAACCGCTTGTGTTTAAAAGCTTTGAGAGCATTTTAGTAGTAAATTTTGTTCTTGTGCAACGTGTGGCAACTGCTATTTGGATTGTTGTAAGAGAGCCTCTATTTGTAGTCATGCCATTGAACAATTCAGTAGTCAAGAGGGTTCAGAAAATCTTTGGTATTTTCATGGGACCAGATTAGCTTCTTTCTATCTTTAAAGTGAATTCCCGTGGTATTTCAATCAGAAATTTTCAAGTCTTTTAAAGGTTCTGTTTGAATGCAATTGTTGACATCTATTATGTAGTCAAAATGGAGTCTCGTACGTGGTAGTTTACGCAACAATTTTTACTAGCATAGTAGGATTGTCTTGAAGAAATTGCTTGTTTGAGCCTTGGAAGTTTGAACAATTCGTAGATATTGAATTTGGGATAGCTTTATTGCAAAGTGTTTACTCGTGTCATTTTACCTTGTTTAAATATTTGAGATCTACACAAATCTGCTTTCTTTTCTTTTCTACTTATTTGCATCGAAACTTGCTCTATTTCTAGTTTTCTTGTGCAACTATCTCTTCCTCTGGGGAAAATTAGGAGTAGATTGCAGAGTTGTGCTCAAATGTTTTTGCAAAATTTTATTTGTTACAAGTAGGTATTATAAGGACCCCGTAGACTAGATAGTTGAACAAAAAAAGAAATTTTCAAGAACTCACAGTACTTGGCAAAGTTGGCTGAATCTCTTTAAAGTAAGTCATTTGTAGTTTACACGCAACACAATCGTTACATTTCTCACAACCGCACGCCGCAAGAGCACACACACATACTCACATTAACTACTGAGTTTATTTGGAGGTATCTGGGCCTTGGTGTTGCCAGAGACAAGCAGGCACCTAAATCCTGTTCGAGGACACTCGTTGGCGGTCGCGTCCCAAACAGTCGCCAACAGGTTGCACCGACAGTGCTGTATACTTTGAGTGATCCGTGCACTGAAAGTTGGATCTTGGGGTAGCCCCTATCAATGTAGGTGATTTGGTGCCAAAATTAGGCTTCTTAGCTATTGGGCCCTAGTTGGTTGTCTTTATGCTTGTGGCTACATGCTTGCAAGTGTGTTGGTTTCTATAGGTCACATAGGCTGGATCATTGCTAGCTTGCATTGTTTCCTCTATGCTCTTTTCTTAGGCAAAGGCTTGGCTAAGGGACTTTGAGGCTAGATAATATAGTTTGGACTTACTAAGGTCATTTACTACATCCTTAAAGATGGCCAGTAAATGTGCTTCTGCCAGGGGTTCATGCATTTCACTTAATGCAGCATTCCAACATTGGAAGAATTTTGGCATGGGCTTTAGAGGCCCCTATTTAACTTGCATTAGCTAGTCAAGGGTTGCTTCAGGCTTTAGGTTGTACCTAAAGCATGTTACAAACTTGGTTATGAGATCCTCCAAATAGGAGATTGAGCCCTTGGGTAGTGCACAATACCAGTCCAAGGCCTTGCCAGTGAGTGACATGGGGAACACACACATGATACTATGTGGCCAAGCTTGAAGGAGTAGGCATTCAGATCAAAATGTGACCAAGTGTGCATTGGGGTCTCCTTCACCATTGTACTTGGTGAGTTGAGGAAGTTAGGCCCCAGTTGGGAGAGTTAGAGGTGGTACCATGCGACTTATGGGATCATCTTGGTAGAAGTCCACCACCTTAATGGTGTCATAGGAGGCAACCTTAAGTCGGTTGATGTCCTTCGTCAAGAGTTTTATCCGCTTNGGAGCTGGCCCCTACATGAGCAGGGTGTTGGGAAAATGCATTAGTTGCTTACGAGGAAGGTTAAATTGGCATGATTAGTATCTTGGAGAGGATGGATGGACCAAACTAAGGAGGGGCTGTACCAGGGAGTGGTTGTTGGAAGACGATGTGGGGGTGGCCCTCATGTTTGGAGCAGCCCTCAAACTCATATTCCTCATTCTGTGAGGCTTCTTCGTAGGTTTTCCTGCATCATGCATATTTACATAGATGAGTTGGGACAACAACTAGTGATAGGACTCCGTGAGTGGCATTATATCAAACAAGGAGGGATTATAATTTCATCTGTTCCGGTGGACTCTTTCGTAGTCCTGTTTTTCCTCTAAATCGAGGTAATCCACTAGTAGTCCTGCTTGAATTTTGACACAAACAAAGTTGTATTATTCATGGATTAATGCAGCATGCTTTGACTATATTGTGATATCAAATGTGTTAGACACCAATGTGGAAGGTTGATCTAGATTCATGTTCACAAATCAGGTTGTGAGAGTTGTTGTTTGCAAAAAAATGACTAGATCTACCGATAGCAGGAAAATAGTAGAAAAATGACTAGATCTGCCGGTAGTAGAAAAATAGTAGAGAAATGATTAAATCTTCCAGTAGCAGGAAAATAGCAGATAAATGATTAAATCTTCTAGTAGTAAGAAAAAAATAGAAAAAATGATTAAATCTATCGGTAGTAGGAAAATTGGAAAAAAATGATTAAATCTACTAGTAGCAGGAAAATAGTAGAAAAAATGATTAAATCTATAGGTAGTAGGAAAACAAGGCTAACTGTAAAAAAGTAGAAAAAATGCTAAGTATGAAAATGTAGAAAACCAGCCAAGTGTGAAAATGCAGAAAAATAGGCCCTCCTTCTAGCGCCAGAAAATGTTAGTGGCTAGAAGCACCGAGAGGTCTTTGGGTGCACAGCCTAACCTTGGATCCGTGTGAGGGCCGTGCTTGATAAAACGTAAACGAGATGCCCTGAATGGTCTGATCGATCAAATAGGAACTTAATTGGTGTACAATAACCCTTTTGCAAACAATAAAAGAAAATGCAATGTGCATAGTAGTAGAAATGTGCTAATGTGCGTAACATGGCAGTGAACATGATTTAGTGCTTAACAATACCAAATAAATGTTGTGATCAACCAAATAGAGAGTTTGAATAGAAATATACAGTACCCTAAAAAAGGGTACAGGTATACAAAGTGTACAATAGACATAGTAGGAGTGGAATCATAGCCTCGGTGGTGTTGAGCTGTGAAATTTGCTGCTCACTGTGATAAACTGTGCCCCCTGGGTCAGTGGTCACAGTATACCATGTGATGTAGTTGTGATTCTCTGTTAGTGTGGTGTGCTCTAAGTCTCGTTCGCCCATCGAGCTACGTGAAAAAATGCTAAAATGCCAAATGCCAATTACTTTTTTCTGGTGAAGAAAAATTGAAGCCTTCCCCCCTTCTCCTTCTTCTTTTTTTAAAGAGGGCACAGAGGTATTTATAGGGCTAGGGTTATCCCAAAATGTGGATCTGGCACCATGTGGTAGTGCGGTAGGTAACAACATGTAATAGTAAGTAATAACACATAACAGTGCATAATAGCATAGTGTAACGGGGCACTACACTATGCTATGGACTATAGCAGGGTGCTACACTAGCACTGTAGTAGGGTGCTATACTATGCACTATAGCAGGATGCTACACTACACAGCGTAGCAAGGTGCTACACTACCCAATGTAGTAAGGTGCTACACTAGCACTGTAGCAGGATGCTATGCTAGTACTATAGCAGGATGCTACACTATGCTATGCTACGTAGCATAGCAAGGTGCTACGCTATGTATCATAACAAGGTGCTACGCTATGCACTATAGAAAGGTGCTACACTAGCACTATAGTAGGATTTTACGCTATGCTATGCAACGCAGCGTAGGAAGGTGCTACGCTATGCTACGCTACGCTATGCTATGCAGCATAACAGCACATAAGAACAAGTAACACTTGGCCATATTTGGGGTTGCAATGCTGAGACCCAAAATTTTGTGGTGTTTCAGGTATCATGGTCACTTGAGGTGGCACTTTGATGATGAAGGGAGGTTGTGATCTAATTGAAATTGAGGCCTCAATGTCACTACAGGGTACAAAAACCACAAATGGCTCATGTGCCAATTCTGCATTGTTAGCATTGATGATGTAACCTACACCACTAGTGTTGAGTGGATCCTTATAGACCTTCATGGATTTTTTCTCTAACCATATAGGATTTCTTTCATCAAGGACTAGTTTTTCTTGATCAATCATGCATTAAATGTCATCTTTCAATGCCAAGCAGTAGTCTATGTCATGGCCATGCAACTGGTGGTAGTTGCAACACTAGTCCAATTTGAAGTTCTTAGGGATTGGGGGCTCATTTTGCATAGCTGTAGAAGGGTTTCTAAGGACCTCATAATACCTCTCATGGTGTTTCCATGCATCCTATGACATTATTTTGTGCTTAATATGCCCAACACTATGCAACTGGTCTACAAGCTCTGATGGCTTGATGGACAAGGGGGTGTACTTCAAGTTATCCTTGCACTCATAGCTTGGCCTTTAGGAAGCTTTCCCCATGACTATCAATGATGTAGGTTGGTTGATTCTTGTGATGCTATAACCCAATTCCTTGTTGTTGTTGGCTAGGGCCTTAGGTGCCTTGTCCATTGGCTTAGTGTTGTTGGGTTTGGCTTCATCGACCATAGCTACAATGATTTTTGGGTTCTAGTTTGGTATGTGCATTTTTGTAGGCCACATAGCCTGGGTCCTTACTAGTTTTAACTTGATTAAGTCATTTACTATACCCTTGAAGACAGCCAACAAGTGAGTTTTAGCTATCAACTCAAAAATTTCATTGACGGAAGCACTCCAATGTTGTATAAAGTTTTACACTACCTCTAATGCCCCTTACTTAATGTTCATCAATTGGTCTAGTGTGGCTTTGGGCTTCAAGTTGTAGTTGAAGTAGGTCACAAATTAGTTGAGCAACTCCTCCAAATTTGAAATGAAGGCTCTAAGGAGTGCATGGTACCAACTAAGAGACATGGCAAAGACATGGATGATTTCATGTGGCCATGCTTGCAAAAGCAAACACTCAGAATGAAAAGTCACTAGGTGGGCGTTGAGGTCACCCTTACCATTGTATTTTGTGAATTAGGGCAGTTGGAACCCAAGAGGTAGTGTTAGCAGTAGGACCATGGGACTGATGGGATCATCTTAATAGAATTTCATCACATGGACCATTTATGAATTAGCCACTTCAAGCCACCTAACCTCCTCTGTGATAGTTTGGATTAGTTGGAACGCTTCGTCCAAACTCGAAGATGCCGTAGATGGTTGCATTAGCTATGATGGTGGTGGTGCCATTAGAGTGGCTCACAACCTTGTTGTTGAGTTTTCAGTTGTATGTATTGTGACATGTGTGATGATTGTGCCATAGACATATAGGTCACAACCCATCATGCAATTAAGGTTTGGGCTATTATTGGAAATGGAACTAAGATGGATGGGATAAATGGCACATGACCTATTTGTGGCTGAGATATGGATGTCATGTGCACATATGCTAGTGTTGGAATCATGGATGCTAACAAAGAAGGCTATATAGACTATGAGGAGAGAATAAAGGGGAAAGAGGCAAAAGGTCCTACACTTTGCTACACATGTAGGACTTGGTGGTTGGCTATCATAGTTAGGGACTTGGGCTGAAGAAGTGTCATTGCTACCTCAAAGAATGTAGAGGACTATGACTAGTGTAGCACAAAAGTGGAGGAAGGCTATTGGATAGAGGCATAGAATGGGACACTGCTATCTGAATGGGACTCAAACTCCTCCTACCCATATTGCAGGGGATCATCATAGTTTGATGTTGCATCTTATTTTTTTTGGCCCACTCACCCTAATAAGTTGTTCTAGGATCCACTTAAAGTTGTTGGAAAGCAAGATAAACACATTAGGGTGGAAAAGAACTCATTTCTATTTTGATGAACAATTTCATAATTATGCTTCACCTCTATCTCTTGGTAGTTTAATGACAAGCTTGCTTGAAGCTTTGCATAAATAAAATTGTATCATTCATCGTCCAACACCATGTGTTTAGTTGATTGGTTACGTAGTCTGAGTGACTACTATTGTGGTTGTATAAGGTTGAGTAGTTTCTCATCATCTCCCACCTATTGAATAGGACAAGTGAGCTACATACTTAGGGTAGAGGTCAAGGTGCTCATGAGATTCATGTTTTTGTGTAGAAAAAAGTAAGAAAAGAAGGTGGCAAAAAAATTTGAAGTACAAAAAATGGTAAAAGAAAATGGCTAAGTATGGGAACTATAAAAATAGGTCAAAAATGACTAACTCTAGAAAATGCTATAAAAAATGACTATCTCTAGTGTTATGCTTGTTACACTCTAAGGAACTATTATGTTTTGAAGGATTGTTACGCTCTCCAAAATACTCAGAGCTTCATACGATAAACACTGTTGGACTTTTTGTCCTACAGGGTTCAAGGGGAAGCAACAACTACGACTAATCTACATTAATTGAAACACAGAAAACTCCTATGATAGCCTATGATCTATCTACTACCATGGTAGTTCCACAAGGGTGTTATGTCTACACTATCTTGTCACTAGTAATGAGGGTGTAGAAAGCATGTGGGACTACCCTTGAACACAAAAGGAGTAGAAGGTCCTCCTTCTAGTGCCAAGAACTATGACGTCTAAAAATATCAATGGCTAGAATATTGAGAGGTTAGTAAGAATATAGCCTAACCCTAAATTTCTGTGAGGGCCATGCTGGAAAACAAAAATGAGATGCCCTAAATGGTTTGGTCAATCATACAAGGACTTATTTGGTGTTATAATGACAATTTGTAAGAGGGATTTATGGAGCGTTTCATGTAGACACTAGGACAACAAGTAAAAATGTAGTGAAGAGTTCCAACCCAAAAAATAGTGACATGAGTGTGTAAATATGTATCAAATAGTGGGGAAATGAAAGATTTATGCTTAATATTAGAGAAAAATTATTATAAAGGAAACGAAACATAGCTTGAGAATGAAGAAATGCACCACCCCAAAATTGGGGAGCATGACTTTTGCTTAAACAGGAGGTGAGAATGGTATGTGGAGTCAGGTAGGTGTAGTGGTAGCATAGTAGTGTAGTCATAATCTCTAGGACATCCAAGACATAGATCTAGCAGTTGCAAGAGAGGTTGAACCTACTAGCTTGGCTTTCACTGCGTTCTATGAGTGCAATGGTAGACTACATTCTGGTAATCGCCAAGTTGTAAAGCTTGAATTCTTGGACTTAGGAGTGACAAGAATGCACAAAATGCTGAAATGCTCAATGATTTTTTAATTTTTCAACCCCTAGAGTGCTAGTCTTTGAGGTATTTATAGGGCTATGTTTTCCATGAAACGTGGATCAGGTGCGATGTCGCATGAGCATAGATGGGGTTACACTGACATGTCACTTTCTCACAGGAGTAGCAAGTTGTTATGCCTTGAAGGATAGCAATAGATTTCTAGAGACTAATGAATTGTGACCACATTACCTGGACTGCATGTGCTAGATTTTGAGAAACTACAATATACCTACAAATAGTTTCAAAACAATGCAACTTGGAGACTACACTCTAGGATTATGTCTTTCCCCTCTTTCTAGTAGGGTCAAATGTAGAGACAATTTTTGGGATTAATGGGGGGTGCAAAAGAAATGAAAATTGCTGACCTTGGCTACTGGAGGGATGTTGGATTTGAGACAAAGGTCGATGCCAACTTCTAGAGGCTTTTGGAGGTTGTTCAAGGCTTTTCCTAGTGTCAAGATGGCTATGCTCTAGAACGTAGCACAACACTTACTGAAATTTTGCAAAATTTTGATCTTTCACATTGGTTATGCTAGCTACACTAGAGAGCGTAGTAGAGATACCTAGCCAAATTTTGATGAAATCCATAGTCTTCCTGCATGGCATGCTAATTATGCTCTGGGACATAGTAGAATAGGTAGCCTCGAAAGTTAAGAAATGTGCTAAATGTATCTTCTCTGTTGAGCTAGCTAAATAGATCCTTGTCCAACACTTAGGAAAAATTAGACATTAAAAACTATGTCACGCTTGCTACGTTGTAGAGCATAGCAAAGCATAGCAACCTAAAAGATTGAAAATTTGCTAGACTATTTTGTCCATCTTGAGAAGTTTTGACAAACTCTAGCCTAGTACTTCGGTGAAGTAGTAGCTAGGACATGTATTAGGCTGAATACATTGGGGATCATAGAAAACATGATAGCCCAGGACATAGAAAATTTGCCAATGTATTTCATTGATCTCAAGCAATGCTTAACCACCTCTGGTTTGACACTTACAAAAACTAGCCATGGAAGTGTGTGCTATCTTGGCTACGCTAGGGAGCATAGTAGGATAGTTAGAAAATTTTTCATGAGACTATTGTTGACACTTAGAAAAAATCTTGCAAAACAAGGCCTAATGCATGCTATGCTGGCTATGCTATAGAGCGTAGCACCAAACTTAGAAACTTTTACCAATTTTTGACACTTAGACAAATTTTCCATTGAATTGTATAAGCCTAAAGTTGTTGGTGTTTTAGCAATCATGCCAAAAATTTGTTGTATCAAAACTAGCAATGATGAGACCTGTAAGAACAAATTTCAAACATATTGAATAAGAATTTGGTTTCACTATTCTATGCTTCTATAATTGATAATCTTTGCAACCTTGAGCACTTGAGATCTTTGGCATTTTTTAAGGCATTTGAAGCAATATTATAATAAACTGCACACTTCAAACTCCTAGCATAGTTCCAAAATTTTAAGAAACCAAACATCTTGTTTACCCTCCTATTCATCAACATTGTAGATCTAAGCTAAAAACCTTGAATTAGTTTTGGTGATAGAGGTTGGAAAGTACTTTGATCATGAGGTTGATTATAGAACACAACCTATTGACTTCAATATGCTTCAAGCTTCATCCAACCACGCTCCTTATGCATTTGGGCATATAATTTGTACAACTTTGAACTTTCATACTTTTTCAATATTTTATTATTGTAATAAAGTTTTAGTTCATTCATTGTGCAAGTCTATTTTTGGTTCATTTCTATCCATTTTCCTATTTTATATTTGCATTATCATTTGAAATTATTTATCTTGTTTATAATTTCTAAGTCCTTGGGTGATCAACAAGATTGTCCAAGGCACATTGGATCCTCTTTTTCAAAGGCCCTTGAGATCTAGGGTTAAAACTATTCCACTTGGAACTGTCAATTTTTAACCAACCAAATTTTTCACGTTATATAGTTTTCTTACACTAGAAGGAGGGCCTTCACCCTATTTTTTTGCCAAAAATAATTTTCCCTTTTTAAAAAATAATTTTTTCCAAGATAAAATTTTTAAGCCTACCTTAAAAACCATTAAAAATTTCTACCAAAAAAAAAACCAAAGTTGTTGCCCTTTTTTTACAACCAATACCTAGCATATCATTTGTAGGTGATTTCAGTTTTCACAAAATTTTCATAGTAGTTGTTGGATTTTTCAAAGCCAACATGGTTCCAAACAAAACCTACCATTATTCTAACCTAAAAACTTACCTTTCTATGTTACAAAGGGTATTGTAGCTTGCCTCCAACCATCCAGACCTTGTACTATAAGATTTTGTAACTAAGGCTAGTGTGGTTCTCTTCAAAACCATAGCATAGTGTTGGGAAAATTAAACATTTTATACATAGCTTTCTTTAAAAAAAGTAGCATACCTTTCATAGAATGAGGTATTCCTAGCATAGTTTTGATCAACAAGGTAATTGATTGGTTACCTTACTTCAATGTAGCTCTTGCTAGCAAAGCTAGTGTAGTTGGTTTTCTCAACATCAAAGTTATCATATTTTTTCTAAGTGTAGTGCACATGACTACTACTGCAACCTTCATGGCATTTGCAATTATACTTACAACCATTTTCCAACCAAGATTTCTTGCACCTTGGGTAATTCCACTTGTTGAAATTTTTAATAATTTAATTAATTAAAAATATTTTTATATCAAAATTAAAATTACTCACTATGTATTTTAGCCAATTCGAAGTTTTGCCAATTAACTTGACAAACATGACATCAAGTGAAATATAGTGAGAGTTTATGACCCAAAAGATCTTACTATGGCTAAGTGTAGGTAATCACTTAAGCTAAGGGAAAATCCTTAAGTTTTCTATAATTGATGAAATTTACAATAATTCTATCTATGCAAAAATCCAAATAGGCTTATAGTATCCATGTGTGGAGGTTGAATCCAAACATGAGTATGAGTTAATCCATCATAATACGTTGGAGTATATTCCTTTATCATATGACAAATTACCCTTAAAAAACACTCACACATGCATCGTATCTCATTTAATATATATGGATGAACAAAATGAGGAGTTGAACTTAGATGATCAACACAACAAATAGGATAAGTTTAAGGCTAAACCTAAACTTGAAAAATTCATAGGAAGTCTCTTTCAATAGTTAACTCCTCAAACTACCACATCCACTTTGGGTTATCCTACCTCCTCCATGGCGTAGATCCCTCAATCCTCTTCTCTTATGTACCCTATCATGTTAGGGCTAGCACTCATTATTGTGGCCTAGAAGGCATAATTGGTATCCCAATCAATGACTCTCTTCTCCTCTATGCCTTTTCCCATGTAGACTTGAACTACAAGATCATCACTAGTAGTCTTGACCACCATTCACCTGATCTCCATGGTGGTGGGCCCCATAGTGAAACCTCAAGTAATACAAGGATCACATACACTATTTGTTTCCTTTGTTCCATAGTTGTTGGCACAAACCTCCATTTCATTATTTAGTTTTCCTACAACAATGATAACCTAGCCTCTCTGCTCCATGCCTTAACTAATCATGAGGCCACAAGCCTCTCAATTTATGCTACAATCCTTTGTACAAATTGTAGATCCTATGGGGATGTCCCAAGGTTTGAATTAAGTGTTCCAAATGATCTAAGACCTTATAGAAGAGTTATAGAACTTAAAAGATTCAACAGCCCAAATAGTCAAAATCATGGATTTCTATTAAGAAAATAATATTCGTGCTACCATCTCACAAATAACTCTTCCCCAAATTATTCTCATACACCAATTTACCAAATATAATGGTGAAAATAATCCTAATTCTCATCTTATTATCTTTTTCTTTGAGTTCCTATTACTACAAGCTTAGCCTCGTACTATAATGAGGATCTTCCCTATGTCTCTTACTAGGAAGGTATTAGAATGGTACCATGCATTACCCTAAGGATCCATATTCTTACTTGAATTCTTGATATTATAGCTTGTGAACCATTTCAAGTAAAACTTAAAGCTAGAAATTATCATAGACCAATTGATGAAAATCAAGCATGGGTCCCTTGAACCAGTCTAGAATCTCATCCAAATGTGGAATGCTCTACAAAAAAAGATTCTTGAATCCATAGATAAAATTCACCTTCTAGCCATATTCAAGGGGATGACCAATGACTTTATCAAGTCAAAACTTTATTATCTAGATATGTAGACACCCAATCAAGCATTCTCTAAAATCAAAAAAATAGAGGATACTACCAAGGCCAACCATGATCCACCTATGTGGTGTCTAAGAATGAACACACTTGAAAGGACAAAGAAAAGGATAGGTAGAAGCATGTAGTTATGGCCGATATGGAGAAAGATAATAAGACCACACAAGTTTCTAAAACAAATTAACCTAAAGTGCCTACCACCAACAACCAACCATCAACATATAGGGCCTCTACATCAAGTAACAGGAGCCCTAACATTGAAAGAAAAGATTAGTCAAAGTATAGTAGGTTGTCCCTAAAACCATCTAAACTCCTTGAAAAATTGCCAAAAAGTGGGAGCATTTGATTTGATTATATAAGATTACAAAGAATCTTACTCTAACAACCAAGGATTAGCCTTCTATACATAATTACTTTAAACTTGATTGTTTTTGCCACTATTATTAGCTACTAGGTCATGGTACCAACTTTTGCTAGACTTGAATAATGACTTTTAGAAGATTATAGATAATGGTGAGTTGGTGCTTGATGCCTTTAACCTAGTTAGGCCATAGAACTAGTCCATGTAGGTCTACAAAAACCTATTGAATGCCAAAAATAACCCTTATACCATAGCAACAATCAACATGAGCAATAACTCAAGACCTATGTGGGAGTTGTTCATGATTTGGGTAGCTCCTCACAATGAATGGACCTTTAACTTCATCTAGCTCAAGGCCCCCTTTTTTTGTAAGGATACCATCATCTACTCCTCATAAGGAATTTTCTATGGTTAGAGCATCCCCTCGCAACATAACCAAATTAACAAATACAACTAAACAATGTTCCCCTATCATGGCTAACCTAATGAGTTTTTCACAATCCAAAAATAAAAATTTATCTAGAAAATAATGTAAGAAGTTTTTGCCGAAGCCCAAAAACAAAAAAAACATGTAGGAAAGTGCATGGAAGGAGGTAGGCTAGTTGAATCCCACTTGAATCTCATCCATTTCCATGAGCTCTAATGCTAAATTTTCTTTGACTATTAACTAAGGGAGGATCCCAAGGCACAAGGGTAGGGAAAAGAGGCCAAGCCACAACCATTAAAGCATGAAGTTTGAATCCTAGGATGCATGGAGAAAGTTAAGATCAACAAGAATGAGAAGTCAACAACCAATGAAAAATACTTCCTAAATACAATGGAATAGGTTAAGTAGTCTTTGAAATAGACAAATACTTCACTTAGCCTATATGACCTGGTAATGACTTTCACTACTCACCATAAGGTCCTAGTAAACATTTTGACTTCTATTTCCATTAGTAAGGACATTCCTACTAGTGAGGAGTCCATCCACATAGTGATGGTATCACCTTCACCAAGGGAAGAAATGAAGACAATGACACCAGTGTTTCATGATAGTAATGTCAAAATAAATCCTCAAAATGGCAAGACAATGAAGGTACCTCTCTTTATATCAATAAGAGTGGGACAATACAAGCTGCACATGGATGATTGGATAGCCACTAATGTTATACCCTATACCATTGTTGAATGTTAAGGACTAGTAGAACACATGTAACACATGTTAAGATCCTTTAATGGATCTTAGGTTGTAGTTAAACGCTCAATCCCTTTGGACTTCATAGCAAGGAAAAGATTCCCCATAATAGCCAATTTTTTGGTGGTGGAAGAATACTAGGATTCAATCTCATATGAGGGAGGCCTTGGCTAGTTGAATTATGAGTTGTTTCCTTATCCTTCCACCAATAAATTCACTTGCTATAGTGACTAAAAACTTTAATTAGTAGAAGACCAAAAATTATAGCAAAATAGCTTTAATGCAAAATCCCAAGGACCTTCAAAAAATAGAATCCTTGGTACCCTAAATGGTCCAATAGATCATCCAAGAACTTGGAAAATGTAAACTAGGGATAGAAAAATAAAAATGCAATGCAAATTTAGAAAATAAATGCACCAAAATGGAAAAGATAAATCTATCTTGCACACAAATGAAACTATAAAATTTATTTTAAAAGAAAAAATGGTTTAATAAATGTGTATAATATGTATTTGGAACAATGGGGGGTTTAGTTTGGTGGGGGTTTAGATTACATTGAAACTGGTGACTCCATGATTCGAATGTTCTATAACTCCCAATGCTATCAAATTATGATGCTGTCCACACTAGATCTACAACATTGATGGTGCAAAGAATAGTAAGATGTGTGAGGGATTCAGAATCTCAAAACGAGGTAACCATGGCTGTAGAGATTCAAAGTTGGGGATTCAAGAAGCTACATGTATACAAAATTGTAAGAGCTCTTGAATGCAAGAAAAAATGGATGAAAATGTAAAATGTGGAAATGCTAAAATTATGGAACCTATACATGATTTCAGGGCTTGGATTTTATAATTTTTTTATCTCTAAATTCTATTGCAAATTTTTCTTGATTGATGCTACAAGTTCTAACTTGCTTCCTAGGAAATTTTTGTGACATGTAGGTGTGGTGGTTGTGCAAATCAGGGGGGGTTACTATATGGGGTAAGTCTTATACCCCATGGTATCAATGCCATTTCATTTACTAAAAATATTAATGATGGTAGAACACCCATGTTGGGGGAATGGCATCCATGATGGGGGTAGGTGAGTTATACATCCATGCATCCATGCTAGGGGAATGGCATCCATGTTGAGGTTAGGTGAGTTATGCCTCCATGCATCCATGCTAGGGGTAGGTGAGTTATACCCCCATGCATCCACATTGGGGGGAAGATGAGTTATACACCCATGCATCCATATTGGGGGGAGGTGAGTTATACCCCCATGTAGGTATCTCCATCATACAAAATGCTATACCCCCCATAAAACCCATCAAAATGCCAATTTTGGCATTCCAAAAGGCATTTTTAACAAACCCAATCCAGAATTAGACATTATGTGACTTTTTTTCATTTGGATAATGAGGCTTTGACCACTTATGAGGCATCTCTCAATCCCAAAAGTATAAAGTATGTGAGATTTCACTTCCTTGATTACAATCTTCACATTTGTAACAAAGTTTAGCCTTGAGTTTCATGGGGTGAAGGCCACATGATCAAAATGATTACAACCTAGAATTTTGGTGGTGTTTCAATGATTCCTCTTTTTTGATGTCTATAGGGTTTACTTGAGAGACACTGAAAATGAATACAAAATACCACTACAAGTCCACCACTGACATTCCCTCTTTGCACTTGATTCAGTCATATTGAACCATGTCAAAGAGTTGTTGTGATGATGGGATAAGGGTATGATGAGGAAATGGTAATTCTAATGTTATTATAAGGAGTTTTTAATTAATTTTAATTATGCATTCCATAGCTAAAATCATGTCTATGACACTAACATGTTGGTCCATCAATAGGTTTTAGCAATTCATGTTTTGAGATATTGGTCACTTGGTGAATGCATTTGGAGATCCAACAACTTGCTCCAAAGTTTCTTTGTGCACTAGGCTCCTCACTTTGAATTTTTGAAGGTATTGATTTGGACTTTTGGTCTTCATAGGTCATTTCAATTTCCTAGAAATTTGCTTCCCCATTGTTTTTTCCTATGGGGTGAAACCCTCATTGGGTTTCTTTACCAAGGCTAGTTTGATATTCGTTTTCCTACTGAATAAGGTGTGTTACATTTGGAAAAATAAATGGTGGAGCATGAAAAAGGAAATTTCACATGGCTATAATGCCTAAATTTTGAACATAGATCATCATTTTTACTCAAGGGTAAGGAAGATTATAAGTATGTTATGGCGTTGGATGCAAGGAGAGGTAATGAAATGGAAATAGCATAAGCACTCTTAACACAACAAGATAAACTCATTGAATCTTGCACTTTGAGATCATGTGGTGACTTCCTACCATGATGAGTTACATCTTTATGATGATTCTAGGCTTCATCCTATAATCATAACTCCAAAGGGATAAGAAAACTAGTCGAATAAATCATGCTATTACAAAGTAATGCATAGGGCTATGTGAGACAACTAGAAAACTAAGCCACAACAAATCACCAGCATTACAGTGTAGGAAAATTTGTGTGACATACATTAGATTCAAAAATTTCTATAGCTCATTCATTATGCCAAACCACAAGAGAGAGAGAGAGAGAGAGAGAGAGAGAGAGAGAGAGAGAGAGAGAGAGAGAGAGAGAGAAAACATGTAGGCTCTCTTATTGTATATCATCAAAGTCATTGACATCAGTAATTTGTTCCAACCTAACAATACTACAAGTAAACATGTTAGTGTTAGATGAAATTAGGACCAAAAAATGGCTTTAGTGTTGCATAAAAAGGGTTTGATATAGTCTTGAGCAGGTTTAAGTTCTAGTGAGAAACTTGGTTTGATGTGTTTTCTCCTCACCATTATGGTTTTAGATGGGAACTTTGACTAGGGTACCCTCCATGATGTTTCTGGCTACAAGGTTAATGGTCATTAGGCTATTTCAAGATGTTATGGATATAGAGTAAATTGGTTTCAAGCTCTTAAGATTTGGGTATCTAAGGTCAACTTGATCTAACAACATCCTGAAAGGGATTTATTTAGTCCTTAAGGCTAGTCAAATCTAATTTCTTATTCCCTTGGCTCATTCTTTCATGATAACATAAGCATATTAACTAGCACCTATGTAACAAAATGATAAAAATTTATAAATACTAATAAAATAATGTTACAATAATGCACAATACTATGGTAATAATGCATAAAAAAATAGAATTTTTCAGGAAAGGTCATACAAGTATCCAAGTAATGTCAACAAAGGCTATAAGAAGATACAAGGCAATGCATGGTCAAGCATGGTTAAGCATGGTTACACATTACCAGTTTTAGGCCTTAGTAGGCCGTGGTACTAGTTTTAGGCCTTAGCAAGATATGTGATGATCAAATATGATCAAATCCTATCACTAAATAGCAATCAAAGGATAAATAAAGGTTAATAGAGGGCATAATAGAGAATAAATGCAAATGTGATGAAAATGAAGTGATGTAGGAATTCAATGAGGTCAACAATGTGATAAAAAGATCAAAGTAGGTCATGATCTGACACTAAATCAAGAAAAGTGGAATATATGTTGTAAAACAAGGCCAACATAAGTTCGAATAGATTAGACTTTGCTAGTTTTAGGCCTTAGCAGGCCCTAGGGTTGCAAGTATAAAGACTTGGTAGGCCATGGTAGGGGGTTATAAAATTGATAGGTGAGTTTGGGCATCTATGGAGGTTGTTTAAATGTTATTTAAGGTAAAAAATAAGGTTTATTTTCTTAGGCATATAGAGGATCAAAATTGATGTTCTATGATCTTCCCATGGCAACACAAGGTTACAATGATCAATATTAACCATCTAGAAGATTAAAACTTGAAATCAAAGTAGATTTTAAGTTATTACTCCATTTCATGCGTTTTGAGGTGAAAATGAAATAAAAATTAAAAATAGTGAACTAAATGAAAAAGATTCCCTGATGCGTCTTGTTATGCATGTAGACCCAAGAGAGGTGGTTTTGCCTTGTGTTACTACCAACATTGCCTTGCACCAACCATGTTCATAGTCTTCCATACATAGCATCTACATCATTGCCCTTGTAGCTATTTATAACATGGCATAATTATAGATGTTGGGGTTGGATCTATTGGATCAGGCACAAGTAGGTATGGTGGCATTTAGTGGAATGTCAATGGTAGCATGATGCAATGCATGAGAGGGGAAATGATAATAGTGGCTTGCTTTAGAATTCTCATTGCAATGGTGGCCATGGGAGGAGGAGGATAATAATCTTTACCATAGGAGGATTTGATGTGTCATGACCTTTAACATAGGGTTTCACAACAAAGGAAGGTAGGTGGCATGATAGTTTCCAGAGCATAGGGTGCTATAGCATAATAGTAGAGGAGCATAGGTTGCAGCATCACAAGTAATGAGGAGAGCATGGCTGCATTGTGTTAGTGAGGGTTTCTTACAATGAATGAGGATTTCTTCATTACTATACCAAGAGATAATTATCTAGATGATGACATCAAGTAGCCACTATATAGTGCATAGAAACAACATAGGGTAAGTTAGGATGTGGAGGAAAGATAACATAGTAGCATGCTATGGTGGCAAGGTCATAGGGCTAGTTGGATAAGGGTTTTGATGATGCATAGCATGGTAAGCAAGGTAGGCCACATCAAGCATGAAGATCCAAATGAAAATAAGTGAGTAACAACAATGTGTGTGTGGTGGAAAGAGTAGATACATAGGCAAGATCTATGCTTATGGGTAGGTAGGAGCCCTGAGATGTAGTGTCAAATTGTAGCATCCACACTGGATCCATTTTGATTAACATGGATGAGGCTAGTAGCATTGGGAAATGGCATCCACATTGGATCCATGTTAACTAGTGTGGATGAGGAGGGATAGCATTGGATCATGGATTTTGAGTTGTAATGAATGAGGAGGGCATGGAGGACAAGATAGAGTAAGCATTGCAATGTAGTAGAGATTTTATAGGTGCAAGGGTAATAGATTGTACTTGCCCTAGAAGTGGGCAATAGTGGTAAGGTAACATAGGAGTTGATGTTGTAGCTAAGAGTGGCATTCCTCAAACAAGGGCTACATGACATTCCTAGGCTTGTTTAGCCCTTTGCATAACAAGGAAGGTGGGTAGTAGATGCATCATGGTAAGGTAGATTAAGGGTTTCCTACACAAAAAAGGGTTTTAGTAGCACAACGATGTTAAGGGTTTTAGTATGGGTTCATCATAGGTGACACATAAGAAAGATAAGAGGGTAGGAAAATTATTGTAATGTATAGGTTTGGTAGAACACAATGACAGAGATAAGGAATACACAATGGTGGAGACATTCAAAGTGTGGGGATACATGGCCCTCAATGGGTCTACACTAATCTTAGTGATGCAAGCCCTTCCATAATTTCCATGATCACTCCTAGGGACCTTGTGGCTATAGGTAGGCCTATGTGCCTTGTAGAGCATGTGGCCTTGAATTTTTCTAATGATTGCCTTTGCTGAATTTAGTTCTACATTATAAGTGTTCACTCTTTCTTTCTAAACTTATGTAGGCTAGATTCGTATCCAACCCAGAAGAAAAATGGGAATGTTTTACCCAAAAAAATTAGTTAAGTGTTAATGTCTAAATTAAATAGCCACTTCTAAAACTAAAGCATTGTATCTTTCTTTTCTTGTTCATTTTTTGGATATGATTCCACACATGTATACTCCTCTTCTAGATAGACAACATAAAACACTGATGCTAGCATTTAGCCTGGCTACTAATCCATTGATTCCACCAAGTCTAATTTGGTCATTTTCNCTGGCTACTAATCCATTGATTCCACCAAGTCTAATTTGGTCATTTTTGTAGCCCCTCTTCTTGTTATTGTGTTTTTGCAATGTATTGTGCACCATTGTTACCTGGTTATGGACTACCTTGAACACCACTTTATTTCCAAAGTATAATTCTTTGTTATCGTTAATACTACCTCACATAAAAATTTTTATTGGTAATTCTCTAATTCCTTTGACTCCTAGAAATATTTTGATCATCACAATCTTCTTTGAATTGCAGATCCCAAGAGAGTTCAACAATAGTGACATAGGAGTAGAGGAGAAGGATGCTAACATTTTTTCTCTAATTATGGGAGATGTTGTTGCTATTGTTTCTCTAGTTACTCTAATATTTTATTTGTAGGTAGTTACACTGTTTATGAGTCTTAGTTTTATGACATTATAGAGAATGAAACATGTGAAATAATAATCATAGTTTCATGTTGTAACAATAAGTCATAATGAAACCTTTGTATCAGTGTTGTCAATATAATTCAAAATGAAATCAGATTGGCCATCACGAATTTCATCCTAAGATGACCAATCAAATATTTGCACACTTACATCTACTTAATTCCTTTCAAAAATGGGTTCAAAGTGTTTTTCCAAACAATGAACCCTTGGAATCCCAATATCAAAGTCCACCAAATGCCATAATTAAATTACTAGTGTTTTACTTTCTATGCTCATTATCTAATTATTTTCATGTGATTTGCTATTCTATGTAGTCTTGTAGATTGGATTTTAATTTTTATGACTTATTGAAATTGTAAAATGTAGTCATAATTTTGGTTTTTTGATCAAATTAGTTGCTTCTAAACCTAATATTAAGGTCTAAATTTTTGATTAATGATAATATTTTGTTTTATATTTGGTTGTAGTTAATGTGTTTTAGGTGTTCTAAAATTCAATATTTTCATGTGAAATTTCATATATTGCAACATGTAACTGTAGTGGAGTTAATAATAGAATTTTAATAGAAATATAAAGTTAGAATTTTCAGATGTCCTTTAAGCTTTTGGATTACATTTTGAACCTTTCATATTTGAGGGATGAATATGATTTTTCTAATGGCTTTAATGGTCATGAGTTATAGCTATAATGGTTAGTAATTTTTTTTCAATTTATATGGTTTGTAGTTGTTTGTAGGCTTCATGTGATGGCACTGATGTAGTTGGTGATGATGTACTTGATGAGCCTTCTCTTCCTCCCATGACTTAGTTATTGTCTACTTGATGAATTTATCAATGAATATGTAATGTTCGGGTTGTTGTAAGTTGCATAGTGCAACTATGGTTATGGACATTTTGGTATTCTTTAATTGTTATTACACAGTGTAACTACGCTTATGTATTAGTTGTAGATTCTTATGTTTTATATGCATAAATAGTAGATGTAATAAGGCTATAAAAATATGTTGTGATGATTATTGTAAAGTACATGTAGATAAGTAAAACTTACAAACAATGCCATTAGGTAGACTACCTACAATGTTGGTATAGGGACAAGAATTAAAATTTCTTATGCTCATTAGTTTTAGGTCTCAGTAGCTAATAAATTTACCATTTTTAGTTCTTAGTAGGCCATAGTGCTAGTTTTATGCCTTATCAAGCCATAAGTTTCTAGTTTTAGGACATGGGAGATCATGTGTTGCCAATTTTAGGCCATGGCAAGTTGAGGTCCATAGTTTCCTAGCAAGTATGGGATGCCCTCACAAGAGCACATAATGTTAAAGCCAATAGTGAAACATGATATAACATTGTAAAGGTAAATAAATGATTAGAAAAAGAATGGATGAGACATTTACCATGAACTTCTTATTTGATATCTGAGAGATGAAGAAATATTTTTGACATGATTTTATGATCACTATTTCTCTCATTTGGCATGGAAAGTTCTAGGCATTTTCATTAATTATCTTGTGTTGCAGAGTTTGCAGTACTCACATCATTATTACTCTAATTTTTTTGGCCCTAGTTTTAGTGTTAGGAGTTTTCTCTTGAAACTCCACCTCTAAACCTTGGTGAATGTTGACATAGTTATTTAAGGGTAATGACACATGATATCCATGGATCAAAATATCTACATCCTCATATGGCAAATGAATCTCATACTCTATAGGAAATGAAACTACCCAAAGTTTCACTAGCCATGGCCTTCCTAGCATTAAATTGAAGTCAGGTGTCTATTTGACTACTAGGAAGTTAGTGGATGTAGGAAATTACTGACAAACCAGAAAATCCAAAGTGATGAAACCTCGCACTAATACTTTTGAGCCATTAAATGACTTAAGTGCTTAGACAGTGGTTACTTGCGTATTATTCGTTAAGCCTAACTTGTCAACCATGAAACAGGGTATCACGTTCATGGCTACCCCATCATCTACATGAACATGGTGAACCTTGTATCTACCAACACATTATGGTAATAAGGAGAGGAGCAAATAGCACTTCTCCATACTTCACTATCATGAAATTTGAGAATTGGTTGTTGTTTATTTTTCCTAAGTAAAGCATTCTCAATGATAGAGTGGATTGATTTCTTACTAGCAAGAATGTCTCTACTAACAAGGATAAAGATTAAGACTTAAGCTACTGCATCCGTATATGCAAGAGAGGTCATGAATAAATTGAACAAGTTTGGTGACATCTTCTTTTGCCTAAGGGATCATTTTTCTTGTTTCATAGTTGCAAGGAAAACATTTTCCTTGGCTTGTGATGTTTTAACCTTAGTAGTTCCAACCTCCTCCAACCTTCCTAATGTTTATGGCTTTGGTCTTAACCCATGTGCCTTGGGCCCCTTGTCCATGGATGTGGTTGATCTTGGTGTAAGTCTTCGTTGGTTAACTTCAATAGGATTATTTCTTCATTTGGTGATGGGTTGCTTTTACTACTATTGCAATGATGGTTTTTTCTTAACCTCTAAGTTATTGGCTATTATAAGTGAGATTTGATCATGGATTGTTATAGGCTTATTTGTTGAAGGTGCAAGAACCTAGATAAAAAATGTTTCCTTGAGCTTTAGAGGATTAGCAACTCATTGATTACAGTATGATGTCAAAGCCACTAAAGGGTGAACATGTATAATGAAAGGCTCCTTAGAGGCAAGAGGATGTGATACTCATATGATGAAGGGCTCTTTTAGCTTTGTTTTTTGGAGCTACAATGATACTCTAATGAAAAATGGTTCCCTAGGAAGATTAGACCATTTGGCTTTTGTAAATGAGGCTATGGTATAAAAGTTGTTGTTAGCACTTGTAGAGATAGGCTCATTCACTACCAACTCTTCATAGTTTATCATCTTCTAGAGGTCATCCTTTAATGCTAAGAAGAAATCAATGTCATGACTAGTCATTTGATGATAATGGAAATACCTATCCATTCTAAAGTACTTCAATAGCTTGGGATCATCTTTGGCAGCAATCGTTGGGTCTCTAGCTATATCACAAAGATGATTATTCCTCTTACAAGCCTCTTCAAATAGTTGCTTATGTTGTCTATGGTTGTCTTTAAGAAACTATTGTAGAAGCTTAGAGGGATTCATAGGAAACCTTTTTTTAGTTAGACCTACCTTTACACCTGAAGTCTAATCTTGGTTAATTTGGAGTGTAGGAAGTGGATGGTTGGGATGATTCAATGGATGTCTTCCATGATGGTGATCCCTACCTTTCTCCTTATTTTGAGTCTTTTGTTATTGTAGCCATAGTTGTATGTTCATGCTTGGTTTTACCTTTATCCCTTCTTACATGTTGGTTTTTATAGACCATGTAGATTAGGTTGTTACTTGCCTAAGCTACATGCTCAATGTTTATAGTTTCTGAGAAGGTTTGGCTTAGTAACTGGGGCTCTAACTAGTAGATATTTGACTTAATAAAATTATTTACTACTCCCTTGTAAATGGCCAAGAGGTGAGTTTTAGTAATAGGATTTGAAATCTCATTAAGTGTTGAGTTCCATCTTTAAATAAACCTTTTGATCAGTTTAAGTGGCCCTTGCCTCACCTTCATTAATTAAGTTCTCAAAGGACTATGTAGACCCCCTAGGAAATGTTTGGTAGCAATCTAGAGCTTTATATTTGAGGGACATGGGAAAAATCCATAGTATCATATGAGGCCAAGCTTGCAAGAAGAGGCACTCAAACTAGAAGGTTACTAGATGTACATTGGAATCCCCTTTTCCATTGTATTTGGTGAAGTTTTAAGTGGGAATGCTTGTTGAAACACAACTAATTTTGGCCTAACACTTTGAAACGAGAACAACTCGAGCCCTTTCGAGCTTTTAGGAGGAAGAAATTTGACTAAGGCATGTAACTCACACTCATCTTGTCAAGCTAGCTTGTCCTCAGTGTGAGTAACTCCAACAACTTCAAAATCAAGTCAAAGATGACCCAACCTCAGGGTGCAAGCCATCCTCAAGGGCCACTACTGTCCACTCCAAGTTTCAACATTTAGGAATTCAAATTTTAGGACAAATTGTACACATTTTCTCACTCACGCTGATGGTCACATTGAGGTCACACTGGCAGTGTGAGTACAACATGACCAACTTTGAGAGCGTCAAAGCCAAGTTGAAATGGTTTGATTTCAACGGTGAAAGTCATGCTTAGGGTTCATTGTTGATAACTTCAAGTTCTAGCCTCTAGAATTCCACATTTTATATCCAAAATTGCAAGCTTTTATATCTCACATTGTGGTCATGTTGAGCTCATGCTAGGAGCATGAGTCCATCATGAGCTACCATAAGTGGTTCAAAACAAGACACATCCAAGCTCAATTTTTGACTTGCAGATCAATCTCAAGGTCAACCATAGTCAGAAAATTTTTGTACTCAAGGAATAGGCTTCAAATTTAAAAAATTGATGTAAATATGTCATTTTTATCTCACTCATGCTGAGGTCACACTGGCAGCATGAGTACTAATCACACTCAATCAAAAGCATGCCAAACACATCCTGAGGACATGCCAAGACAAAATCAACTCATGCTGGAACCTCTAATGAAATAGAGATGCCTCAAATAGCAACAAAACCACTCAAATCGACATCCTGCAGTAGTCAATCTAGGGACTGAGAAGTTTCAAGCAAGCCACAAAACCATCTCAAATCGACATTATCGTCTTCATTGTAGATTTTCATCATTTGTGAGCTTGTCAAGCTCTTATGCTCCAAATTGTATCTACTTTCATGGGTGTAAGATAGCTTGAGTAAACCAATACACGTTGTAAGATACAGTGCACCCGATCAAGAACGTAGCCTGCCTACGCATGTCCAATTGACACGTAGCTACCCATCTAAAACCTATCACATGATTTATTTTCCTCTCATTTCTCAGCCATTGATGTATCTATGAGTTCTGTGCCCAAACCTAGCCAAACCTTATAAATACCCCATCCATTCACATAAAAGAGGTTGGAAATTTTGAAGGTTGATGACTTAGGAAACATTGACTAGCAACTCTCGGATGCTCGGGTGCACTTGACTCCTAGCATCCAAGAACCTGCAAGAAAATCACCCTGGGGTTTAGCACTTGACATTCCATCCATATGCATAGCTATTCTTTGACCAGTGCAGATTCATTCTAAGAAATACAATACATTTCTTTATTTCCTTCCATTATATTGTTTACTCTGTTTTAAATTCAGTTTACGCTTTGTTTACAATACCAGTTTTGTATATGCTCTATTTTCATTTCATGCATCATTGTTTACATTTTGCACATCAGTTACCCAGCACAAGCCTTAGCTTACATTCAGGGAAGTCCTTGGTTGATTTATGTGCAAACCATCCAAGGCACTCTGCCTTCATTTTCGTTTCTAGCCTCATGCAAAGGCAGGGTCAGTTGTACCTATCTGGTGATCTCTTAGTATTTGCTTTTTCCTTCCAAACTTACACTGACAATTTTGGTCAGTACACTTGTGAGAAAAGTTATTTGAGGTACTGTAGGGCTTATGGGATCATCTTGGTAGAAATCTAAAACCTTGAACATCTAAGTTGTGTTGGCCTTAAGTTTTTGCAGCTCTTTGGTAAGGTCTAGGATCATTTGGAATGCTTGATCCAAACCTTGGAACATCCTTATAGGTTGCAATGCTTCTATTAATGGTTGAGGAGGGAGTTAAAAGGCTTGTGATCTCATAGTGGATTATGGTATTAAAGGGAGAGGTTATGTTATGGTGGTCATATGTGGACTAAGCAAGGAGAAAGATGTTTATGTTAGTATCTGATGCACAAAGGGGACAAAAGGGGTATGAGAGGCTTATGTTTCTTGGGGTTCTAATGAGGGTCCCACTATTATGAGAAAAGAAGATGGTGAGGTAGACATCATCATGTCCTAGTTGAACAAAGTTAGGTTATGTGGAAAATGGTACCAATGAGAATAAGGAGGTGGAGCGAACCATGGGTTGTGTCTAATGTGTGGCAATGATGGGTGTGGACCCAAACATGGTAGGATGGATAGGAGGAGAGCTAGGCCGAGGGACTTGTCCCATCAATGAGGTAAGATATGTGGAGTTGGACGCTATTGTTTGGGGAGCTAAAGATTGGAAAAGACTTCCAATAAAGAAGTCTAGCTCCTATTCAGCCTCAAAGTCATCT
>MNCI01007769.1:276030-297955 GCA_015680685.1 Gnetum montanum | reverse complement strand
TGAAAGACATTATGAAAGGTGCTGAAAAATATCTAATGAAAGGTCAAATTAATAGAGGAAATAGAAATTCTAGCAAGTAGAATTTCAAAAAATCTAAAATTATTAGAAAATGGTTGAAAAAGGCTGTTTGGGTATAAATAGTAAGTGAGAGGTCAAGGATATACCCCTTAACTAAAAATGGTAAATGGTTATTATCAAATGCCAACCACACTACACTAGCCACCCATACTAGTGCTAGGAGAAAAAAAGGGAAAGATAGAGGATAAGATATAAAATCTTAACTTTTCTTCACAATGTTGATGTAAGGGGAATTACTTGTTATAGGTTTTTTTTTATTTGGTTTAAAATCCAAAATGGAAACTTTGATTTTTTGAAACGTGGGGTTTTTATAAAATTGACAATGTTGACCCTACTAGAAAATATTCATGAAAAATGGGTTTTGATGATATAGGGGTATGATACCCATGCTAGGTTTGAAAAATCCAGTAATTGCTGTGAATTTTCTCAAAGCCAAAAAATCAATGTTGAGGGGTAACATCCACACTAATGGAAGAGAAGGGAAATAAAGGGGGCAAGTTTAAAAAGACTCATACCCTCCTACATGGTATTAGGGGGTTAACCTTTAGGCAAGTTGTTGGGGAAACATCCAAAAAATTGAAAAATATCAATTTTCTTTTTCAAATTTTTTTGTGGGATGACAACATTGGCCTTGAAATTCATAGCAACTATTGTGAAAATCTTGAAAACTCAAACACCTACAACTTCCATGCTAGGATTTTTTTGTAGGGAGGGATAGGTTGCAATGTTGGATTTTGTGGCAAAAAAAGTGGCAAAAAGATTTGGATGAAGAACTTGGATGAAGGCCCACCATCTAGCACTAGAAAATTGTAGCAACTGAAAACTTCTATCATTAGAAGACTGAAAATTCTAGAAAAATACCTTTAATCTTGAATCCAAAGGGCCTTTAAAAAATACAATTCAAGGTACCCTAGGTAGTGTGCTAGATCATTCAAGGACTTAGAAAATGTAAAATGGGGATAGAATAATAAAAATGCAATGCAAATCTTAGAAAATAAATGCACCAAAATGGAAAAAATAATTCTATCTTGCATACAAACAAAACTAAAACCTTTATTTTAAAATAAATAAAGAATGATTCAATAAATGTATACAATATGTTCCTAGAATAGTAGGGAGTTTACCTTGATGGGGTTTCATATTCAATTGAAATTGGTGGCTCCATGATCCTAATGTTCTACAACTCCCAATGCTATTGAACTATGTTGTTCTCCATACTAGATCTACAAAGTTAGTGGTGTAAAGGGAAGTGACATGTGTGAGGGATCATAATCTTAGTAGGGGATAATCATGGCTATGGAGGTTCTATGGTTGGGATTCAAGAAGCTATATGTATGCAAAATTTCAAGAGCTCTTGAATGTAAAAAAATGTCTAAAAATATAATGTGTGAAAATGCTAAAATTGTGGAACCCATACATTCTATTGGGGCTTAAATTTTATAATATTTTGGTCATAAATTTGGTTGTAAATTCTACTTGATTGATACTGCAAATTCTAAATTGATTTCTAGCAAATTTCTATCATGTGCAGATATGGTGGGTGTGAAAATCAAGGGGGTTACTATATGGGATAAGTGTTATACCACCATGCCATCAATGCCATTTGATTTACTAAAAATAGTAATGGAGGTACAACACTAACGTTCGGAGATGACATCCACATTGGGGTATGGCATTCACACTAGAAGTAGGTGAGTTATACCCCCATGCATCTACTCTAGGGGGATGGCATTCATGTTGAGGGTAGGTGAGTTATTCCCCCATGCATTCATGATGGGGGAATGGCATCCACACTAGGGGTAGGTGAGTTATACCCTCATGCATCCACAAAAAGGGTAGGTGAGTTATACCACCATGCATATATGTTGGGGGAAGTTGAGTTATACCCTCATGCAAGTATCTCTAATGTGGAAAATGCTATACCACCCATAAAACCCATCAAAATGCCAATTTTGGCATACCAAAAGGCATTTTTAACCCCATGAAGCCAAAATATAGACATTATGTGATTTTTTTTCACTTGGGGGATGAGGCTTTGACCACTTATAAAGCATCTTTCAGCCCCAAAAATATAAAGTATGTGAGATTGCATCTCATGGATTATAATCTACATTTATAATGATGTTTAGCTTTAGGTTTCATGGGGTGAAGCCTACATGATAAAATGGTTACAAAATGGAATTTGGGTGGTGTTTCACCTACCTTACAAGGGAGGTGAAATAATTATTCATGGAGATAGTGCAACTCCCTTGGTAGTCAACAATATTGACATTGAACAAGGATTTGAAGTGGAGTTTTAGGAAGAAAATCCTACTATTAATGATGAAGTCCAGAGATCCAATAAAGTGAAAGAGGCCAAAAATAACAACAATGAAATCATGGATGCATCATGAAAAGAGCTCCCCTTCAATGTGGTTAGCAAAGGAAATGAGGAATATAAGATCATGCAACATAGATCCTACACCTTTCCTAATCTTTCAAAAATTAGGAAACACTTGCATCATTGAATGCATATTTCCTTTTTGCTTACCCTGTGGNAACACTTGCATCATTGAATGCATATTTCCTTTTTGCTTACCCTGTGACCATAACCATGTAGCCTTCTCTTTTGTTTTATTAGCCTAATTTAACATCTGTTTGCACATACCATTTTTGCATAACTTTATTTTACATTTTTTAACCTTATTTAGCACCTAACCTATAATTTAATTTTATTTATAGTTTACATTATTTTTTCATTATCTCTTTTAAAATGTAAAACCTAAAAATACCATAAAAATTCTAAAACTTGAAAATCTATAAAAATTTTAAAACATAGAAACTTAAAAAATGTTTTTCTTTCAATGCACATTCCCACTAAGATCTAAAATTGGTATAGTGATGGTCCACCATGAACTAAAACTAGCAAAACACAAAGACTCACTAAGGCCTAAAATTGGGAAAGCTATGGCCCACCATGACCTAAAATTGGCAAAACATCCTATCCTACCATGGCCTAAAACTAACAACACCTATGTTATCTATTTATGTTTCATCTACATTAACACCTTATTTTACATTTTGTCCTAGTTAATTTGTATTTTTATGCTACACAATATTGCCTTATAACTACATGATTCAACCAATGTAGGCTAACATGACATCATAACATGATCAAAACATTAAGTGCATAAGATGCATAAAACTAAATATGTTAGAATGTATAAATAAAATTAAAATTTAAAAAATAATAAATAAATATAATAACCAAAATTTCAATAACTTGTAGTCATAGTCACATAGTGTGACAAAAATCCAAATGACATAAAAAATAAATAGAAGTCCAATAGTCATAGATACACTATGTAGCAATAACATTAAAAAATAATAAGAATCTCAGAAGCAAATATTGGCTAGAAGTAGCCATAACATCATCAACAACATAATTAAACCAAAGGCATGATAAAGACTAAGGGAACTAAGGTGAAACTGGAGCGGGAGGAGGAGCATCTCCAATGTGATCTCCATTGGGATAACTAGTATCACTTGGTACCTATACCAATCATAAAAATAAAGGTCTAATTAGTTATCAACATAATGAAATAAAAAATAAAAAATGCTAAAATATAAGAAATTTAATATATATATATAAATAAACAAACCTAACAAGATTCTTAAGTAATATCATCTTTGGAAAAGCTCTGAAGACCAACCTCTAGAAAATGGGAAATTTGTTCTTTGGTCACGTGGACCCAATCTACTTCATCAAGATTAACTCTAGTTAAGTTGTTGCTCTCATCAACATTAGTTCGGGTTGATGCTTCTCATGAAAATGTAGTAGTAGTCACCTCTCCAAAAGTGTTAGTCACCTTGGAAGTTGGAGAATTGGCCACCACAAGAGAGCTTTCAAACAACTTGAAGGCATCTCCAACATTGATTCCCCTCATGAGTAACTCTAGCTTGCACCTCTTGATCAACTTGTCCTATAGTAATTTTAGGTAGCTCTTTCATTTAGCCTTATATTTTTTGTTGTGGTCCTTTTGTGCCCAGTTCCACTCAAGGATCAAGGAACAATAGTCCCTTCACTATGAGACGTTATGATCCAATAATTCTTTCTATGGCTTATGCTCGACGAGGCTTCTAGCAAGGGAAACCTTGTCATGGATGGAATTCTAATATCACATCCATTCAATCTCTTTTTTTTGTAAGGAGTCCCTATTAGCCACATGGGGTTCCACAAACTACTTATGATCATTGAGTTCTTTAATCTCCTAAGCTTGTTTCTTATTTTTCCTTTCCAAAGCTACAACTCATTCTTGTAGGAACTCATTGGAACTTTGTCATTCCCATGAGGTTCTAGCACATGAGAGTGTACATTTAGTGACACTTTCATAGAACCTTCATGGAAAATTTTCCACTTCAAGTGGTAGGCTACATATTTCATTTATTTCAATAGCACAATTGGAATCCCATCCAACCTTTGACATTGCAAGTAACATAAACAACATAAACACATAAAACCATGTAAACAAGAAGTAACAAAATAATCAAGAAAATATTTAAAGTATTTTAAAAACATAAAGGATAAATACAATTAAAAGTGAAATAACCTAAAATTCTTACCAACATCCAAATCAATTTTTTGCAATTGATCAATCATGTCTTTGGTCATCCCATGCATGAACTCTATTTTTTCAAGAACCTCCACCCATGGTTTCATGCGAAATGTAGATGTAGAAGCATCTAGTTGAGGTTGAGGAGCTACAAATAAGCATCATCATAGCCTAACAATTAAAAATAGTTTTAAACAAGAAACTACAAAGTATGACATATAAAACAAAATTCTCAAGTACCTGGAGGCTCATCTGAGATGATGACAGAAGGTTTACCAAATTGTGCACCATCAAATATAGCATTAATTTCATCCAATGTGGCATTGGAGAGGCCCTTATCTTCATGATATTGTAGAACCTCCTCCTCTAGGTGGTTCTATTTAGCCTTCACTGTTACTTCCTGAGCCACCAATTCTTGTTCTTTACCTATAAGAACAACAAGGACAAAAATAGAATTACTTAGCATATTTTTCATAAAAAAGCTAATAACATGGTCATATATTAGGAAACACAAATACAAAATTACTTAAATAATAAAATAACATGAATAAAATGTACCTACAATTCTAGGATGCACTTGACCAAGTTTCACAATGATTCTCGTCTTCGTAGGCTTCTCAACAACTAGTGTTATCTCCTCAACCATAGGCCTCTTTCACTTTACTCTAACTATTCCATTAACTTTAGCATGTAACTTCCTGACCTTTGTAGCATTTAAATGAACAACTTGGGGTTTAATCCCCATGTTATTAGGAGAATGAAAATGCATCCCACTAAATCTATTAGTGGTAGTGAATAATGATTCACCAACACTCTCTAGTGGATTCTAAGCCTACATGGTTGGGAAAATGTGTTTCATCCAAGGCTTAGAGAGTTGGGATGGATCTTGAGTTACCCATTATCCATCCTTTTCACCACCAAGAGTTTCATAAACTACATTAGATACACTACAAAAGATGAAACATTCATGTGGCATATTGTACCAATCTTGTTTTAGAGTTTGAAGATCTCCCCTCATAGCCTAGAAATGACATGAATAACCCAATTGAATTGTGCATATTTAATGAAGACCTTGTTCATGGTCCATGTCTATTCAATCTCTAGGATCTTCTTCTATGATAGAAGCTTTGGGAAAGCCTGACACTAGAATAATAGGTACATCTTGTTCACCTCTATGACTTGGAATTTTCATGGGTTTTACGTGGGCCATATCCTCAACTATGCTAGAACCACCTACACCTAGTGTTGGGTTCTTAGTTTCCCCACAATTTCCAACATAGTTGTCGCATAACCCAATGTGGATGTTGCAAGGCCAACATTGGAATGGATAGGTTTCTATTTTTTTCATCAAGGTAGCATGGAGTGGTCAGGGCTTTGTTTTTCTAGTAAGCTCAACATTATCCCAATAATTCTAGCATTTTTCCACCAATGCTAGCACTATTTCCAAAATGCTAGTGTATATGGATGTTGCTAGAATAGTTGGGAAAACCCATTTACTATTTATGCTATCTAGCATGATTTTGGTGGCCTAGGTGCATCAAAACTTTCCATAAATAGAAAACTACATTGAAAATAATGGCCTACTACACCTACAAATTATAACAATTTATTAGCAATCATGGAAAAAATTTGTACCACCAAAACTAACAACCATGAGACCTATAAGAAAAAATTTCAAACACATTGAATAGGCTTTTGATTTCATTGTTTCATACTTCTACAACCAATAACCTTTGCAACCTTGAGCACTTAAGACCTTTGGCCTTTTGTAAGGCTTTTAGAGAAATTTCGTAAAAAATTGGATATTTGAGACTCCTAGCATAGTTCCAAAATTCCAAAAATCCAAACTCCTCATTTATCCTCCTATTCATCAATGTTGCAAATTTGAGTTGAAAACCTCCAAGGAGTTTTTGCAATTGAAGTTGGGAAGTACTTGGATTATGAAGTTGACTGCAAAACACAACCTACCAACTTCAATAGGCTTCAAGCTTTATCGAAGCAAACTACTTATGCATTTGGGAAAATAATTTGTACAACTTTGAACTCTCATAATTTTTCAATATTTTATTATTATAATAAATTTTTAGTTTATTTATTGGAGCCTATTTCTAGTTCATTTTTGTGTATTTTCTTAGTCTATATCTGCATTATTGTTTTAAATTATTTATCCTTTTTATAGTCCCTAATTCCATGGGTAATCAAAAAGACTTTCTAGGGTGCCTTTGATCCTCTTTCTTGAAGGCGCTTGGGATCTAGGGTTAAAAGTATATTGGCTAGAATTTTTGATTTTCTAGTAATTGAATATTTTAGGCACTACATTATTTAGGGCTTTTTGGCCATCATGGAGATGAAATTAGATTTTGTAAATTTTTTTTGGTAAGGATTTGGGTTTTTCCTTAATCCAGTATACAACATTCTAGTCATAGTCTTGTTTTTCAACATTCACAATTTTTTCTGGGCTATACTAGTAGTTGAAACACCACCAAGAAAATGCATGTTGTAAAATTTTTGCAATTTAATTTTCACCCCATGAAACCCAAGGCTAAAATTACATTATAAAATGTGAAGATTATAATCCAATAGAAGTAATTTCACATTAACTTTTGGGGCTAAAAAATCCCTCATAAGTGGTGAAAGCCTTAATTCCCAAGTGAAAAAGTTTTGCATTCCTAAGTGAAAAAATCAAGAACACAATGGCCATGAAAAATAACATGAAAGTTACCCCATGTGAGATACAACTGTTAGGTCCAATGGATCAAATGGCCATGGACAAGATTATACCCAATGGTGAGGACCTAGCTAATGCTCTAACATAGGTTACACAAGCCCTTAAACAAAAGAATACATCATTAAGCTTGTACACCCTCATATTGACTTCACCAGTTCATCGCAAAGCCTTTGTACAAATGTTGACATCGATCCTAGTTAGCAAAAATCTACCCACAAATGAACCCTCTATACACGCGGTAATGTCTACATGACAAGGATTTGAAACTAAATCATTAGGATTTCATGCGAAAAACATTAAGATCGATGAGAAAACCGAAGACGTCATCCACAAACCCATGTATATAACCATACGAGTCAATCAGTTTCAAATACATCGAGTACATGTAGATGATGGAGCGGCCACAAACGTGGTACCTTATCCTGTCATTGAATAGTTAGGGCTTATAGAATTAATTAAAACGATGTCTACGACCTGCCTGAAGTCATTTAATGGTTCACAAGTAGTAGTCGAAGGTACATTAACCTTGGATTTCCTAGTAGGGGATTGGTTCCCCACATCCATAGACATTGTGGTTATTGATGAGATGACTCATTTTAACCTAATCCTGGGATGACCCTAGTTAGCCCAGCTAAAAGTAGTGTCTTTCCCCATTCATCAAGATATTCACTTACCCTACGAGGGGGGTGAAATCATTATCCATGGGGATGCTACTACATCCACCTTCTCATCTCACACAAATGCAAATCAAGGCTTTGAAGTTAAATTTGAGAAGCCTGAACAAGAGGACACGCCACATGAGCATAATCTCGAGAGAATTTCAAAAAAGCCCATACTGAAAGAAACAAGTAAAACCCAAAGTGATGAATGACCCATAAAACATGGCCCCTCGAAAATCAAGGAAACACCACCTAACCTAGAAACATCCAAGGATACTAACTCAAAGCTTACTCTACTAGACGTCTCCTAGTTAGAGCTACCATTCAACATAATTAGAGAAGGAGATGCTAAGTATCGGATCATACCCATTAAACCCACTCCTAACATAAAAATAAAAAAAATCAAAAAGTTACTAAAGAATTAACAAACTACATCAGTCTACAATAACGTTAAACTATGATCATCTGAAATGACGATAAACTATGCAAGTCCAGGATGACGTTAAACTATCGCATGTCCGCAATGACATAAAACTAGCCATGGTAAGAAATGGCTGATTTACATCGAAATCCATTGTATCAATTGATATCCCCCTATTTATTAGTGGTCCAAAATGGCTTTAAACTAGAATGATCATGTTGTAGTCCATCATGACTTTAAACTGACACTCACACACACGCACGTATGGCCTAAAATGGCCTTAAACTAGAGCGAGTTTGCTTTTGTTTGCCTCAAAAATTCAAATCCTCAGTTGACATTCTATGATTCCATCTTTGTAGTACAAGTTACATTGTCCTTTATGTTTTCCTTGGCACAGTTATCGTTTGGGTTATATTTGTACTTTATTTCATATTTTGACTTAAACTCCAAAACAACCAAAAAGACTTTCACCCCATGTCCCTACATTATTTCTTCTCAACAATCAGACAACTTTAAAAAAAATAAAAAAATACATAAATATTTAAATGGATGATTACAAAAGTTAGCCAAGTTTATGCATCTGTTCATATATAACTCAACTCAAAACAACAAAAACAATTTCTGTTTACAACCCGTAGAAACATAACTAATAACAACACGCCAAATTCAAGAGCTAAACATCAGGATCAAGAGGGGCTTTCTCCTTAAGTTCTCTTACATCATGAGTTTCCCCTCCATTGGGGCCACCTTCCTGGCCACTGTAATCACCATGACTCTGTAAAAAGAAAAAGAAAATAATTAACTAATTAACTAATATATAAGAAAGGAAGGTAACATTTCCTATGAAAAAAAAATAAAAATTTATAAGTTCAAACGACTTACTATAGAGCATCCCCTTAGACCGAACTCAATCCGATGAAGGATTTCTTCTTCAAGGACACTTGTCCAGTCAGTTCCATCTAAGCCTAGATCAATGTTGGCTAAGGCCTTCCCTTTGTCCACAGCAGACCAAGTAGGACGTTTAAGAGGAAACTTGCCTACAGAAATCTCCACAGAAGCTGTGGTGATTACTCTCTTGGGAGATTCCATCTCTACCACAATGTGCCTAGCAAAGGCATCAAATGAAGACCGTAGGCCTAAACCCTCTACAAACATCTCCAGTTGAAATTTTTCTATGGATATCTCCTTTAATGATTTTTTATAATGGTACTTATGATTCTTCTCATCTTGGCCCANATTTTTTATAATGGTACTTATGATTCTTCTCATCTTGGCCCAATTTCCGCACCTTAGAAGCAAAAGCGTTCCAATCCTGACACTTGAGATTCAACAAGTCAATTTGTGCCTTCCACTCTGCTAGCTCTCGAGTCATAGTTACTTGGTGGTTCAATAGATTCCAATATCTAGTATAAGTAACTTCGGAGGTTGGCCAAGAATGATCACTTGTCAACCTAGCAGAGGCAAACTCATAGCGTGACTTAAATTCATCTCATTCTACTAATAGTTTGGCAATCTCTTTCTCCCTTACCTAAATTCGCAACCATAGCTTTTCGATGGAACGCCTACATGTCCAAAGCAACTTGGCATTTTGCACAACACATTCTGCCACATCATCATAGACCTGTCTTGGCACTTGCTCAATTTCTAACGGTAGTTCAGGCAGACTGTCAATACAAGTAGCCTTGGATGGATTCTACTTCAGTTTAGCGCCTATCAATATAAGGAGAATATACATTAGACATCGGACAGTAGAAACAGATGCGAAAAGAAAAAGAAACAAGATGTTTAAAATGTATGTACCTATCTTAGGATGAGCTTGTTGGATGTGATCAACTAACTCATTGAAAATACCAAGGATGAAATCCATTTTACTTAGCATTTTGATCAAAGTAAATGGTTCATGTATGGGAGACGAACTAACTTCGGTGGTTGTTTCCATTGGAGTCCTCATTGTAGGTATCCCCGAGCGAACGTTAGGAGTCATCCTGGTTTCAACATCTGCGTCTTGTAGCGAAAAAAACATAAAGTAAAAACTCTAAATATCAGAAATGAAACAACTCAAAACTCAAATAAACATAATAACAAAAACATACCGAAATCCCTCTCTTCTCCCGGATTCAAAGGAGTGCCAAAGTTTAACCTTCCTACAAAGAAATCATCAAACATCTCGTCAGCTTTAGCCTATTCAATAGTGTGACCTTTTTCTATGGTAACTTATGCTCCTTCTTTTGTTTCTTCCCTCAAAGGGATGGGAATTTCTATCTCACCGTTACCCACCTCTTCCTCCTCTATGATCGATGCTAACACCTCTCTTCTTACTTCAGGAGTTGGCTCTGATGACATTCATAAGTTCACAAAATAAAAATAGAATAAAATAAAAATAATAATAATGATAATAAAATAAGGATAAATGAATGAATTAGGCTTACTTACCCCATGTAGATATTTTAAACCATATGCGTTTCACCTTTGGTTCATCTATAGCTGGAGCAACCTCTCTAGAGTGCTTAGGTCTTTGAACTCTAGATTTCGCCTTCCCGATTATCTCTTTGATTACTCGAACGGCTCTCCTAGCAGTATAGGGCACACCATCTAGCTCTAACTCTACACTGTCATGCATGTGAATTGAATGACCAAAGTATCCCCCCGTTGTAAAAAAGACCGATTCATCAATCCCTTCAGGAGCATCTTGAGATTTGATCACCTCAAACAAGTGGTGAATCCATGCGTGAGATATTTGGCCATGATCACTTAACACGTACTCGTTACCCACGTGAACTACTAGAAATTCAGCTAGTCGGCATAGGTAACCGGTAAAGAATGCAAAGGGAAAATGGGACTATGCCTCAACATTCGAATGCAATGTCACTATCTCTCTGCGGAAACCTGAAAGTAAAAACTGAGCCCAATTATAACACACCCCAATCTCCAAAATAGTATGCATGATACACACAAATTCTACTCCAAAATTCTTCTCTTGGGATAGGGATTTAGAAAACACTGGTTCTCTGAACAGTGGATACAGCTCATTTACTTCAGTTACTTTCGATTTTCCCTACATAGGGAATCCCTTAGCACCTTTAAGTATACCTAGCCAGTCCTCTAGCTAATGAACCACATGGGCATCTTTTTGTGCTCTATCCAAAGTCACTCCAGCCCCATCTACCGGCATGCCAAAGACGTCTAAAAAGAACTCCGCCAATAGATGGAAATCCACTATAATTCCCTTGACATGAGTGCTATAGTAAGTAACAACCTCATTGAACGAATCAACGAACGCAATCATCTCAGTCACAGAGACGTTGGGACTTAAAGCAGTAAACAACTTCATGAGGCTAGCATCGCTTAAGAAACCAATAATGTGCAGTGATGCCTCATCATGCAACCACCATTGTGCATCATCAATATCTCCAAACTTCATGGACAAAGTACCCTCAGTCCACCCAGTCTCTATGGTGACCCCACCAGGGGTGATATCCACTGCACGCATAGGATAAAACCATGGAATCAATAAAACCAATGTGGTAGCAAAACAAACAAACGTGAAGAGTCAAAAAATACTATTACTTACCATTGGAAAGTTAATTAAGACCATTAGAAGTTAAATCAGCATCACATGGGAAAACTAGCCCATTATGAGACCAATCCCCATGTAGCCACCCCCAAGCCTCACATTGTGCAAAATCCTTAGAGTATCGTTTGTGAAAATGGACACTTTCACCCTTGGTCTAGGCTCACACGGCACCATGGAGAGTGGGACCTGCCATGAAAGCCTCTAAGGTAGTATGAGCCAATGCAAGTCCATCATCACCTATGCATACTTCTTCTTTATCAAATTGAGGCCTACAAAGGAACGACGGTCAAAACATAAATAACCACTAGGCATTAAAGCAGAAATGATAAATTAAACAACCTCAACTTTCTACCTTGTACACCTTTCCAGGAGGATTTTGGAACAAGGTATGCACACGAGATGCTAACAATAAGGTGCTATTGATGTTGTGAGGGCTACATGATAATAAGTCCCATATAGGCATCAATGGACAGGTGGATCTACGCCCTCTAGAGGGACCATCCCCAACCATGGATAATCCCTCATTGACATTGACCACAAAGGCCACTATACCATTTGAAGATCCCAATAACATGGTCTCAAGGACGCTTCATGCCAATTGTTCACTTAGGTGAGACCATATCACCACACTGAATATTTGTAAGATGAAGGCAAGGAATTCGGTGACACCCATTCTGAACCATACCCCATTTCAATCGATAGTTATATCAAGTACCGGTTCATCACAATCAATAGGCCCGAACCATGCCAGAACTCCAACAAGTTCCACCACAAGGAGGAAGGGTTTATGACATCTACACATATTCAAGAACTAGGATTAGTAAGCCATAAAAAATAATATAGGTTTTACGGTGGGGCCAGCACATGAAATTTCTTTTTCAGGGTTCACACTCAGCGTGCAAACCCTACATGCTCAGTGTGCAGACCCTACACGCTGGGAACATGAGCATGTAGACCATGCATGCTGGGAACATGAGCGTGTAGACTCTACACACTGGGCATTTTACCCCCTCTTGCACACTAACATCTAGACTAAAAGAACAGGCTAGGTCTCACATAAATTCTATGCGCCGAAAATGAAAAAAGATGAAACTGAACGCAAATGGATGAAAATAGTAAACAAAAATACAAATTTTGATAGGGAACTAGAGCCTACTGGTGGAATGATCCTAACCATGATGTCATCATAGGCTTCAGCAGTCATTAGAGCATCGCCTCACTCTCCTCAACAAAGGTCAAGTCTAGCTCCTTCCTCTCCAAGTCCCTCACCTGCTTCCCCTTGCCCATGCCTTCACGTTGGGGTCTGCAGGCCTTCATGCTAGGCTTTGCAGGTCTTCACACTGGGGTTTGCAAGAGGTCAACGGTGGGGTTTGCAGGCCTTCACGCTGGGGTTTCAACCACCCTGCATGTTGAGGGTTTCTCTAGAGTGTAGTTCACGCTGAACTCTTTCATCCGACTCATCGTGCTCCGATCGGTGCTGCCCTTGCTGCCTTCTTCACACCGTATCTGCACCTTCATCTACCCGTATTACCCAATCTTCACCTCCTCATTGCTCTGCATCACGTTGAGAAGTTCATGCTAAGAGGTTCACATTGAGAGGTTCATGCTGAGAGGTTAACGCTGAGAGGTTCATGTCGAGAGGTTCATGCTGAGAGGTTCAAGCTGAGAGGCTCATGCTAAGAAGTTCACGCTGTCCCTCACTCAACTTTGGGGTTTACGCCTGCTGCCATTTGTTTCAAGTTAAGTTTATACATCCCCACGTTGCTAATGCCATCTCACCTTGTAGGAAATCGACATTTTAAGTATTTTACTCCAAATAAAAATAAACACAATGATTAATTAAACACAAATAAATATAAACAAACCTAGAGTAGATAGAAGAGTATGTAAACATGCACTAGGCTAAACATCACCCATGTAAGACCTTTCCTAAACTAAGCACTTTGGTACATACTCTTCATCTCATAGTTTCACACATGATAAGAATTACAAATTGTATAATCAACTAGAAACCATAAACGAACCACGAATGGGCCAGTAAGGCCCTAAACTGCCACAAATGGTCTGGTAAGACCCTAAACTACCACGAACAGCCTGATAAGACCCTAAAATTCCATGGACAGCCCGATAAGGCCCTAAAANGTTCGTGGTAGTTTAGGGTCTTACCAGACCATTTGTGGCAGTTTAGGGCCTTACTGGCCCATTCGTGGTTCGTTTATGGTTTCTAGTTGATTATACAATTTGTAATTCTTATCATNAACCCCCCTTGTTAACGTTACTTCCTATGACTTGGCAGGGGCAAGCATGGATAATAAGCAACTATTCGCACCATAGTTCATCAATGGACCATACGGACCCATCCAATGGGAGATGAACAACAAGTCCATTGATCTAGACATATCGATTTATGAAAACTCCGTGGCATTGATAGAGGAAACAATAGAACGCTTTCAGAGCATGATGAAATCGCTAGATATTGAAGCCGATAACATCATCAAAGATCCATTAATTGAAACCCCCATCACTATGCCAAGCGGCGAAGTTAAGATACTGAAATTAAGTACTTTACTAGACCCACGACTTTTAGCGAAAGTCTTAAAAAGCAACATCAAAGAATTTGCTTGGTCTTACACTGACACCCTCGAATAGTCCAACATAACATCATACTCGAACAGAATCTAAGTCCAGGGAAACAAAAGGCACGTAAGGTTAAGCTTGAGGTAGTGTTAGTTCACAATGAGATCACCAAACTTTATCAAGCCGGTTTCATTCGAGATGTTGACTACGCTGACTGGGTATCCAACATGGTCATTATCCCAAAGAATAACAGAAGCATTTGCCTATGCATTGACTTTCAGGACCTCAACTTAGTGACCATAAAAGACGAATTCCCTCTACCTAGTATTGATCAACTAGTTGATTCAACCGCTGGGCATGCACTGTTATCCTTTATGGATGGCTTCTCAGGATATAACTAGATCCGAATTAACCCTGAACATCAACTTAGAACAAGCTTCACGACACCATGGGGAACGTTTTGTTATACAATGATGCCCTTTGGTTTAAAGAATGCTGGTGCTACATATCAATGAGCGATGACCTTCATCTTTAGTGATTACCTCCTTCACTCACTCAACGATTACATAGATGATATAGCGGTTAAATCGAAGACACAAGAGCAACACATACAAGAACTGGAATTGGTACTTAAGCGTTTTTTAAAATATGAGCTTAGAATGAACCCAAAAAATGCGTATTTGGGGTCAAATTAGGCAAAATGCTTGGATTCATAGTTTCAGAAGCAGGAATTCGAGTAGACCCTGATAAGGTAAAGGCTATCACAAAATTGCAACTACCAAGCAACCTTACTAAACTTCGAGGCCTAGAAGGTAGATTATAGTTCATTAGGCGCTTTATAGAAAAAATAGCCAATAAGTTGAGACCCATGAACCATTTGCTATGCAAGAGTGTGAATTTTCAATGGACCCAATAATGCCAGGAAGCTTTTGACAATATCAAAATGGCACTGACTCAATTACGAACCATTTACCCACCTTAGAATAATAGACCCCTCTACATCTACCTTGCCACATCGGATTCATCAGTCATGTCTATGCTTTGCTAGAAACGAGATGATGGAACTAAAGTTCCTATTTACTACTTGAGCCATGCATTAATAGCCCACAGACAATGTTACAATGACATGGAAAGATCATGCCTTGCCCTCACCTTTTCTTTAAATAAGTGGCAACATTATCTCTTCCGTAACCAAGTAAATATCATCTGTAAAGACAACGTGCTTAGATCTATCACAAAAAAAATGTACGAATGAAGCAAGATAGCTTGATGGAAGGAAATGATTGCTGAGTTTGACCTGCATTACATAGCCCAATCATCCATCAAAGGTCAAGCTATAGTTAATTAGATGATTGCATCACCAATAAAAGATCAAGCAACAATTAATCTAGAATTCCTGGACGAAAACGTAAGCACAACTGACATAGTGCCCGATAACTATGATGCGATATTAAACTTCGATGGAGCATCCACCTCTCGGGGTGGAAGTGCTACCACCGTTATCACATATCCCTCTAGGGAGATCCAACCCTTCACTTACCGATTTAACTTTTCTTCTACCAATAACACAGCAGAGTATGAAGGTCTCCTCAAAGGCCTTATGGTAGTACAAGCTTCAAACATCACATGTCTCATAGTCAAAGGCGACTCACAGTTAATCATAAACCAAGTCAAAGATGTTTATGTGTGCAAAGCATCTCATCTACAACCGTACTGTGACTTGACGAAGTACTTGCTAAAATAGTTTATAAATATAGAACTACAAGATGTGCCTAGAAATGATAATACCATCGTAGACAAATTAGCCACTTTAGCTCTAAACATCTCACTGGACATCTTTCATGCATTGCCTAATTCCATCATAAGCTACAACAAGCCCATAACTGATGCTCCCAATGAACTTCCCATAGCATCCGTTAGCACGACACATGCCGTAGAGTGGTACGATGACATCAAAGAGTACCTTTTGCATGGTGAACGACCTCAACATCTAAAGAATGCACAGAAGGATGCAGTACGAAAACACTCTCAGAGGTATACACTAGTAGGAGATATGTTATGTCATAAATCCTATGAGGGCATTTTACTGGTATGCGTTAATAGCACCAATGGCCAAGGCATCGTGGATCAAGTTCATGAGGGACTTTGCAGAGGAAACATAGCACCCAAAGAAATGGCAACCAAAATTAGATGCTTGGGGTACTATTGGCCACATATGGAATATTACTGTTTCTCCAAAGTCAAAACATGCAATACATTTTAAAAGAATGGTAATCTTATACATGTTCCACCCAATGAGTTACATATGGCTCAAATCACATGGCCCTTCCAGAAATGGGGGTTAGACATCATTAGACAAATAACTCCCCCATCTTCAGTAGGGAATAGCTTCATCATAACTATGAATGAATACTTCACAAAATGGGTAGAAGCTATTCCTCTTAGGAAGACCACATCGAAACAAGTATGCAACTTTATGCTCGAAAACATTGTGACTCGTTTTGGCATCCCAATGACTATCATCACTGACAATGGGCCACAATTTAGTAGTGTCGAAACAAAAATGTTCTGTGAAAGCCTAGGTATTAAACACTCATTTTCATCACCCTACTATCCTCAAAGCAACAGACAAGCAGAAGCCACAAATAAAACTATCATCATGGTGCTCAAGAAAATGCTTCATCAGAGCAAACGAAGATGGCACGAGCAGCTAGTTTATGTATTATGGGAATATAGAACAATGCATAGGACATCCATAGGTAAAACACCATATAGTCTTTTTTATGGTTCAAAAGCTATTTTACCTCTGGAGTTGAAGGTACCATCCTTAAGGAGCACACTCTCCGAACTCCTCGATGAAGCTCAAAATAATGAGTTGCATACTGTTGACCTCAACTTGGTGGAAGAAGAACGGACACGAACACTGGATCAAATCAAGTGGTACCAGAAGTAACAACGACGACACCATCAGCATTACATCCATAAGCACCCAATCAAAGAGAGGGACCTTGTACTTAAGGTAGTTCGTGAACACGCGGACAAGTTCTCAGCCAATTGGGAAGGGCCTTACTTGATCACCAAAGTGTACAGTAACAGAGCATTCAAACTAGTAGACATGGATGGAAATGAATTGGCCAATCCAATGAATCACGTGTACCTAAACCATTCTATGTCTGATGATCTTAAGGTACTTCTTCATCCTAGCATCATGATAGTAAATTGATACCACAGACCCGTCCTGGGTTATGACTCAAAACTAATAGCTCAAATACGTCCTGGTGTCCTGATGATAAATCAACACCACAGACCTCCGTCCGACATGACGTTAAATTGTCACACTCATTTGCCAGAGTCCACTAAGACTATAAAGTAGCTTTCCTCTTCATAGTCCTCCATGACTATAAACTAGCATCGCACCATCTGCTACGACGATAAATTGGAAATGTCCAACAGGTTATGACATAAAACTAACCCACGAGAGTCCGCTAAGACTATAAACTAGCAAGAGAATCTCTGGCACATTCATTTGATGCTGTAATTCATGACATTTCTTCATCAACTCCTGCTACATCATTCATCACATCAGCTCTGACAACAATATTGCTTCTCATTTTGTTTGCCTTAAGTTACACATGGTGCCTCCATTTTCATCAGCCACAGTCATGTCTAAAGTGTTTGCTAACTCATTCATTTGTGCTTTTCTTGTCTTCTTGGAGTTGTGTTTGTAGGATGAAACCCATTGGTGCTCATACATAGATACAACTCATCATGGTGACAAGGTTCCACATTGTTTCTGATGCACGCAACTAGGTTAATCAATCTGTTTAAAAGTACATTTTTAGTCCCAAATACAACCTCCATTTCCCCAACACTCTCATTTCCTTTACTACCCAGTTACAGTTCCCAGATACACCAGTACACCCGAAAACATTGAGCACACTATTGCATACTGTTACATTCTCAAGCAGTTGCAACACACAACACGACACATGAGCACGAGTGCAAAATTGAAAGAAAGATCTTTCCAAAAAAAACACACAAAAAGGAGAAAAAGAAAAGGAAAATATCAAAGAGCAAAGGGAAAAGTGAACCACAAGACCCTTGGAACTTTCCATACAAGCCCTAGGCAGGAAGGAAGTTGTCTTGGAAAGAAATACTCGTGTCTCACACCATCGTGTTTCACCTCACTACATGGTTTTGGCTATCGGACAATGGGTTCCCTTAGACACTCCAAAAGGGTCTTGTTTCTCGAAAGAATGCATCACCTCATCGCATGGCTTTGGTTGTAACAACGAGTTCTCTCAAACATGATACAAGAGTCTCGTTCCTCAAAAGGACATATTCCTCATGCCTTGGTTCCAAGTCTACCAAATATTGGCCATTGACAAGGAACAACATGACTTATTTGCACAAGATGAACACTCCTCTGCCACATCAGCACAATTCCTTGATCAATTCCCAATCCCACAGTTTCAAAAATCTACCTATCCATCTAAAAGCCTTGTCTCCTACACCCATGTACTCTAAACATAGTGCGATGACATCTGGCCAAGTGCCAAAGGACAATGCTTACTACCAGTTTGCTTGTGGTGTTTTTTACTTCTTTGTCAACACCTCTCTGGTCAATTCCTCCAAGTGTCAACAAAGAGGGGCCAATGAAACACCACAAAAATTTGGGCCCAGTACTTTTAGATAAGAATCAAGCTAAGTCATGATGCTTCCCAACATGAACGAAATTTACGAACTTTATAAACAACATCAAATGGAGTCAAATCAAGTAACTAAAAGTTCCTTGAGATCCATTGGAGACTACATCAACATCTAGCAATAAGGATTGCAAATTTCAAACTCAAAACACTTAGTTTTGACTAAATATACTTCTTGCACACAGGCCTACATGCTCAGCGTGCAGTAACTATTGAGTGCCAAAAACTTCTTCAAACAGGCTAGAATTGAAGGTCTGGACCACCCAAGACCTTCCCTAAGGTTCCCAGCAGCTCTCAAGCTCCTAAAAATCATGTTTTCGGCTCCAAGTGATGGGTTTTCATGCCTACACACTAGCTCGCATGCCTAGCATGTACCATCATAGAAAGACCAAAACAGGCACTCAGAGCATGATTTTCATAGGCAATCAACTCCCAGAGGAAGGGAAACCATCAAGCATCATCCTAGGCTCCCAAAAATCAAGTTTTGACCTTGAAAAGTGGTAGTTTCATGCCTATACACTAGCTTGCACGAACAATGTGTAAGCCTAGTGTGCAACCCAACATGCACCACTTTGAACAAGGTTGATTGGGTGTTCACATAGAACTAACACATACGCTCATTTGAATGCAGACCAAATAACACACAGATATGCCAAAACAAATCATTTTATTGCACACACTATAACATTTACAAAAATGAAAGGAATTCTTGTTCCAGAGCAACACGCATCACAGAACGATTTCTCTTTCAGTGATAGAGAGAATGCTTAGTTTCTGAGCAAAGAGCATCAAGAAACTGATATCTTCTCCTTACAACTACTCACACTTGTAGAAAAACAAACTCACACTTGCAGACTACTTGACTTACCTATGCTACTTGCTACCATTCATGTTTATTACACACACACACTACTATTTATAGCTTACAAACCGCCTTACATCAATGGATGCCAACTGGGATGATCTACTTTTTAGGATTCAAATCCACTTTAAGAGATTGTGGCAGATAACTTTTTAACGTGACGGTGGACTGTTTGGACCAAAATCGACACTATGTCCATCAAAATCGTCTGCATGGTTGTGGAAGTCTTCAGAGCTGTAATCATATCGTCTGGGAGAATCATTAGGCGTGCTGTCCGTGCTATTATTAGATTCTTCTGAGTGCTCGCCAACAAGATAAAGTTTGATTTCCTTTTCTCCAGAGGCACGATAGTCATCAATCCTGTGGTCCATATAATAGAGCTCTAGAGTGTACGGGACTTTTAGATGGATGTGACAGTGGTGCTGGATATCATAGGCATTAGTAGTGTACAGATCCTGATAAAAAGCTTGCTCCCATCTGAGTTGCCAGTTTGTCCTTTTGGAAATGCAGGTTATGAGAAAATAGACTAGGTTGGAAGCCATATGCAAAAAATTCTAAGCCATGTGATCAGGATTCCCATAAAACAAGAAATCATCCCAGTAACTATAGAGACTTGTACGAAGTGGATCAGGATAATTAGTTGGTAAGTGAGAAGGGGAATGACCAAATTTAGCCCACCAGGACCAGAACAAATCATCATTGTCTGGAGGTTCACTGAGAGGACTAAAAGAAATTTNAATTTAGCCCACCAGGACCAGAACAAATCATCATTGTCTGGAGGTTTACTGAGAGGACTAAAAGAAATTCGGTAGAAATGAAAATCACTCGGCTGGTAATAAGGCCAGTTTAAGCAATCAGTAGAATACCAGTTGTGAAATTCAAGGTTGGTGAGGTTCATGTCTGTGGCCAAGAAAAGGTATGGAGAAGGAACTTGGTTCCATTGGGTCCTTCTTGCAGGCAGAGGAAGGGCTGTAAAAACCTTCTGGGAAATGATGGCATCAGAATTCTGAGATCTTGTTCTATTACAAAAATCAGTCCACTCTTGTTCAAACCTACTAGTTGCACTAAAATACTGGGGAAAACTGAGAAACCTTTCATTAGGCAAACTAGGACATAACCTCCTTGAGGAACGAAGAGTCCATCCTTCGCTATGGAGTAATTATGAAAATAAAATTAAAATTTATTAGTACTACTAGAGAGTTGGAACTCTCTAGTTAAAAAATTAGAAAGACAATTTTTTGATCCTTCAATATACTCACTATCGAATTCAAAGTTTCCTAAAAATAAACTCCATCGGATCAAACGTGTATGAGCCACCTTTGTAAGATTTCTAGATTGTAGATACTTATCAAAATGTTTTAAATCACTCCGGACGATGAAACGTTGTGGTTGGAGGAATAGACGAAATTTCTCTATGCCCTTAACAATGGCTAGAAGTTCTTTGTGAGAACTGGGATATTTCTGTTGTGTTTCATTGAACTTTCCAGAAGCATATCTACAGATCCTGATCGTATGGTTTTGTTCTTGTTTTAGAGTGGCGCCCCAAAAACATTCAGAGGCATCTGTTTCAAGGATAAATTTACCTTCTCCTGGAAGAAAGAGCGGAGGTAATTCTTGGCATGCTTGCTTGATCTTTTTTACAGCCTCAGTGCATGTAGGAGTCCATGGAGGAGAATGTTTTTGTAATAATATATTTAATACATCTCTTTCCTTAGCTATATTCTTAAA
>MNCI01007769.1:196330-270508 GCA_015680685.1 Gnetum montanum | reverse complement strand
CAATTCCTTGAAAAAGTCACAAGGGATCTGTGTGTGCAGCAAAAAACATAAAAACTAGTAGGATCCTTAACTAAACAAATAGGTAAAGACTTATGTTTACAAATGTGTCCTGAAGATAATTTTGGATAGCTAATTTGGAATAGAAAACGACAGATTGAGCCATGTGTATGTAAACCTACACAACGTACATCACAGAAATATTCAAAACCAAAGAAAGTCTGGAAACGGAAATTCCAGCCAAAAATCAAATGAAAAAATTGGCCACAAAAACCTTTTAAAGGTATGTTTAAATGAAAACAAGGGCCATATAAAAACAAGGAAGTCAGATGTTTCATTTGTTCAGGAAAGAATTATTCCAACCAATGCCCAAAAAAGGATAATCATCCTCAACGCATTAATTTTATCGAAACAATGAAACTTACGGAAGATGATTTCTTCCTAACATATGATTCTGACTTATCATTTTCAAACGAGGATATTTACTTAGAATCTTCAGATCAATATTCCAGTGGAATGGAATTCGAAGATATTCCTGACTACCCCAACGTACCAGGTGATTTAAATTATGATACAGATTCTTCAGGGTATATGTATCATGTTTACATGAATGAAGAATCAGAAAGTGATGATCTCTATGAGAGAGATCCAACGTTTTTCATGTTAAAAAGCCAACTACGCTAATTAGAAAAGAAATGGCAAAAGGTTCCTTTAGAAGACTTACATAAATTTACGGCATACAAACACAAAGTCAAATCTAAACGGAATGAGATAGAAACACATAAGCAAATGCTTGAGGAATCATTTGGTATATATCAAGATTCCCAGAATCCAAATATCGTAGACTTTGAAGATGAAACACAAACACCACATAATGAAGAAAGAGAAGTTATACCAGACATACAAACTTCTATGTGGTGATAGTTTCGCATCAAACAATTCAAAAAGTATCTTCAATAGGCCTCAGAGGAACTTGAACGCTTAGAACAACAAGAAGAGAGTTGGCAACAAGCAGAATATGAGAAGGAAACAAAACAGGTAAGCGTAATACTAGAAGTAAACTGTAATACTTCACGAACAATCTTACCTGCCTGTTCATTTACTATATCATGGCCTAAGTATCATAGGTATACAATAGATTTTTTGTTTGATACAGGCGCAGAAGTATCACTTGCTAGAGAAGAAACAATTCCGACTTGTTTTTGGGAAGAAAAGGAACCATCTCACATTTCCTTCAACACCCAAAAAAGGTTGTTAACAAAGCAAGCTAAGTTACCTGTTCTAATGCCTGATAAAAAGATAGTGTATTTCATAGTCTGTCAATTTCCTTTAGTTTCTTATGATTGTTTAATAGGATCAGACAATTTACAAAATTTTGATATTACTATTACCAAACAATTTATCAAATTAGACCAACATAAGTTTACTAGGATAAATGCGAGACAACAGTTTAAAAATCAAAAACTCCAAAAATATAATCAGAAAAGGGAAACCTGGATTGTTAACCAAATCGAAAAATATCAACTAAGTTTTGAAGACATAAAAACTCAATTACTCCAATTTGCAAATGATGACCCTACTATGTTTCGTCACAAGAAAGAACATTGGTGTCAGATCGAATTACAAGACTGAGTAAAAGTAAAGTCCACTACACAACATATAGGAATGTCTCCTTGTCTCAGAAAAGAATGTGAATCAGAGATCCAAGAATATTTACAAAGAGGTTTAATCCGACCAAGCACCAGTATGTTTGCTTGTGCTACTTTCTTTGTAAACAAACGAGCCGAATTAGTCAGAGGAAAAAAACGTTTAGTAGTTAATTATAAACCTCTGAATGATATTATTAAATCAGTTCAACATCCCATTCCAAATAAATACGATCTGTTTCAACAACTGCTACATACTAATATTTACTCCAAGTTTGATTTAAAATCAGGATTTTGGCAAATCCAGGTTCAGGAATCTGATCGTTGGAAAACAGCTTTCACCGTTCCCGGCAGGTTATATGAATGGAACATCTTGTTGTTCGGCATCAAAACTGCTCCATCCAAATTCCAAAAGATGATGGACTCTATTTTCCATTCTTATCCGTTTATATTAGCTTACATAGATGATATTTTAGTTCTTCGCAAGTCGGTAAAAGAACATCTAGATCATTTGCGTGTTTTTTCTGACCTCATAGATAAAAATGGACTTGTCCTCTCACCAAGAAAAATAAGATCGGACAGTCTAATATCAAATTTTTAGGTTTAGAAATCTCTGCCGGTATTATAAAATTACAACCGCATATAGTCCAAAGTATTATTAAGTTTCCTGATATCTTAGAGAATAAAGTCGAGATACAACGATTTTTAGGATGTATAAATTATGCTTATAGTTTANTCGAGATACAACGATTTTTAGGATGTATAAATTATGCTTATAGTTTCTTTAAGAATATAGCTAAGGAAAGAGATGTCTTAAATATATTATTACAAAAACATTCTCCTCCATGGACTCCTACATGCACTGAGGCTGTAAAAAAGATCAAGCAAGCATGCCAAGAATTACCTCTGCTCTTTCTTCCAGGAAACGGTAAATTTATCCTTGAAACAGATGCCTCTGAATGTTTTTGGGGCACCACTCTAAAACAAGAACAAAACCATATGATCAGGATCTGTAGATATGCTTCTGGAAAGTTCAATGAAGCACAACAGAAATATCACAGTTCTCACAAAGAACTTCTAGCCATTGTTAAGGGCATAGAAAAATTCCGTCTATTCCTCCAACCACAACGTTTCATCGTCCGGAGTGATTTAAAACATTTTGATAAGTATCTACAATCCAGAAATCTTACAAAGGTGGCTCATACACGTTTGATCCGATGGAGTTTATTTTTAGCAAACTTTGAATTCGATAGTGAGTATATTGAAGGATCAAAAAATTATTTTTCTGATTTTTTAACTAGAGAGTTCCAACTCTCTAGTAGTACTAATAAATTTTAATTTTATCTTCAGAATTACTCCATAGCAAAGGATGGACTCTTCGTTCCTCAAGGAGGTTACGTCCTAGTTTGCCTAATGAAAGGTTTCTCAGTTTTCCCCAGTATTTTAGTGAAACTAGTAGGTTTGAACAAGAGTGGACTGATTTTTGTAATAGAACAAGATCTCAGAATTCTGATGCCATCATTTCTCAGAAGGTTTTTATAGCCCTTCCTCTACCTGCAAGAAGGACCCAATGGAACCAAGTTCCTGCTCCATACCTTTTCTTGGCCACAGACGTGAACCTCACCAACCTTGAATTTTGCAACTGGTATTCTACTGATTTCTTAAACTAGCCTTATTACCAGCCGAGTGATTTTCATGTCTACCGAATTTCTTTTAGTCCTCTCAGTGAACCTCCAGACAATGATGATTTTGGGCTAAATTTGGTCATTCCCCTTCTCACTTACCAACTAATTATCCTGGTCCACTTCGCACAAGTCTCTATAGTTACCGGGGTGATTTCTTGTTTTATGAGAATCCTGATCACATGGCTTAGAATTTTTTGCATATGGCTTCCAACCCAGTCTATTTTCTCATAACCTGCATTTCCAAAAGGATAGACTAGCAACTCACATGGGGGCAAGCTTTTTATCAGGATGTGTACACTGCTAATGCCTATGATATCCAACACCACTGTCACATCCATCTAAAAGTCTCGTACACTCTAGAGCTCTATTATATGGACCACAGGATTGATGACTATCATGCCTCTGGAGGAAAGGAAATCAAACTTTATCTTCTTGGCGAACACTCAGAAGAATCTAATAATAGCATGGATAGCATGTCTAATGATTCTCCCGGATGATATGATTACAGCTCTGAAGACTTCCACAACCATGCAAACGATTCTGATGGACATAGTGTCGATTTTGGTCCAAACAGTCCACTGTCACGTTAAAAAGTTATCTGCCACAATCTCTTAAAGTGGATTCGAATCCTAAAAAGTAGATCGTCCCAGTTGGCATCCATTGATGTAAGGCGGTTTGTAAGCTATAAATAGCAGTGTGTGTGTGTGTAATAAACACGAATGGTAGCAAGTAGCATAGGTAAGTCAAGTAGTCTACAAGTGTGAGTTTGTTTTTCTGCAAGTGTGAGTAGTTGTAAGGAGAAGATATCAGTTTCTTGATGCTCTTTGCTCAGAAACTAAGCATTCCCTCTATCACTGAAAGAGAAATCATTCTGTGATGCATGTTGCTCTGGAACAAGCGTTCCTTTCAGTTCTGTAAATGTTATAGTGTGTGCAATAAAATGATTTGTTTTGGCATATCTGTGTGTTATTTGGTCTGCATTCAAATGAGCGTATGTGTTAGTTCTATGTGAACGCTGCATACTGCATTCAAATGAGCGTATGTGTTAGTTCTATTAACACAAAGGATCTTTAGAGCCATAGGCTCTTCCCAGACCTAGAAGATCCATTAGAAGAATACTATGAGCAGAAAAGACCTAAAAAGTCTTTATTCAGATCATCATCCAAATCTCGGAAATACTATGTAGAACTACAACCACCAAAACTTCTTCCTTATGATCCATTAGCTCCCAAACCTGTAAAACCCACAAAACCATTAATCCTGTTTAAAAAACAAAAATCAACTTATGAAGAACAGGGGGAGAAAATACAAAAGATGGGAAAAATGTTCAAAGAACTAGGTATCACTTTAGATCCTAGGAGAGTCATAAAACAAAAGGGAGAAAAACCTGTACCCATTACTGAACAATCAGAAATAGATCAAAAAGGAAAAATAGTTCTAGAAGATGTCTCTACATCTAGTTCTAGTTCTGACGATGATGTATCATGCTCAATTAAACCATCACAAAGTTGTACACATAAGAATCTACATAAGATAGATCATGACATTAGGTGTGTTGAGTGTGATGAGTTATTAAGGATCAACATGAATACGGAAGAACAAAAAGAAGTAGCACATATGATGCAATATAAGCCATCTGTAGAACAACCCTCTGAAGTCATTAAACTCCATAACTGGACTAATCATAAGTTATCCTATGTAAGTGACCAAAATTTAATGACATATGCAGAAGTAAAAGAAGTACAAAGAGGCGTAAAAGATTTGCATAAGATATGGGTTCCTAAGAAAAAAAATGAAAAATCAAAGGGTAAAGAAAAGAAACTTGATCCATCTGATCTAGATGGTATTTACTTAGATTCACCACCTATCACTCCTCCTAAAGGAAAGAAGAAATCAACAACAACTTATGTACCAAAAATACGACCCGTACATACAATTCCAAAATCTGAAAAAGGGAAAAAAGAGGAGGAAGAGATTAATGCTAATGAAGAAGATAACGAGACCCTTTATATTGGAAGTGAAGGATCTTTAGATGAAGAAGGAAAGAAAATGTTACAAAAACAAGGTATGATCTTCCAAGATCCTAAAGACTTGACAGCTATGCAAGTCCGAAGGACATCAGAAAAACCACCACCATATTTTAGTATCGACAAAAAATTTATTAGAGAAAGACAAAAAGAGATTGATAAAATCAGTGGTTTCATCGCTAGACAAATTGTCCTAGAAAGGAAAACATATGAACATGCCATACTCAATGCAACGTTAAATTTCGAAGGTATGTTAAAATGTTGGTGGAATTTGATAGAAGCTCCCGTACATAAAAAATTATTAAACAATCCACATGTTATTTTCTTAAATGCTATTACGAAAGAATTCTTAGGAAATAAAGCTGATAGGGATAGTGCATATAGGACGTTGTTTTATAGTTCAAGATTACATAAGATTCAGGACATGTCTCCATTCCTTGACATCATGGAAGAATGGTATTATTATGGAAAACTCATACATGACATAGGTGCAAAAGAACATCTGTTAGGATGTCTTCCAACGACTTTTGCTAGTTATTATCGAGCTCAAATTCAACATGAAGAAAAGGATCTCGAGGAAATGAGTTTTAGTGCCATTCGCCAATTCCTTGAAAATGTCACAAGGGATCTGTGTGTCTAGCAAGAAACACAAAAATTAGTAGGATCCTTAACTAAACAAATAGGTAAAGACTTATGTTTACAAATGTGTCCTGAAGCTAATTTTGGATAGCTAATTTGGAATAGAAAACAACAGACTGAGCCATGTGTATGTAAACCTACACAACGTACATCACAGAAATATTCAAAACCAAAGAAAGTCTGGAAATGGAAATTCCAGCCAAAAATCAAATGAAAAAATTGGCCACAAAAACCTTTTAAAGGTATGTTTAAATGAAAACAAGGGCCATATAAAAACAAGGAAGTCAGATGTTTCATTTGTTTAGGAAAGCATTGTTCCAAACAATGCCCAAGAAAGGATAATCATCCTCAACTCATTAATTTTATCGAAACAATGAAACTTACGGAAGATGATTTCTTCCTAACATATGATTCTGACTTATCATTTTCAAACGGGGATATTTACTTAGAATCTTCAGATCAATATTCCAGTGGAATGGAATTCGAAGATATTCCTGACTACCCCAATGTACCAGGTGATTTAAATTATGATACAGATTCTTCAGGGTATATGTATCATATTTACATGAATGAAGAATCAGAAAGTGATGATCTCTATGAAAGAGATCCAACGTATTCCATGTTAAAAAGCCAACTGCGCCAATTAGAAAAGAAATGGCAAAAGGTTCCTTTATAAGACTTACATAAATTTAGGGCCTACAAACACAAAGTCAAATCTAAATGGAATGAGATAGAAACACATAAGCAAATGCTTGTGAAATCATTTGGTATATATCAAGATTCCCAGAATCAAAATATCGTAGAATTTGAAGATGAAACACAAACACCACATAATGAAGAAAGAGAAGTTATAACAGACATACAAACTTCTATGTGGTGACAGTTTCACATCAAACAACTCAAAAAGTATCTTCAACAGGCCTCAGAGGAACTTGAACGCTTAGAACAACAAGAAGAGAGTTGGCAACAAGCAGAATATGAGAAGGAAACAAAACAGGTAAGCGTAATACTAGAAGTAAACTGTAATACTTCATGACCAATCTTACCTGCCTGTTCATTTACTATATCATGGCCTAAGTATCATAGGTATACAATAGATTGCTTGTTTGATACAGGCGCAGAAGTATCACTAGCTAGAGAAGAAACAATTCCGACTTGTTTTTGGGAAAAAAAGGAACCATTTCACATTTCCTTCAACACCCAGAAAAGGTTGTTAACAAAGCAAGCTAAGTTACCTGTTCTAATGCCTGATAAAAAGATAGTGTATTTCATAGTCTGTCAATTTCTTTTACCTTCTTATGATTGTTTAATAGGATCAGAAAATTCAGAAAATTTTGATATTACTATTACCAAACAATTTATCAAATTAGACCAACATAAGTTTACTAGGATAAATGCGAGACAACAGTTTAAAAATCAAAAACTCCAAAAATATAATCAGAAAAGGGAAACTTGGATTGTTAACCAAATCGAAAAATATCAACCAAGTTTTGAAGACATAAAAACTCAATTACTCCAATTTGCAAATGATGACCCTACTATGTTTCGTCACAAGAAAGAACATTGGTGTCAGATCGAATTACAAGACCGAGTAAAAGTAAAGTCCACTGCACAACATATAGGAATGTATCCTAGTCTCAGAATATTTTGACATGGATTCAACCCTCAAGGCATGGTGAATGAATCTACAAGTACATACGCTCCAGAGACATCAATTTTTGGCATCATAAGGGTCATTCTTGGCCCTGCATGCCCAGCATGCATGCCCGATGTACAGCACAGTGTGGACACTAAAAACATGCCCAGTGTGCATGCCCGGCATACAGAACAACATGCACACTAGAAGCATGCCTAAAACTTTGTCAAAATGAATCCAAAATGAGCCCTCAGATGCCTTGGAGAACTAGTAAGAATTAGGCAATGAGGATCCAACTCTAGTATACAAGATTACACTCCAAAACTGTAGTTTTCATGCCCACACACTGGCCTGCATGCCCAGCGTTTACGCCCAGTGGGTACACTATTGGAGCCTTCTAAAGCCCTATCAAATCAAGGTCTAATGAGCCCAAAATCGACAAGCAGCATCCTCAAGAGACCAGGCATCGAGATCCATGCTCAAAACTAGTGTCATAGTTCAGAATTTTGTCAGAAATTCTTCATGCTTGTCCACACGCTATCCAGTGTGTGGGGCATATACGCCCAGTGTGTACATGCTGGCATACTGCACACTTGTAAAGCTTCATTCTTTTGCTCTCGGTCGATGCTCCACATGTCACCCAATCTGAAATTAAAGCATGCCACAACCAATCATCCCATCACAGATCCGAATTTAACATCCAAACTTGTACAAAAACCTAGATTTTTGACAATATCAGGGTTTGAAAATTGAAGAATCTTGGCAAAAATTTGAGAATCCACACTGAGAACATCTAGAACACCCACCCTGCATGCTACACTTCTACCCTACATTCTGAGCATACAACCTTCACCATATGCCTATAGCCCAAACCAGCATATCATCACCCCTCTGCATCCACCGGGGCTCTTCATCTGCCTTGTGTCAGATCCACAACAGCGTCTAGACCGGTGCATTGTAATTTTCATTATGCAATAATATTGCTATATTTTTGGCCAAGATTTGTTACAATTCTCATTCATTCTTGCATTTTTGGCTAAGATTTGTTATAGTTTTCATTCGTTCTTGTTTACCTCTTGTTTACATTACTAGATGTTTGTGTTCTAGTTTACATTTATTACACCGTTTACATATAACCCAGTGTATTGCGCATTGGCATACGTCCGGGGAAATCCTTGTCTGATCCATGTGTGGACCACCCAAGGTACTCTACCTTTGTCAGTTCCAGTTTGACCTCAAGCAAAGGTAGGGTCTTCTATGCTCGTCTACGTATCTCTCAATGACTTTTTCATTCCATCCAGGCACTGATGATTCTAGACAGTATAGGTAATTAGAATGGTTTTGATGCCATGGGGGCTATCAAAAATTACCATACATGGAAACCATGCTAGATTTAGACACATGCAACATCTACATGTAACACCAATCTTTTAGTAATTAGATAGAAATTTACAACAAAATTTATGGCCATGAAACCTATAAAAACCAAGCTCCAACACCATATAAAGGCTTCCAAAATTTGAAGGTTTCATCCCTTTGAGATCTACAACATTTTTGACATTTAAGAGTCTTGAGGATTCATTGCACATACAGTTCTTTTGGAGAAATCTTAGAGTGGGACCTGTGACTAGTTGTAGCCATTATTTTAACCCCTTAAGATTATGTTGTGTTGCAATAACGTTGAGAAATCTAGGCATCAAGACTCTCAACATGGCTTCTCTTTGTAACTAAAAACCCTCATACATCTTACCCCTAGCATCACCAATGTTGCAGATGTAGTGAAGAGTCTAACAAGGTTTTATAGTTTTGGGAGTTGTAGAGCATTTGGATCATGGATCCCACTATGGCATCCAAGGCCACTAGGATTTCATCAAGTCGCTTGGAATATTGTTACTCTCCCCAAGAATAAAGGTGGATTAGGTCTTTTGAACTCCTATAAGTGGGGAATCACCCTGGTTGCTAAGTGGTTGGTTCAACATTTATATGCCTCAGACATCATTGGGACCCTCCTCCAATTGAGGCTTCATCAAGCATTTCCAAAAAACAAGCCCTTCTGGAAAGGCATCCATTTTGTCAATTGGATCTTTTCCCCACTCACTATCATTCTTCCAAGTTCTCATGTTTTCAAAAGCATCTGGAGGGCCTGGAAAATTCTACACAATTACATCAACTAGACTAATGTTAAGATCAACTCTAGTATCCTCCCTAGATTGTGTCCATGGTGGTTACCCCTATCACCCGCTCCCCTTGCAATCACAATGGCTAAGGTGGCTACCTCGTGGTACCAGAAAGGTGTCATCTCCTTGTCTTGTCTTAGGTTGGTTAACCGTTGGATTTCAAAGGTTGAGTTTAGAAATTTGTATGGGGAGTCGGATGCAATGAACCATTGCCTTTTCTAGATTTACTTCTTTCTTCACGGCCATTGGCACATTGATGTTACAATGCAAAACTATTTTCAAGGCCTTCAATGGCATAATGGGGTAAAACTCTTACCCTACCGGCCATCTATCCCCTTTCATCTTATGCACGACCCATCCGAGGTCATTCAATTCTAAAATAAGCATTGGCACAAACATGAGTCAGTATCATTTTGGATACCGATCTTCCAAAATATTTGGAACCTTTCGACCCTCCCAAAAATTAAACAGTTCCTATGGTGTCTCCTCCACCATGGTTTACCTATTAGTAAACGGTTAGAATATCTAGGAATTCCCAATCCCAATTGTCCTCTGTATGGTGGATAAGATGACTTTGTCCATGTGTTTTGGCTTTGTCCCATTGCTCAGCATGTGTGGAAGTGGGCTTCCATAGTTTTTCCTTCATACAAGCTATCTCAAGAGGATGTTATATTTGGCTTTTTAAGCATTACTTCTGCTAATCTCAAGTTTCTATGGAAAGTTATTAGGTCTACTATTTTATATTATATTTGGAAGCGAAGATGCAATGTTATATTTCAAAGGATTGATTATTCTAATAAATGTTTGCTTACCAGGTTGGAGAAGCTGCAAATCTTTCGCCTCATTCTTTTCCAACTCACATCTCAAGCATCCAAGTTCAATCTGGATAGACATCAGTTGGTTCATCTCTTGTAGCAGTGGGAAAGACTTGTGCATTCTAGTAACACTCATCATCAATAATCTTTGCCAAGAAGCTTTCCATTTCTATTGTGAGGAGTCACCATAGGAACTCTCTCTATCCTTGATTGAGAGCTTTTTTATTCCTTATCTAATTCTTTGTCCTTCTATCTTGTAATGAGTTAGCATGGGTGGTCGTTTGGTGGTGTTCCAATTTGGACTTCCTCCCTTAACACTTGTTTATTTATAAGGTTGGTCCTAAGTTTCTTGCATACTGCTCTTAGCTTCCCCCTTCCCCTTAACCCTATGACTTGTTCTTGTTCAAATTACTGTAACTGATACACTGTTAATATCAATATAAATTCTTTTTTGGGTCTGACATCCTCCCCCCATATTTCAATCCCTTGGTGAAGTGAAACCCTCTTGCTTCCTTAAGCATCAATTGTATACATTCTAAACTCTCTTTGTTTTATCATAATAAAGATTATAGTTCTAATTGTTATGTAAGATAACATAGATTTCTGTTTATTTTGTGCATTTATTTTCAGATTTACACTACATTTTTACATTATTATCCCTATTGATAATTTGTAAGTCCCTAGGAGATTATCAAGACAATTTAAGGCACCTTAAATCCTATATTTCAAGGGCCTTGGTGTTTAGGATTAAACTTGTCTCAACTAGGATCTTTGGTTCATCCAGGAACTAAATTTTCTAGTCACTATAGTAGCATTGATAGGGTTTTGGCCACATATGTTCAACATCCTTGACCTTTGTGGAAGGTAGATGTAATGTATTAGGATTCTAGGTCATGTTTGTATTTTTTTAAAAAAATTTCAATATTTTTTCTATTTTTTTAATTACAAACTAGGGTTTTTTTGTCCAATTTTTGGTAAAATTGGGATTTTTCCTACATCTATACATGTAATGTTGTAGAAAATCTAGATTATTCTAGAAATCTTCACTACATTTATGGTTTAAAATAAATTTTAAGAGTTTTTTGTGTATTCTTTCATAGATTTTTTCATGATTTTTTGGTGTCAAATTAGGCATTTTATGGTTAAAAAATCTATGATTTTTTATGAAATTATATCCACATCGACTACATTGTTGTCTTTTGCCATGCTTGGAATATTGTTTTTGATTTTTTTAATCAAATTACTACATTAAGATATTTTACACAATTGAATTACCATGTATTAGGATCTTTTCTATGAAACTTTGGTGAAATTTGGGCTTTTCTACAGTTGTATAAGCAACATTTTAGGGAATTCTTGCTTTTTTGACAATGTTTGTTGCATTTTTGGCCTATAATAATTTTTAGAATTTTTTAATATTTTTTTCCTAGTCTAAGGATTAGCTTTTGATAGGTTTTTGTGTTAAATGATGAGTTTATGGGTCTTTTCAAGCTAGTTATAACATTTTAGCTCTCGATGCTTGGGATGGGTATGATGAATTTTTCCTTGACATTGTGATCAGCATGTGAATGGTTGGGATTTGCAAGTGTAGCATATGACACTCCTTAGATTGATGTGATAATGTATAGGGGATTTTTGGATTTTTCTCTATGGAAGAATGGCATCTTATGGACCCCAAAAGGAAACAATTCTTGTATTCTTACATTCTTCTTCCCCCATTGTCACTGTTTGACATTATTTAAGCCTTTTATTCATTACTTTTTAGAATTTTCTACTCATAAAGCTCCAACACTATTAATCTTGGCCACTTGTTTTTGCAAAAATTTGATTTACTATCAACTATTGAAAAAATGCTTATTTGATTTTTTACATGTCAACTATTTATTAAAATGCCAAACTTGGTTTTTCAAAGTATCAAATGTCTTGTTTTTATATTAATTAGTTAATGAAATCTCAAACTGAATTTTTTCTATATTGACGAACTTGGTTTTTTTTTAAGTTTATGTTTTATGCAAATGTTGTCACTTTTGAGGCCATTTTTGTATGATTTTGTTTATAATTTTTAGTTTTTAAAGACTTTATTGTGTAATGGCTACATATTTTGTCTATGTAAAGGGCTTTTGAAACTAATCTTGGTTGTTAAGAAACTAGTAGCCATTTTGTGCTATATGAGAGTGGCTTTCGCAAATAGTCTAATGTTTGATATTACCATAAATGAGCACACCCAAGCATGGCTTATCCCTAGTGATAGAGAGTTCTTGATATACTCTAATATTTTAATGTGATAATGTGGTCACACTTGGACATGGATGTTTTAGTTGTAATTACAAAGACTCTTGTAGTAGTGCCTTCTAATTAGATCGCTAAGTATATGGTCGATGTTCCTGACACTTGGATAGAATTAGAGCACAACAAGAGTAAATACCTTGCAAGAATTATATAGTTATCATGCATATGGGAGATGCTAATCTACTTGTAATGGAATGCCAGCAATACTTTGATGTTGGCTCATAGGCCAATCACTCTATTCTAGATTTCTCTTGGAAATCTCTACCTACTTGAAGGGTAAGCTTTTTTTTAATTCTTCATGTCTTTTTAATTTTAAGGTTGTTTGGTTAACTACTTTTATATTTTGATTTGCACATTTAAGATGCATAGTGGAGGATTAGTGTCAAATGAACAAAACTTGTTTGTAGCTCATATATCCTTGAAATAATTTAAACAAGTAGATAACATTAGGATACAATGCTAAACCAACTTATTGCAAAGTTCTCTAGGTATAGGATTCAATGTTCTTGCATGTACCGAAAATTTGTGACCACCAAAGAATCACACCAATTTTGGGATCTCCAAGATTTAGGTTTCAACTTTGCCCAAGTGAGGTAAGTGAAAATTGTTGTTAGTTTACCAACATTTTTAACATCTTTTGGTTTTTATTTCTAGTTTTTAGTTTTTATGGTCTACTAAATTCAAGAAAAATTTCCTTTTCTTATTTTTATGATTTACTATAGGCTATGTTAATTATTCATAGTTTAGTGGGTTGATAGATTAAGTCTATAATCCCTATGGTCACTTCTAGTCATACTAAGGAAACAATTCTCCTCAAGTGGGGTGAAGTAGATAGAGCACAAGAATGGCTATCACATAAAAATTTCATAGACATCCAAGAAAGAGTCATAAATGTAGGCTTATTTAACTTGTTCATGTTCCCTAGTCCACCTCTGTCATAGGCTGAGATGTTAAATGTCATTGACTATTTTGATAAAGAAGTTACAAATTTTTTTACTTGTGTCCATGGTTTTTCTATTTTTTCTAATTATTAATGATAAAATGTTTAACAATCTTTCTAATGTACCTACTAGTAGTGTTAAAGTGTCCATTAGTGTAAGGAAAGATCTTGGTAGTAGAGAGGATATGGAGTCTTAGCTCAGATCACCTCCTAATGCAACATTATTTTTTGGTAAGTGTGATATTGAAGAGGTGAACAAGTTATACCGTCTTTTCCACTATAGAATTTTTCCCATGCTATTATCATAGAAGAAAATCATAGGATTTTAACAAGATTGGGCTATGAAATAGATTTTTACTAATGATCCTATGTTTTATTGTGCTACTTTTCTTGTTATTGATTTTAGAGGTGAAGTGTACAAACGTCTTAAAAACCTTTATTATATGTATCATATATACTTTATATTTTTTAATGCATATCTTATAAGGCTTGAAAATTTTCCAACTTTCCATGCCTTGTGTTAGGTACATTACTCACTTAATGCGTGCCCAAGACTCACTTGTGGAGGATGTGAAAGAGTTGATGTTTGTTACCACTAAGAATGTTAGCGATCAACATGGTTATTTACCTAATAGCATGGGAAAGGAGTCTAGTGCTACACATGACAAGGCATAAAGTGGAAAAAGGTCACATGTGGAAGTAGATGGTGCTACTAGAAAAAAGATAAAACAACCCCAAGCCAAAGAAAATGTTATGGCTTCTAATCAATAAGCACTAGAAAACTAGTGAATAGGCTCAACAAGTCTACTGAAGTTGTTGATGGTATGTATATATATATATTATATACCCTCTTATATTTTATATATTTTTTTTCATTTTTCTTTTTTAGCATTTTTCTTAGTTATATTTTGTTGATAAAGATGCTTATTGATTTTATTTTTTTCTTTGGCTTTGATTTTTTTTCAAGGAAGAACCAAGAATTGGGTATCAAAGCTACTATGAAGGAGAAGCAATGGCACAAATAAGAAGATTAAGAACTTTCCAAGGAAGCACAAGATGTTTTAGATTCCATCCTAGATGATTTACCTTTAGAAAGTAATCCTCCCATGGATGTGTCTCATTATCTCCTTGGAGAGTTTTGGGATTGTTTTTTTTAGTTTTTATTTTTGTGTATATTTTATGAGTTTTTATTATGATCGATGTTGATTGATCATGACTATTACAGGGCATGAGCTTCCTCCATAAGCATTCACATTTTGCTCTAAATCTTGGATGGAGGCATTAGACAAGATGAAGTTTATGAAGGAAATGATAGATGACATAGTTGATAGGCTACAATAATTGAGTCCTAATATTAGTAAGAAAATTTTAAATATTTTTGTTTTATATTTTTATGGTTTCATGTTTTTATAGCTTTAATGTTTTTATAGTTTTAATAATTTTTAATTTTTTAAAAAAATTTATGATTTTTGACTATTTTTCATGTTTTATTTGTGTGAAAGTTTCCAAGGTTAAATGGAAGCCTTCCTAAAACATTGCATTTGATGAGTTCCCTGCCCTACCACATGATGTGGAGAATATTCCACAAAGATTGTATGAACAAAATGTGTTGCATCTTGTGTGAAAATATTTTGTGAGTTCCAATGTTTAATAGTTCTTGTAGGAATGGCTCATGATGTTGAAGAAGTAAAATAGGAAGCTAGTAGATGAAGTTAGAAGCATCAAAGATTGCAAGGAGTTCATAGAGGCTTATGTGGTCAATAGAGATTCCTTGCACATGAAGAAGATTGAGTGGGTCGACTACTAGAATGCCAAATAGTAGAAAGTTACTCTAGCTAAGAGAAACTTGATGGACATGTTATTGGAGATTATTGTCTATAAGATAAAGAAGTGGTGAGATTACTATTCTTGGGTGTTAGAGTGGGAGAAGAAGTAGAAATCCCATAATATATGGTACAAAATAGAGATAAGAAATTATATGAAATCATGGCATGAGGTGGCTATGATGCATTGTACATACAAGTTGTTCATGCAAGGGATAAGGGCTAAAGATATTTTTAGTAGGTTCAAGGAGCTAGTAATCATAATTTATTCTCTAATTCCTCATATTATAAGTACATATAGGGAGAATTCCATGACTACGTTTTCCAATCTTCCTCCTAAGTGAACTAATGTGGAGAATGGAAAAATCTTATTAGAAGTGGACTTAGGAGATATTGATTAGACCAAAATGAGTAAAGAAGAAATTATTCATAGGTTGGAGGTTGGTATGTAAAGATTCTCCATTGAAGATTGATGAAACACATTTTCTAGTTGCCACGATGTTAAGTATCCAATGTCAGGGCTGTCACATTGGGTACACAATGTCAAGGTCTTGATGCAACATCAAGGGGTATATGCTAGCCTATAAATATAGCACCAAATATCCTAATTTGGAAATTATTTTTTGGTCATTTTTCAGTTAGAATAGTGAAGTTCTTATAGTTCATTTTGTCCAAAATTACAATATTTTCTTAGTGCTTGTAGAAGGAGTCTAAGTGTGTATGGTTATTTGTTTGAACATTGATGTACTTGAGCACAATAGTATGATGGGAATAAAACAAACTCTTTTGAAAATTCTTGCACTGCTAAGAAAAGATTAATATTTCTTTTAATGAACTTTACTGCATTCCAATTAACCAATTACTTTCTAACAGTTAATGAACATAAGCATGACCACCTTGAGCATACATATAGTACTTGGTAAGCTAGCAACGCCTAAAATTTCATAGCCTAGCAATACTCGAGGTGTTTGGGATGTGTCTAGAAAAATGGAGTGGTTACTTGTGTTAGGCTAGTTACATAGTAGATGAATTGGATCTTTAATTACTTTACCTTTCAGTCTTGTAGTAAGCGATCAAGATCATAAAACATAAAATAAGAAAACTCATTCACTTCAATTACACTAAAAACATACCCTTCAACCTCACAAGTGTAGTTGGAAAGAAAACAAATGTTCTTAATGCCCATTTCACTTCCTAGAAGAATTAGTGCACTAGAGAACTATATGTCCATGGAATTCAATCAGATCCTACATAATCACGTTAGTGATTCATATGATTGGGCATAGGGGTGCCTCGTCACTTATCATTAGTGTCATTGTCAAGGACCTTTTGGTTGTTTTCTATGCAAGATAAGACCTCGTGAAAAGTATTTATATCATTGGAATGGACCTTAGAGTCATATCACATCCTAAGATTACTACAACAATATTTAGAAGCACACTATGTTTTGTTTGATCTAATTGAAAATGTCCTCTTTTCATAAGAGCGATTCTCTATCCAAGTCTGATAAAGCTTATCAGCTAGTGCCTCAACAATATCGAATCATATATGCTCATCTTGATGACCATGTACCAAATTTGACCTTCATCCTAAACCAACATGAATAGCTGTGGTGGTGCGACATGGAGGGAAACATTGTGTTGTTGTCCAATTGATTCATTCTTGCAAGGATCCAAAAAATTCTTATCTAATATGGTGTTTAGGAACATCATGTTGAGTATGTTGTGCAAGATACTGATGCTAGGTATTATCATCCCACTGAGGCATAACATCTATAAGATTGATAGCTAGAATAGCATTATGAATCTTCAAAGAGAAAATGATTTAATTATTCTTCATTCCTGTTGTGTCAACAAGCTAGTGGGGAATCCTTTTCTAGGGGTTTTCCATTTAATGAAATTCCTCTCTTTAACTTTAGTGAAGAAGGTTAAAACCAAAACTTGCAATCTACAATTCACAATCCTAGTTTTGGTAAAAATGGATCCAATGACAAGGAAGGATCCAGAGGTGCAAGTGAAGGTAGAGATGCAGACAAAAGGAAAGATGATGATAATGGTTCTGATCATTCAAGAGTTGGTAGTAGACACCATGATGGTGTTTATTCTTCTTCCTCTTTTCCTTTATCATCATCTTATTCTTCTTCTAGCTCTAACCACAACTATAGAAGATGAGACTGTGATGGAAGTGACCAAAATATCCAACAAGACCAAAATGACCATCGGGAAAGGCAAGATCAAGGTTGCAAACATTCAAGGGAGGTACATCACCATGAATGAAGTGGTAGATGAGGGCATTGTAGGCACCATGATCAAGGTCTTGATGAGCCTTTGCTAGCTACTTGAAGTATGATTAATATTGTAGAGGCAACATGTATTCCAACAAGACACTTGAAGAATAGTAAAATCAAAAGGCTAGATATGAAAAATATCCCTACATTTCAAGGGGAATATAAATTTGATCCACAGAATCATCTTCAAGTTTTTGAAGATGCTTATGCCTTGTAGAACATAAAAAATGAGTGGTAGAAATTTAAGTCATTTCCCAGGACACTCATCAAGGGAGAAAAAAACTGGTACCAGTCCTTAAAGTTAGAATCTATTAGATGATGGAGTACAATGCTTGAGTTGTTTAATGAGAAATATCAAATTCACTCTAGAGTTTCCAACTTGAGAAAGCAAATCCAAGGATGAAAACAAGGAACACACAAACCTTTTGATGTTGCCATTGATTAATACTATTCCTTGATGCACAAATGTCCCAACCATGGTTGTTCTCAACTAGATCAACTTTGCCACATAGTAGATAGACTTTGATCAAAAATGAGGAGAATGCTTGGAATCTATGCCCAAGGGTAACTACTAGAACTAAGTTCCTATCAAATACAAAGATTAATTAAGTAGGTATCCAAAGAGAAGGGTGAATTAAGAAAAAAAGAAAGTGCAGAAGAGGACAACTGCAATCCTTCCATTCGTAAGAGGGAGGTTTGATTCCATGACAGTGAGGATGAAGTTGCATCTGATGAGGTGGTGAATAGAAAAACCTTTCCACTCCAAAAATTTGAATTTGAAATTATGGCTAAGGCTTATTAGTTATGGGACTCCATGGATAGTATATGCCAATATTTTTTAAAAATTTTTAAGAAGTCCAAAGAACAAGGTAGTGATCATGAGCATAGGAGATGCAAAGAAATTGAATGTGCCTATCACAAAGGTAAGGGCAAGACTGTAGTACTAGAAGAGGTTGTAGAAAGAAAATCAGATGATGATTGTGGGTGTAATCTATATTAATATGTACATCTTAAGAGATTTTTTCACATTGCATCACACTTATAGGAGTCTAGGATGTATGCTTTAAATCCATGACTAACACAAAGAAAGACATACAAAAGATTATCTTATCCTAAAGGTAATTTGAAGAAGTTCGACTAATAATAGCAATATTATCCAAGTGGAGATCCACCATAATCATATGAGTATTATCAATAGTGGTAGCAACCAAAATCATGGGTGTTGGTACCACCAAGGCACCAATACCTTTATCGGTAGCTCTATCCATATGATTACTATGTTCAACAACCAGTATCTCCACATGATTCCTCTAGTCATCTCTCTATCTTTCAACCTCACTATCATCCTTCTAATTGTTATTGAACTCATTCTCCACATGAAAGAAGTGATACCACCTCTTATCCTTATCCTCCTCCTATTTCTACACTTGTTTCTCCTCCATCCACATAGCTACCACCTACTCCACCTATGTAGGATGCATTTCTAGCTCAATTGCAACAACATAATGCTACTAGGATGTTAACTTACAACCAATTCATTAGTCATATGGGTGAAATACATGATCAAAGAAAATATATTTCTTTCAACTTCTTAGTCCACCTAAGCCCTCATATAAACTTGTGGCTGATAATCCTACTCCTACATCTTTCTCTATGTCAAATACCTACAAGTCCCCTTCAAACCAAAATATGCCTAGGATCCATACTATTATGCTTACTCACATCATACTTGATTGGATCCATGCTAGAAACATTCATAGAAAATTAGTCAATCTTGGAAGTCCTATAATTTATTTTTAAATTGTTGGGAATGAACTATGAAAGGCTCTTCTTGATTCAGGTTCTAGTGTCATTTTAATTTCTCATGAGATGTACACTGTATGGAGCCTATCTCCTCTCAAGAAGAGCAACATAAGATTAGAATTGGTAGACTATTCCATCACTATTCCATTAGGACTGGTAGAAGACATTGTGACCACTATCTATGGGTGGTCTTATCCTACCAATTTCTTAGTAATCAAAGTGGAGAACTGTAAAGGGATTTCCCAATCATCATGGGAAGTGCATGGTTGAGCACTGTTGATGTAAGAATGGCCATTAGAGATATTTCCTTGGAAATATCTAGAGAAAATGGATTTGGAAATATTGAGAAGAAGAGAGTTCCTTACATCATGTGATACAATGTGTAATTGTTTATAGAAACTATGGGCTGTAAAGTAAGCATATATCTCTACATGCAAGTAGTGTGCACCAGAAGTAGAAATACAAAGGTGTATGTACATAGAAACCATACAATTGAAGGGCACCTAGTGTCTAACCACTAATTTTGAGAGTAGCACACTTTGCATGGAACCAATTGAGAGCCTAATATGCACATATGTCGTAGGCATGGATGAACTAGAGAAATTTTATCACTAACTCTTTGATGATACAAATGATGATACTTACTATGGAGAGTTGAAAATTCTTGAAAATTTTAAGCAAGAGCCCCTTCAAATAAAAATGCTACTGACTAAAATGAACTATTTGGTTTTGAAAAATGGGAAGTTGGTCATAATCAATGCAAATATTACCCTAGAATAGAAAAAGATGCTATTGAAGGTAGTTAAAAAATGGTTAGCAGCTTTTGCTTAGTCATATCTTGAATTCACAGGGATTAATCTTAGGATATGATAGCATTTCATCTCTATTGATCAAGCAATGAAGCCAAAAATATCGCCACAGAGGTGACTGAACCCCAAACTAATGTAGATCATCAAGGAGGAAGTTGAGCAACTTCTCAAGGTGGGGTTCATTTATCCCATTATAGATAGTAAGTGGATTAGTCCACTTGTGATTGTGCCAAAGAAAGGTGACAAGTGGTAGGTCCATATCGATTTTCAGCTACTAAATATGGCAACATTCAAAGATCATTTTCTATTTCCATTTTTTGACTAGGTGCTAGACACAATATCTAGGAATTGCTACTACAGTTTCTTAGATGGTTATAATGGCTATAACCAAATTTAAATTTCACCAAAAGACCAAGCAAAGGAAACATTCATATGTCATTGGGGTACTTTTGCATATTGCAAGATGCCATTTGATCTATGCAATGATCCTACAGCATTTCAACACCTAGTTCTAAGAATTTTTCAAAAACATATTGGTAGTGATGTGGAATTCTTCATGGATGACTTCTCCACTTATGGAGCTACATTTGAGTAAGCCATAGGCTGCCTTGAGAAAGTTCTAAAATGATGTGTTAAAACCAACTTGAAACTCAATTAGCAAAAAGGGTCACTTAATGGTGTTGGAAAGCATCGAATTGGGGTACAGAATATCACAAGAAAGAATTGAGGTAGACCCTGAAAGAATAAGGGCCATCCAAGGAATAACCCAATAACCATAAATTTTCAAAGATATTTGATCATTTCTTGGACATATCATTTACTACTCATGATTCATAGAGAATTTTTCTAATATTGCAAAGCCATTAGTGGAGATAACAAAGAAATATGATCGCTTTGTTTGGACTATAGAATGTAAAAAAGCATTCTAGTTACTAAAGGAAAAACTTATAGAAACTCAAATTCTACAAGCACTTGTGTAGTCTAGATCATTTCATATAATGATAGATGCATCAAATTATGCCTTGGGAGTAGTATTGATGCAACTAGATGACAAGAAACATCCATACTACATCCACTATGATAGCTGAAGCATTTTGGGTGCACAACTAAACTACACCACCATAGAAAAGGAATTGATGACACTGGTGTTTACTCTAGAAAAATTCAGGCATTATGTGCTTGGATATAAGGTGTTTGTGCACATGGATAATAGTGCCATCCACTTCCTAATGAACAAGCTCATGGTGAGCCCCCATGTCATACGATAGCTAGTGATGTATGCCTTTTCATTTAACATGGGCATGATGAAACAAGAAATAGCTAGTCAACATACAATAAGTCAAACGATAGCTAATGATCTACAAACTTGAGAGACCAAACAAGAAATAGCTAGTCAACATACAATAAGTCAAACCTTTTCACAAGTATAAGCTAGTAAGTACAACCAAAGCCTCATTAGGTTAACAACCACACTCAATATTTCAAATCTCCTCCTTTCAACTTAGTCATGTGGAGGATGGACACCCATGCTAACCATATCAACAACTCCTTAGTTTTTCAACTCAATTTTTTATTTTACATATTTTTTTTATAGCTTTTTATTTTACACATTATTTGTTTTACATCTTCCTATTTTCATGTTATTAATCTTTTCTAATTTTTTTANTTTTACACATTATTTGTTTTACATCTTCCTATTTTCATGTTATTAATATTTTCTAATTTTTTTTATACAATAGTTAGTACATTTTCTATTTCTTAAATATTTTACATTTTCTTTTATTTTATTTTGGTTTTCATTTTTGTGTAAATTTATAACTTTTTATTAATAAGTAAAAAGTACAATGGTACTACACTACGTGATGGTGGTATGTACCATTTTTGTTATTTGATTGTTGGTGTCTAGTTTCTGGCTTTTAATTTTGTTACTAATAATTAGGACATGGTTCTTTTTATGCAACAGGTAGTGAGTCCATAATATCCATCCATCCACAAACTCTATGATTTTCCTTGTTCTAGAAATGTGTTGTCCCTTTTTCATTAATAAAACTTTAACAAATTTGTGACTTTGGTAGTTTCTAGAATTGGAAAGGATTCAAAGGTTTGAATAGGGTGTGGCTTCAAGGGGACTTAGTATTCTTTGCACCTTTATGTTTTCCTTGGTGCATGTGTGTTTTCATGGATTTCTTACCATTCCATGCCAACCAATAAAAGGAAGTTGAATAAGTCCTTGCATGGTGTGGTTACTATAAAAGAAATGATGAGAATTTAAAGCACACCCCTTAGACAATATAAATGAATGCATTTTTGCATGGTGTGGTTCTCATCAAGGGATAAAAACAAAAAAATGATGAGAATTCGAATCACACCCCTTGGAAAAAAATGCACGTGTCTTTGCATGGTGTAGTTCTCCTTTCAGGAAAAAAAAAACAAAAATAACAATAATGTAAATTCAAAGCACATCCCATAACAGAATAAATAGGATACAAGTATTGGTTATGGAACTAGTCCCCTCTAACTAATGCCCTTCCTCACTTCCTACTTCTTCTCTGATAAGGAACAATGGTTGTTCTATGGAAGCACTCTTTTGTCTTAGGGGATTTACTGGTCTTAGAATGACAACGTCAAGTCACTGAATGTGGTTGGTTTTGGTTTAGACTAAGGATGGATCATATCAAGTCATTTAACCACAAAATCTATAAGGGGCCTCATATGACCTTAATTAGAAACTCCATTCCACTCTCTCTCTCATTCATTTATGCTTTCCATGTCTCATCTCACTACCAGTTTCACATTTTGGTTTAATGTCCTAGTTTGATGTGTTGAAATTCTTAGTTAGTTTCTTTTGAGTTTTTGAGCCTAACCTTTTGTAACCATTAATCATCCATGGAGCCCACAAACTCTTTGGATTGAAGTTATGTCAGGACATAAAAGGCTTGTGCTGACTTTGGGGAGGATCCACATGCATATCTTTTGGTTGGATTAGTTAAGTTCTTTACCCTTAGACACTATTACAATTAAATTATTTTTGTTTACCCCATCAATGACATCCAATTGTGCAAATCTTCACAACATTCTTCAGTGAACTTTCCTTTTCATTATTGTGAATTTTTACACCCTCTTCAAATATTTCCATTTGTTAATTTATTTCAAATTTAATGGACTAATTTATATTACCCTATTTGAAAACCTTTCCACTAACACTACTAAAGGAATCAATCTACCACAATCACAACCTGGCTGTGTGTAACCACTAAAGAGACAAGGCATTTTACTGCTATGTGTTACACATTGCATAATAATTCATGATTTTGTTATGATTGCAATGGGAAGCATGGACTAGAAGTGTGACTATCTTCACTAAGGATGATGTGGCAGTATCACATAATGAGGATTGTTCATGATTGTTGGATCTTCTCTCTCATTCTTCTACTACTAAGATATGTTGGATGTTAGTGTTATCTAGGGTATTCACTTCTATTATCATGAATACCCAATTTTATAAACAAAATGGTTGTAACTCTATACACTTGGGCACTAAGAATCTATCTATTCCATTTGAGTTAGTTTGTATCTCAGTCAATAATTCCATACCTATCTAATATTTTATAAAGAACTTGTTTCTCCTCTTCTACACTCAAGGATGAGTTTTCATTTAGTCATGGAGGTATTATCAAGCATGTTTTCCTATGGAATTAACATTAGGTATTTGACATCATGGTTGCAACATCGAGTATATGACATTTAGGTCTTGATGTGATTTCAAGTATCCAACATTAGGGGGTATACACTAGCCTATAAATATAGCACTTAGGCTCTTAATTTGGCAATTAGTTTTTCAGCATTTTTCAATCAGAGTAGAAAATTTCTTGTATTATATTTTCTCCAAAGTTAGAATATTTTCTGAGTGACCACAAAAGGAGTCTAAGTGTGTACAATTCTTTATTTGAACATGATGTACTTGAGTGTAGTAGTGTGATGGGAATAAAATGAATTCTTTTGAAAATCCTTGCAGCATTGTGAATAGATAAATATTTCTTTTAATGCACTTTACTCTACGACATTGCAATTGAGCAATAACTTTCTAGTAGTTAATGAACACAAGCACAATGACTTTGAACATACATATAGTACTTGGTAAACTAGCAACAGTTAAAGTTTGTTAGCCCAAGAACACTCTATGTGTTCAAGATATGTCCAGGAAAATGGTGTGGTTACTTTTGTTAGGCTAGTTAGATAGTAGATGAATTAGATCTTCAATTACTTTACCTTTCATTCTTATTGTAGGTGATAAAAACCATAAAAAATAAAAGAAGAAAAATTATGCACCTCAATTACACCTAAACCATAACCTTGAGCCTCACAACTGTAGTTGGGAAGATAAAAAACATTCTCAATGACCATTTCACTTCCTAAAAGACTTAGTATAGTAGAGAACTATAGGTCCACAAAATTTTGATGTAGGAATGAACTCCCTTTTATTTCAATGAATGATCTCAAAGTTACATTTTTCCTCAAACTCATGACCATCCAACAATAGATTTTCTTTGATATTTGCATACAAAAAGTTATATCGCTTGTCATCTTGAGGTAAACATTTAGGTGATTGATGATACAGTGTAAGAGATTACCACGGTATCCGCATTAGGCTAGGTGGTCACTCAGGATACACCATGTGTGGAACAAAGTGAGACACCTCCAAACTCATGGTAGGAACCAAAGTGGTAGCATGATTCATTTTTCTTATATGAAACAAGTGCAAAAAGGAGAAAGGAAAGATACGTGTAATAAATAGTTAAAAATAGTACGTTTTGCATTAAACGGTTAAGGTCTAAAGCTATAGGGAAAATAGACTGAACGTGGGGACATTTGAAAATGCTGAAAAGCTAGTTTTCTTTGCTGTTACTCTTGCTACACTAAAAGAAACTGCTATGCTGACAAGGCCACTACACTGTATAGAATGTAGGTGGTGTAACACAGTACACTATTTGGGAACTGCTACATTGACATGGTCACTACACTACACATGATGTAGGTAGCGTAACGTAGTAGATAGGTAGCATAACATAGTAGATATTTTAGGAACCAATACACTGATAGGGTCGCTACATTACATAGGACGTAGGTAGTGTAACGTAGTAGATAGGCATCATAACATAGTAGATAGTTTAGGGCTTTTATCCTATAGGGTTCCAAAGGAACTACCATGGGAACCAATCTACACCACCTGGTATGTAGACAACCATAAGGGTATCACGTCTATGTTAGTAGGCTACTGGTGATAGGGTACAGACAGCATGCAGGATTACCCTTGACACACAGAAGAGGCACAGAGGTTTGGCCCTCCTTATAGTGCCAAAAACTGTGATGTTTGAAAACATTTGTGGCTGGAACACCAAGAGGTTATTAGGTATATAGCCTAACCCTAGATCTTTGTGAGGGCCATGTTGGAGAAAGTGGAAATGGGGTGCCTTGAATGGTCTGGTCAATCAGTGAAGGACTTATATGGTGTACAATAACCATATGCAAATAATAATTTTAAAATGTAACATGCTAAGGTTTAAACGGAAGAAAACATCGGGTTCACAATAATAAAAATGCATTAAAGTATGTAACTAAGAAAATAAGCATGAACAAGTACACAAAGATTTGACATATATGTTATAGCAAAAATAGAAAGAGAGTTTAGGTGAGGGAATGCACCATCCCAAAAATAGGGGATCTGACCTTTTTTTGGATGATGAATGTGTATAACTAGTATGTGGTAATGGATAGGCATAGCTGGCAATGGAACGATATGGTCATAGCTCTTGGAATATTACCAATGGGATGCTAACAAGAACCAATGAGCCAATGCTTGCTAGGCTAAGAGCTACTACACTAGGTTGGAGAGAGATTTGGGAAGTGCTACTACTAGGATTTGCTATTTATCAACCTTCTATTTATCAATCTCTTTATCAAAGCTTACTACTAGAATCCAAATACCAAAAGCCAACCCCTAGAATGTTTTTTTCTTAGGTATTTATAGAGCCAAGAGTGGGATAGAGCTATGGCTTGGATATCACGTGTCCTAGGTTCCATAGGGCACAAACATGGATGTGCTACGCTAATTGGAACGAGGCTAGAAGTGAAAACTTATGAGCTATGAACATATCATTCGGAATGCATGTACCCAAGGGACTACCATATTTTGATAAAAAAGGCCTATGATAAATGTAAAGTGAAGCTTATGCATTGGGACTATGTCTTTCCCTCTCTTATGAGTAGGGTCAAGTGTAGAGACAATTTTGGGACTCAACAACGGATGCAACAAGCAAGGAAAACTGTTGATATCGGTTGTAAAGGAGATGTTGGGGTAGAGATGATCACTGACAATAAGTCCTAGAGCTTTTATAGATGTCCTATTGAAACACTATGAAATTTTGAGATCTTGATGATTCAACAAAGTCTCGAGGCTTAGGCAAGGATTTGCAACAAGTGGCACATCTCAACAAGTTTTCTCTTTTCGGATAAGGGCCTACTACACTATACTATGTAGCTCAGCGTAGTCGACTCCGAGAGAATAGAATGAAACAAGGAATGCACAGTAATAACACTTTAACTTTGCAAGTTAGCAATGTTCAAAACTTTAACTTTTTGCATGCTACGCTACATTACGCTATGCNTGTTCAAAACTTTAACTTTTTGCATGCTACGCTACATTACGCTATGTAGCGTAACGCAAAGTAGTGCAAGAATGCATAGTTGATATATCAAGAATAACAAAATTTAAGCAGTGGCAGTTATTATGCCATGATACGCTTCCTAGCGTATCACAACATAGTTGTAGAATAATTCATTAAACACAAGAGAAAAAGTCAAATAAACTATCTTCCTAAAGGGTAGTTACGATATAGTATGCTTCAGAGTGTAACACAGCGTAGTGCCACACACTTCAGCTAGAATACACTAGGTCAACAGCATTTTATGGGTTCAAGACACACGTCATCTAAATCATGTTTTTCTCCTAACCCTAATCTTATAAATACCTCGACAAACAATGCTTAAAGAGTGAGAAATTTTTGGAAATTTTTGACAATATTGGCAAAAGATTGGTGAGATGAAGAGAAGAGCATCAACGATGACAGAGGGAAGCTTTTGACTAGAGACTTCAAGTTAGCAAACACTTTGTTTTGAGCCTAACTCCCTTGCACCTAGATTGGCTAGAATAAGTTAGACTGGCCTTTGCTTGCTTACTCTCTAATTATCTTCTTGTTGGTGGCAGACACTTCCTACAAACCAAACTTTGCTTGTAAATCCCATTACATTCACCATATTTATCTATAAGGAAGATTCTAGATCTTAGGATTGTGAATGTGTCAAATTCAATTCATTGCATCTTGTTTACATTGAATTCTACAATAATTTCATATAATTTACATCGCTTTCATTGACTTCGAGATCCGATATTGGAGCAGATCTTGTTTTCTCATAAAATAATAATATATTCCCATGTCAAATCATCACTTCATCATATAAGTATTGAAAAATTTACTAATTAAGTAAGTCCCTATGTAATTGACAAGACCGTTTAGAGGACCTTAGATTCATTCTCTCCAGCATAGCCCTCATGCAGATCCAGGGTTAAAACTGTGTACACGGAAATCCCCTCGGTGTTTCTAGCAACCGATGTTTTTCATCGTTACAGTTTTCTGGTGCTAGAAGGAGGGCTTGAACCTCTGATCTACATTTTCTGGGTAATCCTATAAGCTATCTGTACCCATTGTCAACCGATGTAAATGTAATGCCTCCGTGGTTGTTTACGTGATCATGTGGTATGTATCAGTCGCTTTAACGACTCCTTTAGAATCCTGCAGGATAAAAAGCCCATTTTCTCCTTAGCTTGCCTTTGCCCTTGTGATCTTTTTCCTTGTTTTCATTACCCAGTAGCTACATAGAGGATGGTTGCATCAACCACTGCTATTGACACCATTAGTGTTAAAAACCCCTGGACGGTGCAGGCTACACCTGCTGTTGTCAAGCCACCAACCAGTCTGATGCGGCTACGTCGATCCCTCTGGATTCAAAATAAAGAGCTTGAGGGGCACACTTACCGTAACAAACATTAAAACTTCCTCTAAACTAAACTTATGGCAAATCTTCCCATGTATCCCTAGGAACTCGAAGTGAAACGTGAATATGAGTTCATCTATTGTAATGGGAAGGAATTTGTTCCTTCGCCTAACACTTCCATACATTTTACAGACTAGCAACAGTGGATGTTGGACCAACTATTAATGGCCAGGGCATCAACAGAATAATGAAATGATATGTTTTATGATGAAGCATCCTACGATGCATAGGAGGATTTAGACCCCCACTCCAATGGAGGTAGTCACGCTATCTTTGTCGTGGCTCCTCCCTCCACAACATCTGGCGTGAATCCGTTGTTTATGGTCACTGTGTCATTATAGTTGACCACTGCCGACTGTGTGGTGCATAATGCCCAATGATATTTCTTCTCTCCAGCTACCCTCCTGGGTGATATTCCTTTATAGACCATCCCTCCACAATTACAATTAGCCAATCCATCTCATCACATACCTGTCCCTACATCACCATATGTAAATGTAGTTCTTACTTCGCAATTACATGTAGCTCCTTCATTCATCCAGCCCACACGATAGGACCTGCCACTACCACGTGGTGGGATCCAAATACATCTCACCTTGATGCATATCCTATGCAGATGTCCCATATTCACCATCATTAGCACCAACTCCCGCAGATGCTAAACCCCATTACAGGACCATTGTTTGTGCCCCTGGCCATGCAAACAACGTATTCCATGGCACAATCGATGGTTGTTGCCCCATCCGTGCCACCTACTTGGTGGTGGATGCCACAAGTGGCAATGACTGTAGGAATAGTTTCGATGAAATTGCACACTAGCCAAGTTCCTGCCCCTATCCTGCCACTCAACGTGGCTCCCTCTGCTATTCCACAACCAACCCCTTCGTCCATGGGTCTAGATCAAGCCTTTCAACTTATTCAAACCATTACTGAGGAGGTTAAAAGCCTCAAGGATACCAGTTCTGACATGATAAAGGTCATGGATTTTTACCATGACCATCCTATCAATCTAGCAGTACCCATCTGGTTTCGGATAACCTCCTGCTACACTACGCTATGTAGCTCAGCATAGTGGACTCCGGGAGAATAGAATGAAACAATGGATGCGCATACCCATCTGGTTTCGGATAAGCTCTTGCTACACTACGCTATGTAGCTCAGCATAGTGGACTCCAGGAGAATAGAATGAAACAATGGATGCGCAGTAATAACACTTTAACTTTGCAATTTAGCCATGTTCAAAACTTTAAATTTTTTCATGCTACACTGCATTACGCTATCCAGCGTAATGCAGTGTAGTGCAAGAATGCATAGTCGATACATCAAGGATAACGAAATTTAACCAGTGGCAGTCATTATGCCACGATACGCTTCCTAGCGTATCACAGCATAGTTGTAGAATAGTTCATTCAACACAAGAGACAAAGTCAAATAAACTATCTTCCTAAAGGGTAGTTACGCTATAGTCTGCTTCAGAGTGTAACACAACATAGCGCCACACACTTCAGCTAGAATACACTAGGTCAACTACATTTTATGGGTTCACGACACACGTCATCTAAATCACATTTTCCTCGTAACCCTAATCTTATAAATACCTTGACAAAAAATTCTTAAAGTGTGAGCAATTGTTGGAAATTTTTGACAATATTGGCAAAAGATTGGTGATATGAAGAGAAGAGCATCAATGATGATAGAGGGAAGCTTTTGACTGGAGACTTCAAGTTAGAAAATACTTTGCTTTGAGCCTGACTCCCTTGCACCTAGATTGGCTTGAATAAGGTAGACTGGCCTTTTCTTGCTTACTCTCTAATTATCTTCTTGTTGGTGGCAGACACTTCCTCCAAACCAAACGTTGCTTGTAAATCCCATTGCATTCACCATATTTATCTATAAGGAAGATTCCAGATCTTAGGATTGTGCATGTGTCAAATTCAATTCATTGCATCTTGTTTACATTGAATTCTACAATAATTTTGTATAATTTACATCACTTTCATTGACTTCGAGATCCGATATTGGAGCAGATCTTGTTTTCTCATAAATCAATAATATATTCCCATGCCAAATCGTCACTTCATCATATAAGTATTGACAAATTTACTGATTAAGTAAGTCCATATCTAATTGACAAGACCGTTCAGGGGACCTCAGATTTGTTCTCTCTAGCATAGCCATCATGCCGATCTAGGGTTAAAACTATGTACACAGAAATCCCCTCGGTGTTTCTAGCAACTGACGTTTTCCATCGTTACAGTTTTTTGGTGCTAGAAGGAGGGCTTGAACCTCCGATCTACATTTTCTGGGTAATCCTGTAAGCTATCTATACCCATTGTCGACCGATCTAAATGTAATACCTCCATGGTTGTTTACGTGATCATGTGGTACGTATCAGTCGCTTCGACGACTCCTTTACAATCCTGCAGGATAAAAAGCCAATTTTTGCCTTAGCTTGCCTTTGCCCTTGTGATCTTTTTCCTTGTTGTCATTACCCAGTAGCTACATAGAGGATGGTTGCATCAACCACTGCTATTGAAACCATTAGTGTTAAAAACCCCTGGACAGTGCAGGCTACACCTGCTGTTGTCAAGCCACCAACAAGTCTGATGCGGCTACGTTGATCCCTCAAGATTCAAAATAAAGAGCCTAAGGGGCACACTTACCGTAAGGAACATTACAACTTCCTCTAAACTAAACTTATGGAAAATCTTCCTATGTATCCATAGAAACTCAAAGTGAAACGTGAATACGAGTTCATCTATTGTAACGGGAAGGAATTTGTTCCTTCGCCTAACACTTCCATACATTTTACAGACTAGCAACAATGGATGTTGGACCAACTGTTAATGGCCAGGCCATCAACAGAATAATGAAATGAGATTTTTTATGATGAAGCATCCTGCGATGCACAGGAGGATTTAGACCCCCACTCCGATGGAGGTAGTCACACTAGCTTTGTTATTGCTCCTCCCTCCACAACATCTGGCGTGAATCCATTGTTTATGGTCACTATGCCATTATAGTTGACCACCGCCGACCGTGTGGTGCATAATGCCCAATGATATTTCTTCCCTCTAGCTACCCTCCTGGGTGATATTCCTTTACAGACCATCCCTCCACAATTACAGTTAGCCAATCCATCTCATCACATACCTGTGCCTACGTCACCATATGTAAATGTAGTTCTTACTTCGCAATTACATGCAGCTCCTTCATTCATCCAGCCCACACGATAGGACCTGCCACTACCACGTGGTGGGATCCAAATACATCTCACCTTGATGCATATCCTATGCAGATGTCCCATATTCACCATCATCAGCACCAACTCCCGCAGATGCTAAACCCCATTACAGGACCATTGTCTGTGCCCCTGGCCATGCAAACAACGTATTCCATGGCACAATCGATGGTGGTTGCNTGAAACAAGTTACAAACTAAGTTAGCAGCTCTTCCAAAGTTGAAATGAAAGAGCATGGAAGTGCATGATACCAGTCTAGAGCTTTACCCATTAAGGACATAGCAAAGATACGTATGATGGTATGTGGCCATTATTGCAGTAATAGTGACTCTGATCTAAAAGTAACTAAATGGGCATTGGGATCGCCTTCCCCATTGTATTTTGTAAAATGGGGAAGTGGCATCCCAGGGGGTAATGACAAAATGGGTACTGCCAGATTGATAGGATCGTCATGATAAAAATCCATGACCTGTATCATGTCAGAACTGGTATCCTTGGNCCCATTTTACAAAATACAATGGGGAAGGCGATCCCAATGCCCATTTAGTTACTTTTAGATCAGAGTCACTATTACTGCAATAATGGCCACATACCATCATACGTATCTTTGCTATGTCCTTAATGGGTAAAGCTCTAGACTGGTATCATGCACTTCCATGCTCTTTCATTTCAACTTTGGAAGAGCTGCTAACTTAGTTTGTAACTTGTTTCAAGTACAACCTGAGACCAGAAGTTACGCGAGATCAGCTTATGGGAGTCAAGAAAGATCCGGTCAAGCTATTCCAAAAGTTTATACAGCGGTGGAGTGCAGCCTTGAATGAAATCCGTGAATCCATCGTGGAGACCCATCTGTTGGCAATCTTCAAGAGAGCAGTCAATGACTTCATTAAGTCCAAACTATATTACCTCGCTCCCTGCTCCCTCATCCAAGCCTTCTCTTAGACTAAGAGCATTCAAGAAATGGTAGAGGCTAGCAAAGACCCAGCATATGTGGTCTACAAAAATTTCCAGAACAAGAGCAATGAAAAGGGCAAAGCTACAACAACAACAGTAGTGGTTGTGGGCAAAGGGGCCAAAAATAAAAATAACAATAAGAAAGTACCTACAGTGCCTGCTATGGCCACAACTAGCTCAAAAAACATCGATCAAGAAACAACAGAGACCCCTAAAGCTTCCTCACAGCTGAAACCTAATTTTAAGGTTAAAGATCACTCAAAATACATGGCTCTACCTATAAATCCTTCAAAACTTCTGAAGAAATTGCTAGGAAATGGCCACATCCAATACAAGACGATGTCCAAGGAAGCTCTGAAGCACCACAGACGACACTGTGAGCTACTCAAGAATCCCTCCTTGGCCCTGCCTAACGAACCTCCATTTCCCAAAAACTTTAGGCTAGACTATTTTTGTGACTATCACCAGCTGTGTGGTCATGACACGAATTACTAATGAGCATTGGAAGATGACATTCAACGTATGATCGATCAAGGTAAATTAATCCTAGATAGCAGTAGTCTGGTCTGCCCAGAAAACTAGTCCATGCATGTGTACCAAGACTCGTTAAATGCAAATAATGCAGGGTACACTATTAGCATAGTAGGTACAGAGGGCGATGATCAGGCACTGCCAAAACAACGCTTTGTGTTGCATGTATCTCCTTGCATGTCTCAAATGACAAGCCCATCAACATCGACATGTAGAAATTAGCGACAACCTTTTTTCCTTCGAGTCCTATCTCATATCTCCGTTCTACAACCTACTGTTGGTAAAGTCATGGCCCAGTTCGTGCCCACACCTAGGGCACCCTTTCTCATCAGGGTGCCAAAGCCATCAGCTACTCCTACTACGTAGGGGAAAATCTCTAAGTCAATGCCCCAATCACTATCTACTAAGAAAGGAAAAGGGAGTATGATAGGTAGCACAGCCAAGGACCATCTCACGCTTAGGTTCTCTAAGCCTATGCCTCTCGCCTCAGTGCCCTTGAATCAACCCTCTAAGAAAGGTAACGTTATGCAAACAAGACCATCTCCTCCCTATCTAAGAAAATGCAATCCTCAACTAGAAGCTACTCCTCCCTGAGAAATTCGTCTCCTGGAATGAATGGAAGAATAGAGGAGTAGCACACAACCTGACTGTGGGCATGATCTCCTTGATGCTTTTATGCGAGTTAAGTAGGCTCTTAAATAAAAAAATACAACACTAAGCCTCTACGACTTGCTCATGACATCAAAAAAACCATCATGAAGCCATGGTTTGCATGTTAGTGTCCATACCTCTAGACGAGAGCTTGTTAGTAGATGAAGAAGAAATCCACTCAATCATGCTTCCTCCCACTGCTGAACAACCACAGTCTCCCCAATTGACATTTCATGACAAGTCCATTAAGGATGATCCAGAAAAGGATCAGGCGATGACAGCACCCATGTTCATCACTATCCAAGTCAGACAATACAGAATTCGGAGGGTACACGTAGATGACGGGGCCGCTGCCAACATCATTCCATATCCCATAGTGTATAAACTGGGTTTGATCGACCAATGCCATGACAACGTCATGTTTGAAGTCATTTAATGGAGCATGTGTAAGTCAAGGAAATGGTACACATCAACTTTGTAGCAGGGGATCAATACCCCACAAACGTAGTGTTTATCATTGTCGAGGAGATGCTCGATTTCAACCTAATTTTAGGGAGGTCTTGGTTAGCCTAATTAAGGGCAGTCTCATCACCAATTCATCAAGAGATCCACTTGCCCTATGTAGGAGGGGAAGTGATCATCCATGGTGATAAGATGATCCCTCAAGAGGTTAACAATGTAGAAATGGAACAGGGTTCGAAGATTGAAATCCCCGAAGATCAGAGTCTTGTCCCAATAGGTGAGTAGGCCAAGACTGTCGCCGATGAAAGCTTGACCTGGGCTAAACTACCCTTTCAGGGAGAAGATGGTAGCATAGAGGAATGCTATAATAAGTCTCCTCATGCATACATGTCACCAAGCTTGAAAATAATCAAGAAGCAGCTGCGGGGTTAACTAATAAACATGTTGACGTAACTTGTTATATCGGTTTGTGTTGCTTACAAGCATATGACTTACATTCTGTTACATCACATTGTTATCATTACACTTTTAAATGATCGCTAGCTTGAAATGGCCCTAAACTAGTTACGACTCACTATGGCCTAAAACTAGGAATTTCTGTTTATTCTTTTACACTTACTATAGTTGACCCAAAATGGCCTTAAACTAGTTGTGGCCCTCTTTGGCCTAAAAATTGCAATTTTGTTTACTACCTTCCATGTGTGTGGCCTGGCCTGAGATAGCCTTAAACTATCATTGACCCGAAATGGCCTTAAACTAGTTACAACCCACTATGGCCTAAAACTGGAAATTTCTGTTTATTCTTTTACACTTACAATCACTGGCCCGAAATGGCCTTAAACTAGTTACGGCTTGATATGGCCTACAATTGGTGATTTCTGTTTATTCTTTTACGCTTACAATGGCCTAGCCCAAAATGGCATTAAACCATTAGCAGCCCGTAGTGGCCTAAAATGCGTAATCTTTCTAATCATACGTTTCCTTTCATAAAATCAAAAATTAATTATTAAAAATGTTACTTCACGATCACATTGATCATTACTTTTTATTCCCTTCCATTTTAACAAAATTTTTGGCCAATATTTCCACAATACACACCCTTTTTGTTACCACTCCCATTAGTGTCATTTAGCTCCACCTCCGCCTCATGAGGGTCATCTTCATAAGGACCTTCTTTGCATAGTGTCTCCTCATGGGGATGATACTCTCTATGGGGATCCTCCTCAAGATGACCCTCTTCATGAGGGCCATTACCTTCATCATGCTCCTCTTTATGAAGATCCTCTTCCTATCGATCCTATGATTTGACATGAAACAAACATTAGCGTCACCACAAAAAGTACACAGAAAAATAATACAAATGTAGCATAGCTTACTTGTGATGGTCTTACGTTGGCTATGAAAGGAATTTGTTCTAGGTTGACTAATAAATGTCGCATGATCTCGTCCTTAGTAAGCTTAGCCCAAAAGGCATCTCCTAAATCAACTCCAACCTTTACCTTCCCTTTTTCCATAGGATTCCACCGGGGTGGTTCAAGAAAAAAGGAAGGGATAGTAGTCTCCCCACAAGGGAGGCTTATTTTCCTCTAAGGGGAGGTGCTTATTGTCACTTTCTCCTAAAATTTTTAATACGCTCCAGAAGCACCGATGACATCAAGGAATAACTGGAGGGACTACAATTCAACCACAGAATCCTTGTAATGTTGGCAGTAAGCAGCACATTCTTGCTTATACACATGCTTATGTTCTTTCTGTGCTTGCCTCCATTCTTGGATCCTCATGCTGAAATCCTTCCAATCTTGGTTATTCTAGGCTAGAACTTATATTTTCATATGTTATTTGATGAGCTCATGACTATCTTGGACATTGTTCTTAACGATCATCCAATAACAGGTGTAGTCAATCATAGCTGTCCACCAATTCTTGTCGGTGGTCTCTCGAGCTTGCAAAAATTCATTCCGGGACTCCAAATCCTTAACCTTAGTAATTAGGTACATTTTCTCCTTTTCTATTTTCTACAACCTCTTCCAAAGACCTTCGTTGATGTTCTGACACTCCCATAAAGAATGGCCCAAGCGTAATGCACATTTACGCATCTCATCGTAAAGGCTGCGTGGCACTTCGGTCATCTCTAGTGAAGGGTCAGGAGCTGTGTCTATGTCGATAGGCTCTTTGGGATCCCATTTGAGATGAGATCCTGCAAAAAAATAAATTAACAATTAGATGCAATAGAATAATGTGATGTCACACTTTTAACGATGCCTGCATAACAATAGTGACGTACTGATTTCAGGATTGATTTGCTCTAAGTGAACGATCATATCATTCACAATGCCTTCCATAAAGGCAAATTTATCAGGAACCTCGCCCCAATGCTGAGTTGGGGTTGCTGACAAAGGTACGCCACTATTCCTAGAAGTGCCTACTATGCAAACAAAATAGGTTAAACATAGCACAGTAGACAAAAGCCAATTGGGACATTACAACAACAAAACTCACCAACGACCAGCCGCTCCTCCTTTTCTGGCTCATCCAGAAGGATGTTGTTGTCCTCTATGACCATTTCCACCTTGGGAACAGAGGTCTATGTGCTACCCACATTATTAACTAGGGCCTCTTTTTCCAACACCGGGGCCCCTTCTCCACGTCGTAAAACTATGGCCCCTGTTTCAGGGGTCAATCCCACTACATCCTTCCTTTTTTCTCTCAAACAACAAAGTTAACCAAAAATAAAACTCTATTAACTTTTTACAAGCACTACGCAACACAAAGACATCTATACTTAGTGTAATGCACATAATCTAACCATACATTCTTCTACATACCAACCAAAGGGTTGTTCCTATGAAACTTGATCCACAATTTCCTTCCCTCTTCACCAGTCAAGCCAGAAGATTCCACGATCGGACGATGCTTTTTCTGATGGACTGATGAATCAACTATTTCTTCTGCAAAGCATTTCCCCCTCGACGCACTACTAATGTGAGAAGGAGGTGATACACCCATGCTATCTTGGCCTCGCACATGAGGTGTCACCAGATCCTTAGTTGCGAGTGAAAATGACTCCCTGATACCTTCGAGGGGATCTAGGGATCTAGTGGTGTGGAAAACCTAGGAAATCCATGGTTTGGAAATCTAGTTACGATCTTACTGCACCTAGACCCCATCCCTGTCAACCACTAGGAACTCCACAAAATGCTGAAAGAAAGCTATAAAAAAGGTAAAATGCATGTTGAAATGAGACTCACGCTTCTTGCGATGCTTGAGCATTTTAACTTGCAGGCCTTTAGCAAGGTAATTGGCCCAATTATATCATGTCCCCTCCTCCATAACCTCCTGCATGATCTGAGCCTACTCTATGCTAAGGATCCTTCCTTGGGAGAGTATTTTGGGAAAGGCGTGAGCTCGGAAGAGGGGATAAATAAAATTCACCACATCTAGCTGGATTTTATCAGCGAGGATGCCTTTTGGTTCTTTTCTAACAACTAGCCACTCATCTATGTCCTTCTAATGCTTAGAACCTCTCTTTAACCTTTCTTCCACCGAAAGACCATAAGAAGGAACACCAAAAAAGTCAACGAATAGTCAAGCATTAATGTCAAAACTCACACGCATGTTACACATGCGCATGTGAAGATGCTCAGCTTCTTTGCTAAAGGAGTCGACTAGGGTTAACATTTCGACTATTGTGACATCGGGGGTTACAACTAGAAATAGCTCCATCAATCCAGCTTCTTGGATGTCATTGGTTATGACAGCTGGGGTTGCTCCATGGAATAGCCAATGTTGTGCTTCTTTTATGTCGTCTTAATGAAAAAAGAGATTGCTCGCATCACATCGAGAAGTTATCACTGTCACCTCCCATGATTTCCTAACTATGAACATAAAATAGCAATTTAGACAAAACAAAAAAATAATAAAACCTTATACACTATTCCTACTTGTTAAGGTCATACAGTTGATCACCATAGTGTAACTTACCGTGTCGAAAGGGCAAAGGAAACACTGGAATTTTCTTTTTTACGTCGTCAACAGTGATAGGGAGATCCAAAGTCCACTCCTTGTCCAGCCATCTGGAGTCTCTACACTTAGCGAAGAATCTAACATAACAGATAGTATAGTGTTTGATTTCAAATCCTAGTTGTCCTAGGACACTGGCACACACATTTCTGATGGAAGTGAATTCCTTTATGGCCATTTCGGCCATAGATAACACGTTTGTATCACCTTGGAGACCATTAGCATCAATAAAAAACCTACATCATAGAATGTAGACAAGTGTTTATACATGACGTAAAATCAAACAATAGTTAGCACATTATAACACCTTGAAAACACTTACTTGCCTACATAATACACGATGCTAGGTGGATTCTGAAAATATGTTGTAAGATGACGAGCCACGAACAATGTGTTGTAGGCATGATAAATATCAAACCTAGGCATCTCTCAGATCCAAGATAAATGCCTCAAACCCTTAACACTTTGTTCATGGTATGTTCCTATCAAGGTCTCGATTGAGCTATCCACTAGGAACGTTAAGATGCCCTGCATTAATCCAACCAGTAGCATATTTAGAATGGCAGTAGCTATCTCAACTAGTAGATGCGACCAAATAATTACGCTGAAATTACACAAAAAAAACTACAGAAATTCCCATGCACCTTACCAAAACCAAATCACCTCTTCCCCTACGCGAGCTTGAGGAGAAGGAACATTAGCCACAGGGATATGTAAACAACACAGAATGTCCACACTGTCCAGGATGATCAGGATGGGCTTTAGCGTAATCCTTTAAAGTAGAGCGCGCCACCATTAGAAAAAGCAATTTAGCCATACTAACAATGTCAGAACCAAAAAAATCAAAACAAGGTTCACAAAAAAAATCCATTAAGCAACACTAGGGCTCTCATTGTCCCAACTCCCAGAAAGTCACATGTTACACTAGAAGTGCATTACCAAAATCACCCAAACCCTTGCAATGGTGCAAGGTTTGTTTTTGACAATGACGATAAAGGTAACATCGCATATTACTCTAGTGTAACATGCAACCATTATAGGTAAGGTAACAAAACCCCATTTACATTGTATGAAAGTACAATACCTAGACTCCTGACTAGCTACGTATTATGGTTATACAATATTACCCAGGATCACCCAAACCTTTGCGACGGTGCAAGGTTTGTCTCTGACAATGACGATAGGGGCGATGTTACAAACTTCAGTAGCATAGCTAGCACAAGTAGGTATCGGTACCCAACACAATGCACATCTTTGGAGAAAATACAATTATGATTCCATGACAATGAAAACAACAATCATAGAAGAAAGGTGAAAAATGACTTATTGAGTGAGTGGCGTAGCCTCCTAAGTTTTGACTCGAGCCTTTTAAATTTCCCCCAAGCCTTCCTATACCTCATCAATTCTCACCAACTTGGCATGTTTTCCTTTAATCTTCAATGCCATGGTTACACTTGAACAACCTCCACAAAATTATCTACTTATGCTTTCTTTCTGCTTTAGTCTAGCTCAACCTTGCGATGTTTACAGTTTATTCTCAGGATGAACAATCTACTTATAAATGAGAGGGTAAAAAATTTCTATTCTTATGTATGATCAACGTGGAACTCTCCTGAAATACAAGTATGACAGTTCGACATGAAGCGTGAAGATCACACCATTAATCATGTAGATAGCCCATTGATGACAGTCCAAAAAGACCCTAAACTAACGCGTAGCTTATCTTTTTGTAATCCGGTCACACTAACTACCATCCACACAAAATCCTTAATTAGCTTTTTTAACACACTAGAAATGCCACGTTCTACCTTTTATCATAGTTTGTAGAAACCTTATTCTTTCATCTAAGAAACCTGACTCATTATTTTCTTGCAAACTGTGTATATTGTAATGGTCTGCTAAGACCTTAAACTGATAACCTTTCTTTTTTTTAAGATATACCTTTAAAACCTTCTTTCACTTCAACATGTTAATAAAAACAATGTAACAACTTCCATTCTTGGTGGTTTTGCAAGTAAGTTCTTAAATGGACGAAGCTTTACTTGCACCCCTAGCCTTGACAGGCCCATACGGGGAAGCTTTTAGACATACTAATCTTGTAATGATAGGAATCGATGCCCTCTCCTATGATGTAACCATAGCATACTTAGAAATATACCCAGATTAGCCAGAACATTTTTCCTAAACCCTAGACCTAGAGGCTGGTGATGTGACCAAGGATCCCCTCATTGAGGTCCCTGTGGTTACGCAGAAAGGAGCAAACAAAGCTCTGAAGGTTAGTTCCCTCCTTGACCAGCAAAACATAGAGCAATATATCTCGAGTACTCCAACAAAACATTATGGTGTTTGCATGGTTGTACGAAGATATGTCAGGTTTAAACCCATGACTAATACAGCACAACATTGTGTTAGACTTGAGCATTAAAGTGATTAAACAAAAAGTACAGAAGATTAAGCCCGAAATCACGTTGGCAGTGTCTGATGAAATCACTAAGCTATACCAAGCTGGTTTCATCCAAATGGTTGATTATTTGGACTGGGTGTTAAACATTATTATTGTTTCTAAGAAAATGGGAGAAATACGCATCTGTATAGATTTTTGTGATCTGAACAAGGCAATGATTAAAGAAAATTTCCCATTATCGGGTATTGACCAACTTATTGAAAGAACAGTTGGCCACGCATTACTATCCTTCATGGATGGATTTTTGTGGTATAATCAAATCCATATCAACCTAGAACATCAACTGAATACAACTTTCATGACCCCCTGGGGAACTTTCTACTACACCATGATTCCCTTTGGGCTAAAAAACGCTGGAGCAACTTATCAATGCGCCATGACATATATCTTTAGTGATTACCTCATAGAGAGATTGAATGACTACATAGAAGACATAGCTATCAAATCTAAGAATTTCAAAGATCACCCAGAAGACCTAGAGTTAATCCTCACATGATGTCTTAGGCACGACCTATGGCTCAACCCAAAAAAATATGTGTTCGGAGTCAAAACTAGACCCATGTTGGGGTTTGTAGTATCGAAGGCTAGCATACAAGTCAACCCTGACAAGGTTAAGGCCATAGTTAACCTAACACCACCTACAAACCTCAAAGAACTGCATGGGTTGTAGGCTAGGTTACAATTTATTAGGAGGTTCATCTCGAAGTTAATAGACAAGTTGCATCCTATGCAACATCTGCTCAAGAAGGGGGTTAACTTCGAATGGACCGAGAACTGCGAGCCTGCATTTGACAACCTAAAGAAAGAGTTGCTACATTTGCTAAAGGTTTTCCCATCACAAAGGGATTAGCCTTTCTACATCTACCTGGCAAGTTCAGACATGTCCATAGCTACGTTATTATGTCAAAAGAGGGATGACGGGTCGGAAATCCCTATCTATTATCTAAGTCACTCTCTATTTGTGTATGGAATAAGGTATAATGAAGTAGAGTGTAACTGTTTGGCATTAGCCTTTGCACTCAAAAAATGTACACACTATATTTTCCACATCCAAGTTAACATAATTTGCAAAAACAACATTCTAAGTGCAATCACGAACAATATATATGAAAGAAGTAGGATAGCCCTCTAGAAAGCCTTCATAGCAGAATTTGACTGGCACTACATTGGTCAATCTTTCACAAAGGGTCAAGTAATAGCTGACCAACTAGTAACATCACCTGTTAACAATCAGGCCATAATAGAGCCTAAGTTTCCTAATGAACATGTACATAGTTTAAGCCATGTATCAATAGGCCTTGAAGTGATGTTATACTTTGGTGGAGCTTCAACCACTAGAGGCGGTAGCACTGCCACCATCATTATGCTTTCTCCTAAGGATGTTCACCCATTGTCTTACTGTTTGGCATTCCCTTGTACAAAAAATGTGGTAGAATACAAGGGGCTTCTGAGGGGACTATTAGCAAATAAGGAACTCAACGTTCAACACTTGACAATCCGAGGTGATTCAATGCTCATTGTCAATCAAATCATGGAAGTCTAAGCCTACAAGGCTGTGCATCTGTAGCCCTACTAACATATGGCTAAAGATCTTCTAAAATAATTCGCAACCATCGACGTGTGACACATGCCGCGTAGTGAGAACACTGTAGCTGACGCATTAGCTATGCTAGCTTTAAATGTGCCATCACATTTTTTTGCCACCTGGCCTTCTTTAATGATGGAATGTATAGATCCTATCATCCAAGTGGTATAAATTTCTTTCCTAACTATGGAAGGGACTCTAGAATGGTATGATAACATTAAATCCTTCCTTTTGCATGGCAAACCACTGCACGAGTTAACACCTGCATAGAAGGATGCAATCCGCAAGCATGTCAGGCAATACATCATCATCAGAGTCAATACTCTCTGTAGACACTCCTTTGATGGGGTATTATTAACCTACGTTAATAGTGACTAAGCACAAAAGATAGTTAGTGAAGTTCATGAGGGACTATGCAGAGGACACATAGCCCCATGAGCCATGGACACTAAAATTAGATGCTTAGGGTATTACTAGCCATACATGGAGTGAGGCTACCTCACCAAGGTTAATACATGTGACACATGCTAGTGTTACACAAATCTGATACAAGTGTCACCAACTAAATTACATATGACATAGATTACCTAGTCATTCCAATAATGGGGACTAGACATCATAGGCCCCATCACGCCTAAGTCTTCCGTAGGACATAGCTTCATTATCACTACCACCAAGTACTTCATGAAGTGGGTCAAGGTTATTGCCTTATGCAAGACTATATCCCAAAAGGTTTGTTATTTTATCTTGGATAACATAGTAACCAGGTTTTGGCTTCCCATGACTATTGTGACAAATAATGGGCCATAATTTAGTAGTGCCGAAACCAAATCTTTCTACAACAACCTTTGTATTAAGTAATCTTTTTCCTTGCCTTACTATCCACAAGAAAATGGTCAAGCAGAGGCAACAAATAAGGTGGTCACCAATTTACTAAAAGAGATGCTCATCAGCAACAAGAAGCGATGGCATGAAAAGATCCTCTACGTGCTATGGGCCTATTGTACAACATGCATGATAGCTACTAGGAGGACGCCTTACAACCTAGTCTACAAATCTGAAGCAATGTTGCCTCTTGAACTATAGGTTCCCTCACTATGGATGGTTCTCTCCACAGTTATAAATGAGACTCAACACAGTGAGTCCAGGATCATGGATCTAGACTCAGTGGAGGAGAAATTTATCCAGATGCTCAATAGCATTGAAAAATATTAGGATAGGCAGAAGCAGAAGCATCATCGCAACCTGCATCAATGACTGATTAAGAAAGGATATTTGGTTCTCAAGGCTGTTCGTGAACTAGTGAGCAAATTCTCTGAAAGCTGGGAAGGCCCTTTCCTAGTCATCAACACATATGGCAACGAAGCATTTAGGCTAGCAAACATCGATAGTAATGAACTTCCAAATCTGGTGAATCACACATATCTGATGTAGTACCACATTTAGATGATAGCTCGGCTCAAATGCAAGGTAACAAACTTCCACTAAAATGTAAAGTTTGTGGTGTTGTACTTGTCCGCTACAATGTAAAAATGGAATTTCCTACACACGTCCACCATGACGCTAAACTGGCAAGGTTTTTGACCATCCGCCATGATGTGAAACTGGCAAGGTAAGCATCTATCCTCTAAGATGTTAAACCAACACAGACTTGTCCTTGTGTCAAAACACAAAACTGACAACCACAACATAGTCTACTAAGGCCATAATCTAGCTCTCCTATCATCCGCTACGACATAAAACTAGCATGCTTCAGTGTGCCCAGAATTTAAACTAGGACCATAGTCTGTTGAGACTTAAAACTAGCAACAACAGTCCACCAGGGCTTAAAACTGAAAATCTACCAACAAACAATCCATGAAGCAAGCAAGTGTGATTATTCTTGCATGACATCCCTACCTAGCTGGAATGGGTAGGGCATTGGAATAGACGCAATGCTTCTACCCTCCTAGCATCCTAATAATTTCTTGGGTATGCCAAAAGGCATACTACTGACCCCTTGAAGATGCTGCTACAACGACCACTCAGCAAATGCAACTCCTGTGGCCAGCTTCGCTGCTTAGAGCCCCAAGGAAACTATGGTCATCTGTAGCCTTGGCTACCTCCAGCCTTCATCGTCACTAGATCTTGGCTTAGCAGATTCATCTAACTGGCTCCTTGCCTAGTTAGATGGATAAGATGAATCTGGCTCTCGACGGTGAATTCTTGAGCCATGATGTGAACAATGGGACTAGTGCCTCTTGCTACGGTTTCTTCTCCATGGATTGTGCTCTTCTCTTCACTTCAGACGGTACTTGTTTCAAAAGCCTTCCCAAAAATTAGGGCGATTTCTTTTTTTCTTGATTATTTGTTACATTTTGCTGGTTACTTTCCACAATAGCATTAGTCAAAAATTCGTTCACTGGGAGGGTGAGGTGTCACAATGTTCTGAGGTAGCTGCGTGGACTAGCCTGACTACTTGGGAGTGTGAAAATTTCCCTTTACCCCACTAGGCACCTTATCTTACTCTTTCCTAAGGCTAATCTCTACAACTGCCTTTACCCTTTCCTCCTGTTTGTACAGAATGTGAGCATACAGGAACTCTTTCGCACATGATAATCATCCCATCCATGAATTGGTGTAACGTAACTTGCCTCATGGAAAGCATATTTATTTAAAAAAAATAAAAATATTGGGAAAAGCTAGGAAAAATGGATGAAACACAACTCGTCTAGGCCATACAGGCATAATGCAACTCATCCAGGCAAGCCTCGCGTATACAGTACAATAGCGTAACCTCTCGAGAAAACACCCATGAGAAGATGCCTAATAGCTTGTTTGCAAAGTATCTTGCTCATATGCTTGAGTCTTCCCCGAGACTCCCTCCCTCATGACTGTAAAATCCTCTCCTACTTTTTGCATTCTCACCTTCGCACTTCTAGGCTTGACAGAGCAAAATCTGAGCAGTTGTCGACGGATGATGTTGGTGTCTTTACCTCTATGGTGTTTCATATTCTTTGTCGACATCTTTCAGGCAAGCCCTCTAAACATCAACAAAGAGGGACCATTCAAACACCATGAAATTTTAAGACCTCGATAATTCAGCAAATTCTTGAAGCTTAGGCAAGGATTTGCAACAAGTGGCACATCTTAGCAAGTTTTCTCTTTTCAACTAAGGGACTCCTACACTACACTACGCAGCTCCGCATAGTGGACTCTAGGAGAATAGAATGAAACAAGGGATGCACAACAACAACACTTTAACTTCGCAAGTTAGCCATGTTCAAAACTTTGACTTTTTGGATGCTACGCTACATTACACTATGTAGTGTAACGCAGCGTAGTGCAAGTAGCATAGTCGATATAACAAGGATAATGAAATTTAAGTAGTGGCAGTCATTACGCCATGATATGCTTCCTAGCATATCACAACATATTCATAGAATAGTTCATTCAATGTAAGAGAAAAATTCAAATAAACTATCTTGTTAAAGGGTAGTTATGCTATACTATGCTTCAGAGCATAACACAGCATAGCGCCACAAGCTTCAGCTAGAATTCACCACGTAAACGGCATTTTGTGGGATCAGGACATGCATCATCTAAACCACATTTTTCTCCTAATCCTAATCTTATAAATACCCCAGTGAACAATGCTTAAAGGGTGAACAATTGTTGGCAATTTTTGACAATATTGGCAAAATATTGGCAAGAAGACAAGAAGAGAATCAACAGTGATAGAGGGAAGCTTTTGACCAGAGACTTCAAGTTAGCAGATACTTTGCTTCAAGCCTAAATCCCTTATGTCCACATTAACTAGAACAAGGTAGATTGGCCTTTTCTTGCTTACTCTCTAATTATCTTGTTGTTGGTGGCGGACACTTCCTCCAAACCAAACTTTTCTTGTAAATCCCATTGCATTCACCATATTTATCTATAAGGAAGATTCCAGATCTTAGGATAGTGCATGTGTCAGATTCAATTCATTGCACCTTGTTTACATTGAATTCTTCAATAATTTCGTATAATTTACATTGCTTTCATTGCCTCCAAGATCCGATAGCAGAGTGGATCTCGTTTTCTCGTAAATCGATAATATATTCCCATGTCAAATCACCACTTCATCATATAATTATCAATGAATTTACTGATTAAGTAAGTCCCTGTCTAATTGACAAGACCATTCAGGGTACCTCTGATTCGTTCTCTCCAGCATGGACCTCACACGGATCCAGGGTTAAAACTGTGTACATGGAAATCCCCTTGGTGTTTCTAGTAACTGATGATTTCGATCATTACACCTATGACTTATTTTCAATTGTTATGCTAGTTATGCTACTTAGCATAGTGGAGTAGCATGAATACCCACTCACTACACTATGCTACGCTGCACAGCATAGTAGCCACCTTTAAGATAAATCTTGTTCAAAAACTAAAAATACTCCTCTGAGGCTTCCCAAGACAAGCTACTTTAGCAACCAGCAATTACACTTTTCATGTTAAAGGAGCCTGAGAATTCTTCGTTAAATCCCTAGGGAAATTTTTATCTTTTAGGTCCTTACTAGGTTGTGCTACACTATGTAGCATAGCACAACATAGTCATCAGTTTGGGATGAATTTGAATGACAACCTATAATGTTTTATCAGGAGACATTGATTGGGACCTGAGGGTGAAGTGGGAAAAGTAGTCTTGGTGGTCAAAGCATAGCCAAGTGTAATTATTTTGCTAGAACAACTTGATGGAGGATCTTCTTGCATTATCACCCTACTACCCTATGCTACGCTGTGTAGTGTAGCACCCAGTTTTTCTTGAATTTTAACTTACTTTGCAAGTGTTTTTTCATGGGAACTTAGTCATATTCTGAGGTGGTAATAGATCAATAATTTTTCATGGTAGAAGCATGGGCAATTTTATTTTCCATGTCAAGACAATTTGAGAGAAGATTTTTTCATGCTAGGGTCCTACTATGTTGTTCTATCCTATGTAGCATAACACAGTGTAGCATTAAAACTGAGGTGATTTTTGATGAAATTTGCTCTATTTTTCTATGTCATACTAATCACACTTTAAGGATAAAGTAGGGTATGCATCTTTCAAAAACAAATATCTACAAATTGCATCTTCTGTGTTTGATCTAACACTTGCAACATTTTTAACATGACATGGCCTACTACACTGTGTAGCATAGAGTAGCGTAGCAGGACTCATAGTTAGAAAATTTGTTGAACTATTTAGTCCATCCTAAGTGCCATTTTTGCACAAACTAGCCTCATGACTGGATGCTACGTTGACTATGCTGCAGAGGATGACAAGCAAGCTCGACAACAGCTTCATAGGTGTTTGGACTTCTAAGGTGCCATGTTGTCTACATAGTCCAGCGTGATACCACGCTTGCAGAGATCCTCACCCAAATTTTGGGACTATGCTGAATCATGAGTTCCAAAGTTAATGGTGTTTCAAAATCCTTAGTTGATGATTTTCTATATTCCCATAGCTAGATTGAGCTTCCTCTTCATCTACTCCATCTCCTCCTAGCTATGAGATGTCTTCACATGAGATATGTAGTCCATGAGCGAAAATCTAGGATATTTCAGATTTATAAGGCCAAAAAATGCTCAAAAGCTTTTATTGCCTTACTTTTGCAGTAGGAAAAGGTATCTAATATGTATATATGAGCTTCAGAAGGCTGAAAATACATTGGAAATGGCTAAAATTGACATTTTCATGGCTTTTTGTATGGAAATAGCCCTAACTACTCTGAAGCCAATTTTAGTAGACATAGTAGCTAGCATAGTCATTCCTAAGATCTAGTATAGGTACAACATTGGAATTGTTAGAATTTTCATTTTTCAATAATATCCAATGTAGTGATTCTAGGTCAACAACAACCAACATAGACAATATTCTCAACTAGGCATGGCACTTTCTNTGATTCTAGGTCAACAACAACCAACATAGACAATATTCTCAACTAGACATGGCACTTTCCAATAGATTCCACCATTTCCATAGTTTCTAACTTTTTGCATGTTTTCTACTAATTTTGACATTTTCCAACAACCTCAACATACTCCACCAAAGCCAATGTAGTAAGAATTATGCCAACATAGTTACAAAAGTCCATGTATTATTTATAGTAAACGGATGGGTTTTCTGGCTATAGCTCATTTCAAACTTACTATAAATGGAAACTCCATTGAAAGTAGATGACCATTGATCAAGGACAACATAGTAAGGATGGTACAAAATAGTCACAAAATTCCATTGACTATTTATACTAAATAGATGGGTTTTGTGGCCATAGTCCATTCTAGACTTACAAAACAAGGTAACTATGCTGGGAGAGGATGACCATTACAACTTGCACATTGACATCAATCTATCAAAAATCATGGTAGTTGTGCATAGGTCTAAAAATAGAAACACTACCTTATAAAAATCCAATGGCAACACCATTTTTAGGTTTCCAAATTTTTTCATATTCAAAATTTGGCATTTTTCGTAGTCTTCACAGTTCCAATTTTCAACACATTACAACACTTTGGTACTTTGTAACCTTTCATAATAATTCCACTTTCACAATCACCAAAGCACATTACAACCTCACTTTGTAGCATTGTTTACTAGCAGAAACTAGTACTACACTAGGCACAAAAACTCCCAAATAGCTTCCATGCTTTAAAAGTACAATACCAATCCCATTCTCATATTGTAGACCTTGGTGGACCCCAACGAAATGTTACTAAAAACCAAATTTGGAAAGAAACTAGATCATGGGGTTGTAGTAGGATGTAGCCTACCTTCTTTGATGAACTTTGAGCTTTTGCAAGGAACTTCTTGTGCTTTTGGCATAAACCTAAACTTCATGAACCTATATTCTTTATTTTTTATTAAGCTTATTGTTCATGTTGTGCAAAATATACTTTACATTTTCGTTTTATACTTATTTTCATTTTGAATATACAATTGGAATACCATTTAAGTTTTCATTTTTAAAGTTATTTATTTTTCCATTTCACCATTTATATTTATGTTTACATTTTTATTTTCATTATCATTTCTAATTTTATCTATGATTATGTTTATGTTTTCATAGCCATTTCTATTTACATTTTGTAAGTCCTTGGGTGATAAGCAAGATCATCCAAGGTATCTTGAATCTCATTTTTTAGAAGCCCTTGGGATTCAGGGATGAAAATATTTTGACATTTAGGTCTTTTAGTTTTCTAATTTCAACAACCAAAACTTATAGCACCATTAGTTTTCTGGCACTAGAAGGAGGACCTCCATCCAAATTCTTCATCATAAACCCACTTTAGCCATTTCTTCCAATTCCAAGCCTTCTACATTTCTATCGTTCTACCATTCCATCATACCAATGTTGGTTATCAAACCTTGTTTCACAAGCCTTGGTGTAGTAGCAGTAATAGAGTTTGGTTTTGCTACAAATTTTCCATCTACTACAACATCCATTCCATTCAATGTTGTTCCAATTATGACACCCATTTTCATCCAGTAGGTAAACCACTTTTCCTTTCTCCCATTTTCACTACTTAGCAATTGTTTTCCACTTCCTTTCTATTTTTGGTTTACTAGATTAGTAGATTGTTCCACTTACTATGTCTTTACTAAAAATAATAAAAATCTAGAAACTCAATTTTCAACATGTCATTTCAAAAATTAACCAAGTTTGCTTCTAACTTCACTAATGACATGTCTAGCTAATATGATATGAAGCTTTATGACCCCAAAGACACTACTATTATTGAATATAGGAAATCCTTGCAACTAAGGGGGTGAAGTCCTAAGTTCTCAGTGATAAATGAGGATCATTAGAACTATATTGGTGCCACGATCTAGGTTATGATGCTAGCTTCATGAATGGAATTAAAAGCCAAAAGGGAATATGAGATCATACATTGCAATGGAAAAGAGTATATTCCCTTTTTATATGACCAAATACCTCTTACTGACACTTACACATGCATCCTACCTTATCTAATTGAGATGGATGAGGAAGAAGCAAAAGTAACTTCTAATGGATAACTAGAGGAAGAGGACAAAGTTAGAAAAGAATCTAAACATGATAACCTCTTAGGAAAACTCTTCCAATAATAAATCCCTGAGACTATAATGCCTACCTTCATACCATTTACTTCTTCCACTAGACACATCCTAGCACCTTAGCCCCCACCTCACCTAATCATGATTGGACACACTCATGTTATAGTTATGCATCAAACACAATCAGTGTTATAGTCTACAAATTTTCACTTTTCCATGTCATTTGCTACATAACCTAAATCTATGTAGTCATCATTGATGGTTATTATCATCACTAACCCCATTACCATCCATATGGGATCGACAATGCGATCCAAAGTGACCTAGGAATCACGCATCCCCTTGTTCCATTTGTGCCCCAGATACTAGTGCAAATATCATTTTCTTTGTTTAACCCAGTTGTCACTATAGTAACTCATCCCCTCCCCTTAGTACCCCAACTAATAGGAAGACTATAGACATCATAGTTTATACCTAAACACTTCATCCAAATCCCACAACTAACAGGGACATCCCAAGGACTATATTAAGCTTCTCAAATGATCCAGGACATAATTGAGAAGTTAAGGAAACTTAAAGCCTCAATATCCAATATTGTGAAGATAATGGACTTTTATGAGGATAATCCCATTAATCCTATGATCCCATCCCTAACTCTTTCTCCTAGTGCCCCTATGCTTTAGTTCACCAAGTACAATGGTGAAAGAGATCTAAATACAACTATTGAAGAGTAGTAGGATCTAATACAAGTAGATTACCTTGATTACCCATAAGAGGCATGATAGGTTATGTGAAATAGAAAAAGACCCCACTTGAGAAACTAAGGATGACCCTCTAGTGCCTAAGTATTTTAAGCTCAACCATTTCTACCATCATCATTAATTGTGAGATCATGATACTAATTTTTACCTTACACTTAAAGATGACTTGCAAAAAATGATTGATAAGGATGAACTAGTATTAGATACTTCAAACCTAGTTAGGCCTTAGAATTAGTTGATGCATGTATATAAGGACCCATTGAATTCTAACAACAGTTCATACATTATATTAGTGTTTAATGTTGATGACAATCAAATGCCTATGAGGAAACTATTCATGATTCAGGTACCCCCTAATAACAAAAGGGGTCCTTCAACTTATTCAAGCTTAAAATCCCCTTTTTTTGTAAAGATACAATCATGAATGCCCCCTAAGAATCCTTTTCTCATTAGGGTACCCCAGGCCTTTACAACACAACTTGACCCAACAACACAATAACAACCACTCATGGTGGCCAATGCAATAGCTTTTTCCTTGAAACTAAATAGGGATAATAAGAAATCCTTAACCAAAAAATGGAAGAAGGAAATGTAGAAAGCCAAGAACAAAAATGATAAGTAGTCCAAGTCAAGGAAGGGAGTGTACCCACCAAAGCCAACTCCCATCTCATCTCTTCTCATGACTTCCATGAGCTAGGATGCTTTAACAAGTAAACCATGGGAGGAACCAAAACTCTAACAAGAAAAAAGAGAGGCTAGGCCACAACGATAATCCAATCATGAAGTTCATATTTTGGGGTGCATGGAGAAAGTTAAAAATGAAAAATCAATTATTAATTACAAACACTTCCTTAATGCCATGGAATAGGTTAAGTAGTTGCTCATACAAAAGAATACAAACTTGAGCTTGTATGACCTAGTCATAACTTCTATTGCCCATTGTGAGGCTTTAGTTAAGATGTTGATCTTCAATTCTATTAGTAAGGATTTCCTCACTAATGAAAAGTCTATTCATGTAGTCATGATACCCTATTTGTCCAAGGAATCAAAGTTAACATCACTGATGTTTCATGATAGTGAAATTAAGATAAATCCCCAAAATTGGAAAGTAACTAAGGATCCTCTCCTTATAACCATATGGGTTGGGTGATATGAAGTACATAGGGTACATGTGGATGATAAGGAAACAACCAATGTTATACGTCATACCATCATTGAATACTTGGGCCTAACAGAATACATGCAACATATGTTGACTTCATCCCTTAAATCCTTTAACCGATCACAGGTTGTGATCAAAGGATTTATTTCTCTAGATTTTTCATTAGGGGAGAAATTCACTATAATGGTATATTTCTTGGTAGTAGAAGAAATACTAGGATTCAACCTCATCCTGGGAAGACCTTGGTTAACCCAATTATAAGTTGTATCTTGACCTATTTACCAAGAAATCCACTTGCCTTATGAGGAAGGTGAAATCATTATCCATAGTGATATTTGACCCCTTTAGCTATTAACAATGTTAATACAGAATAAGAGTCCAAAGTGGAGTTTTAGAAAGAAGCTCCTACCATTTGCCACAAAATTGAAAGGAGTGATAGAGCAAAAGAGATCAAAGTAAATAATGATAAATGCATCAATGAGCTATGGGGAGAAATCCCCTTCAACATTGTCAATGAAGGAGATGGAGAATACAAACTAGTGCAAAACAAACCATATATATTTTCTAATCTCTGAAAGATTAGGAAACACATACATAAGTGATATATGCTCTTGATCCTTCTTACACCATATGTACTCATAACCATATAACTATATGTACTTATAGCTGGATAGCCTAGTTTATACTTTATTTTTTTTTCTTACCTTGTTTTCCTTTAGGTTGAATGCTTTATTTACCTCTTAAGGTTTACCTTTGTTTTAATTTCTTTTACTTTTGAAGCCTTTTTAATTTTTTCTCAAAAATCCCAAAAATATCATAAAAAATTTAAAATTGAAATATCCATAAAAATTTATAAAACATGAAATAACCAAAAATACACATTTTATTTTACATATCCTATGGCTTTCCATGGCCCTAATAGGAAAATGCCACATGGCCTACCATTTTCTAAAACTAGAATACAACCATATATCTCATTTTTGCTTTAGTTTATGACTTTGTTACATAATTACTTTAACTTTCTATTGCATGACAACCAAGTTTAGCCAATATAGCCTTTAGATATAAATTACAATGTATATCCGTAACATAAAAAAAATCATAATCCTAGAACATTACAACTAGAATTAAAATTTAAAATTAAAATTAAAGTTAAAATGTCCATAACATCATAACCATGGCCACATAACGTGGTGAATATGTCGAAGTAATAAAATGTTCAAAAAATAAATTGTTTTGGCTAACACTATTCATACATCATCATAAACATGAAATCAAAATAACTAAAATTGAAAGACACCTAATGGAACTAAGTAGCATCTATAAGAGGGGGTGAGGGATCATCTCTTCCTTCACTATTGGGGCCATTACTATCATCTAGTTATTGGGACATGAGAACAAAAAACTAATTAGTAACTAATGCACATCAAAGTGAAATGAATAACTAAAGTAAAAATAAAATAAAACAAAACCAAAGTAAAAACAAGCTAATCTGATATGGTTCAAGTAATATGTGTTCTTCAGGGAAGCTCTAAAGACCAACCTATAGTTTGTACTATCTGAAATTGTCGGTCTCCAGCTGGAAGGATACAGAGACTGTGGGACTACCGGATACGCACAGAAGATCCTACCTTCACCTGAGGGCGAGCTGGAATGAACGAAGGTAGAATACCTTGGATGGTCCGCACGCGGATCAAGCAAGGATTTCCCCAAATGTACACTGAGGTTCTATACATTGGGTTATACATGAACGACGTAACAGGTGTAAAACAGAGTGTAAAAAACGTAATTAATGCAAATGAAGCTTAAACATAAAAGAGCGTAAACAGAATACATGCAAAAATTAATGCAAACTGTAACAGATTTTAGGAAGAAAATGTAACAATGGTATTTCAAAATGAGAGTACAATGCACTGGTCTAACGTAGTTGCGGATTTGACACAAGGAAGACGAAAAGCCTTGGTGGATGCAGGGATGATTGTGGGCTGGTTCACACTGTAGGCATAGTGTAGAGGCTGTATGCTCAGCGTACAGGGTTGTCCAGCGTACAAGATTCTCTACTCTGGTTCTCAACGTCTCTTCTCTCTCTAGTTTGCTCCAAAATTTGCCAACCGACCAGTCTAATGAAAAATTGTGGTTCTTATACAGGTTTAGACATTAGACTCAGGTTGGGTGACACGTGGTGCATTGACCGAGTGCAAAAGAAAATTACAACTGTACAACATACAACATGCCAGCGTACAAGGATGCCAGCGTATAGCATGCCAATGTACATGGATGCCAACGTACAACATGCCAGTCATAGTGTAGAGAGCGTACATGGATGCCAGCGTATAGGATGCCAGCGTGCATGGATGCCAATGTACAAGATGCCAGCATACACCAAAAATGTACCCAGCGTATACACATCAAAATGCTTCATTTTAAGGTCAAAACTTGATTTTCAAGTGCCTGAGAGTTGTTGGGGATCTTGGGGAAGTTCGTAGGGGGTCCAGACACTTAGTTCTGGCATGTTTTGACTCATTTCTGGGGCCCAAAAGTCTCTCTATGCTGGGCTCTATGCTAGGCGTAGATGAATGAAAGACCATCATTTGGAGCCCAAAAGTTGATTTTCATGTGCCTGAGAGCTGTTGGGGATCCTGGGGAAGGTCTTGGGGGGTCCAGACACTTAGTTTTAGCATGTTTTGACTCATTTTTGGGGCCCAAAATTTGCTGTATGCTGGGCTGTAGGCCAGTGTACAAGATGCATACTTAGTGAAAACCATGTATTTTGAGCTCAAGATTTGCCAAGTTTGATGCCATATGTCATCGTAGTCTTCTGTGGATCCCAGGAAACCATTTCTTACTCAGTTTGACTCTGTTTGAAGCTACCTGTAAGGTCCTTAAGCTTCAGTCATGCTAGCGAGCATCATGACTTAGCTCGATTCTTCTTGGAGAAGTACGAAGCTCAGAATTTTATTGTGTTCCATTGGCCCCTCATTGTTGACGCTTGGAGGAATCGACCCGAGAAGTGTCAACAAAGAAGTAAAAAAGACCACAAGCAACTTAGTAGCATTGTCCTTCGACACTTGGCCAAATGTCATCGCACTGTGTTCAGTAGTACATGGGATTCGGGAAATTAATTTTGTATCTGGATAGGGAAATGAAAACTGTGGGGATTAGGACATAATCAAGGGATTGTGCATGGAAAAGGGGATGCTCTAGTGTGTATATGGGTCATGCTGATACTTGTCAATAGCCATTTTTTAGTAGACTCGGAATCAAGACATGAGATGTGCATCCTTTGGTAGAACAAGAGTCTTCTTTAGTGTTTAAGAGGACTTGTTGGCCATGTGATGGTGGGTTGCATTCTCTTGAGGAACAAGCCTCTTGTTTGGTGTTAAAGAGAACCTGTTGGTGGAGAACCAAAGCTATGCAATGAGATGTTACTTGAGCTTTTGACACATGAGTGTTTGTTTCCAAGACAACTGCCTTCCTGCCTGGGGCTTATGGGAAGTGCCAAGGGTCTTGTGGCTCATTTTTCTCTTTTCTCTTTTCTTTTTCTTTGCTTTTTTCTTCTTTTTTTGTGTTTTATCTCTTTTTTTTCTCTTTTTTTTGTTTCTATTTTTTTGTCTCTTTGTTTTTTGGCAAGAGCTTTCTTTCAATTTTGCACTCATGCTCATGTGCCATATTGTGTGTTGCAGTTGCTTGAGAGTGTCGCAGTGTGTAACAGTGTGTTCAAAGTTTTGGGGTGTACTAGGTGTATCTGGGAACTGTAAATGGGTAGGAAAGGGAACAAGAGTGTTGGGGAACTAGAGAATATATTGGGAATTGGGAATGTACTTTTGAACAGATTGACTAACCTAGTTGCGTGAGTCAGAAACAATGTGGCACCTTGTCACCGTGATGATGTGTATCCGTGTATGAACACCACTGGGTGTCATCCTGCAAACACAACTCCAAGAAGAGAAGAAAACCACAAGTGAATGAGTTAGAGAACATTTTTGATGTGAATGTGACTAATGCAAATGGAGGCACCATGTGAAACTTAATGCAAATAGAATGAGCAGCAATAGTGTTGTCAAAGCCGGTGTGATGAATGATGCAGCAGGCATTGATGAAGAAATGTCATGAATTACAGTAGAAAATGAATGTGCCAGAAATGATATGGCTAGTTTATAGTCTTAGAAGACTGTCGTGGATTAGTTTTACGTCATAACCTATTGGATGTTGCCAGTTTATCATCGTAGCAGACAGTACAATGCTAGTTTATAGTCGTGGAGAACTATGAAGAGACAAGCTAGTTTATAGTCTTGGTGGACTCTGATGAATGAGTATGATAGTTTAGTATCATGTTAGATGAAGCTCTGTGATGTTGGTTTACCATCATGATGCCAGGACATTCTGTGGTATCAGTTTTAAGTCATGATGCCAGGACTGCTCTGTGTGGATGCATGCGTGTGCCTCTGTATGATCCTATAAACAAAAGCTACTAGAGAAAATAATATTAAATAGAAACTGTAGAAAACATGAACTAAAATGCATCAATAAATAGAAGATAATGTGAAATGGTTGTAGTTTAAGGTCTTTTCGGGCCATGGTTTAGTTTAAGGCCTTTTTGGGCCATGAGAGAATGCATAAGCTAATACAATACAAACTAAGGTGATGTATGCACAACGAACAAAGGTGAAGAGTGGGCAGAGATCAGACGTTTCTTTAGCCATAGGGGAGTCTTGATTATGTGGTTGTTTCTTAGTCAGACATGGTCTAGGAGGTGTGCTAGTTTGCTCTGGGAGGCTTTCAGTTTTTAGCCCTCATTCGGGCTTTTTAGCTCTAGGTGTTGTGTTTGTTGTTGTGGGTGTTGCTTCAAGAGGCTCCTCTTTCAAGACCTGTGACATGTCTATGTTTTAGTTAGCTTGAAAGGGAGTGTTTTTGCCATGTATAATGACTTTTCCACCTTCGTATGGAAAGTGGATTTCTTGATGTATCGATGAGAAAACGACTTGTTGTTGTGCTAGCCAAGGTCTACCAAGAATCATGTTGAAACTGGGCATCTCTTCTATGACAGTGAATTCTGCGTTGGTGGGGAATTTTTCTCCTACCACAAAGGCTAAGTTGATTGTGCCCTTAACTATGACATATGATCCATTAAAAAATTTTAAACACGTGGTTTCTATTGGCATGATCTCATCTGCCATACCTATTTTGTTGATGACAGAGTATAGAACTACGTTTGTTGCTGCATCATCATCAACGTGCACTCTGCGAATGGTACATTGCCCAACATGTACACTAATTGATAATGGAGCTGTTGTGACTTCCCCTCATTCAGGGTTACATTTAACTGCATCATCATGAAAGGCTAAGTTGTTTGAACTCAATCCTTGTGGTGTGTGTTGTGAAATCGTTGCATAGATGGATTCCATGTTAGCAGGGATGCCCTCTATAACAAGAATGGATGCTAACATTTGCACTAAGGCTTCGCAATGAGCCGATGATGTCATGACCAAATTTTATAAGCTCATGGTTGTGTTCTTTTATTTGAGTGTTTGTTTCACTTGGGCCAGTGTAGCTACAAAGCCTGTGTTGTCTGCCGTTGTGTTGGTTGCCTCTGTATGGGTTGAGGGCTTGGGCCTTGTTTATTTGGGATGAGGGGCAGGGCCCCCAGTGTTCAGTTATTGTATACTAGGTGTGTCCTTTGTTTCAGCTATGGCTATTGTTTGTTGTACGTTTGTCCTCTCCTGAGGCCATTTGGTAGGCTTATCCATGTTGTTGGTAAGGTTGACTCTTGAGGGGGCAGAGGTTGAGACATTTCCTACGATTGGGCTCAGGGTAAGTGACAGGCCATCACGTGGTGGCACTTTTATGACAAATGGGAGTATAGGAGGTGTTGTTGTTTGACAAGCCTATTGTGGCACCTTAATAATGAAAGGTTTCTTTGCTATTGTCGCTGGTGCAACATGCCAGTTTAACGTCTTAGCGGACGATTGTGGTGATACTTTGACCACAAAGGGTGTTTTCGGTGCTCTAGGTAGCACCTTGATGATGATGGGAGGCCCCTTGCTTGTGGAGGTGGAGAGGATTGTTGCCTTGCTGGGAGGCACATGGATCACAAAAGGTTACCGCATAGGTTTAGGCTTACTACCTATGCCAATGGAGTTTATGACATAGGAGGCATCGTTTGTGCTGGGTTGATTCAGGGTGTTGACATTTAGTTGACCCTGTTCTATCATTGCTTGTAGATCATCCTTTAACGCATGACAAGTATTGGTATTATGACCAAACATTTGGTGTTAGTGACAGAATTGGTCTAACTTGAAATGTTGTGGAACTAGGGGCTCATTTGGTACTGCTAAGGTGGGGTTCCTTAGCAACTCACAGTACCTATCNAAAACTGTACTACCTAAGCACTCAAACGTTGAGCCAAGCATTTACACAGATCAAGAACATTGAAAAAGATGCGCAAACTAGAAATGACCCCACCTATGTGGCTTACAAGAACCAACACATTGTCAACCAAAAGGAAACAATGGAAACTATGGANGTTCTTGATCTGTGTAAATGCTTGGCTCAACGTTTGAGTGCTTAGGTAGTACAGTTTTGACTTAATGAAGTCATTCACGGCTCCCTCCAGAATCGTAAGCAAATACTTTTCAGGGATGGGCTCATGAAGCTCATTAAGGGCTGCACTCCATCGTTGGATGAGCTTTTGCACAAGCTCAAGTGGTGCTTGTTTCACTTGTATCAGAGTGTCTAGGCTTGCTTCAGGCTTTAGGTTTTACTTAAACCTCATAACAAATTGACGTAACAGATTCTCAAGAGAGGATATGGAGTTACGAGGTAAGGCTCGGTACTAGTCCAAGGCTACGCTTATTAAGGACATAGCAAACACATGCAAGATTGCGTGGGGCCAAGCTTGAAGCAATAGAGTTTCTGATCGAAACGTGACTAAGTGAGCATTTGGATCTCCCTTCCCATTGTATTTGATCAGCTATGGAAGTGTGATTACCTTGGGCAAAGCTAATGGTGGAACTAAAGAGCTAATTGGATCATCATTGTAGAAGTCTAGTACTTTAACTTGTTTAGTGTTTGCCATTTTGAGGTGCTTTACCTCTTCAACTAATTCTTACATCATTTGTTTAGCTTCTGCCCACTCTTTAGCAGTCGGTAGATTAGTTGGTTGGGGAGGTTGTTGGGTTGTCATTTGTTGCTATGGAGTAATGTTCAGAGTTGTGGTTGTAGGGTGTGGCACGTTGAAGTGAGTGGATTGTTGAATAAGGGGTATGGTTCCTTGCCTAGCCACAAACTGTGAAGTGACACCCTGGATGTGCAAGGTCGATGTAGTGAAAGTGGCCCCATGCGTTTGCATGTGCAGTATGTACTGGGTGGAGATGGGGGTGGGTAATCTCTGTTGGGATACTGGTGCTTGTGTGCTCATTGACACTTGGTAACTGGTCTTCTGTCCCATGCGAGGATGGAGTGATGGGTTCACGTATGCATGGGGCTTGAGGATGTGGTATGAATCCTTAGGTTTGGATTGTGCCTCAAAGTCATCTACATCATGTTGGTTTTGGGGCTCCTCAGTGGGTCGTTGTGTGTTTTGGCCCCTTGCCAGAAGGAGCTGGGAGATGAGCCTATGATGAGGATCAGAAAGGGGGATGATGTCACATACAGAGGGGATGAATTCATGACCTCCCATGTATATGTGCTTGAAGTTTCATTTTCCTCCTGTTCTGTGTGGTCAATAGGAAGTTTGACCTAAATCTTCACACAGATGTAGTTATATTGTTCTTGTGTGGGGACTATGAAGGCATGTGTGCTGGAGTTTTGGGATGATTCCATGGTAATGTGTGACGGGGCAGCGTACAAGCTAGCTAACAAGTGCTGAGTGTGTTTCGGGCTTAGTGTGCAGAGTGTCTGGCATGTGAACACTGAAAATTTTTCTAAATGTCTAGCATGTACAGCATAAATGGAAGAAAATTTATCTAAGTATGAAATTATGAACTGTAGTCGTACGCAGATGGTGATCTTGGGTAAGAGGAAGTCATCTCAGAATCGTTATGTTGTGTGTACTGTATACCTTGGCTAAGGTGATCCATGTTGGTGGCCGTTAGTACTTTAACTGGTTTGAAGTAGGTCCAAATCGCAGCAAATTCAACTTTGAAACGGGTTCATTTTGTGTGTTTTTGTTGAAAAAACACTGTAGTGGTACTGTAGCAATACTCTAGCAGCGTAAATCACTATAGCAACATAGACACTATAGTAGCGTAGATTTTGTAGCAGTGTAGACATTGTAGTAGCGTAAACACTATAGTAGCGTAGACACTGAAGCAGCATAAACACTGTAGTAGCGTAAAAACTGTAGCAACGTAAACACTATGTTTAAGCAGGTAACATGATTAGCATTTCGATTAAACAAAAAACAAGTCAGGCCCTCCTTCTAGCGCCAATTTTTGTACTGTCCGAAATCGTCAGTCTCTGGCTGGAAGGAAACAGAGACCATGGGACTACCGGATACGAACAGAAGATCCTACCTTCACCTGAGGGCAAGCTAGAATGAACGAAGGTAGAGTACCTTGGATGGTCCGCACGCGGATCAAGCCAAGATTTCCCCAAACGTACACCGAGGTGCTATACACTAGGTTATATTTGAACGGTGTAACAGGCGTAAAATAGAGCGTAAACAATGTAATTGATGTGAACGGAGCATAAACGTAAAAGAGCGTAAACAGAATACATGAAATAATTAATGCAAACTGTAACAGATTTTAGGAAGAAAATGGAACAATGGTATTCCAAAATGAGAGTACAATGCACCGGTCTAACGCAGTTGTGGATTTAACACAAGGCAGACGAAAAGCCCCAGTGGATGCAGGGATGATTGTGGGCTACTTCACACTATAGGCACAACGTAGAGGCTGTATGCTCAGTGTACAGGGTTGTCCAGCATACAAGATTCTCTACTCTAGTTCTCAGCATCTCTTCTCCCTCTAGTTTGCTCCAAAATTCACCAACCGACCGATCTAATGAAAAATTGGGGTTTTTATACAGGTTTAGACATTAAACTCGGGTTGGGTGACATGTGGCACATTGACTGAGTGCGAAAGAAAATTACAATTGTACAGCGTACAACATGCTAAAGTACATGGATGCCAACATACAGCATGCTAGTGTACATGGATGCCAGCGTACAGGATGCCAGCATATAGCATGCCAGCGTACATGGATGCCAGCGTACAGGATGCCAGCATACACCAAAAATGTACCCAGCATATACACATGAAAATGCTTTATTTTAATGTCAAAAATTGATTTTCAAGTGCCTGAGAGCTGCTGGGGACCCTGGGGAAGGTCCTAGGGGGTTCAGATGCTTAGTTCTAGCATGTTTTGACTCATTTCTGGGGCCCAAAAGTTGCTCTACGTTGGGCATAGAGGAATGAAAGACCATCATTTGGAGCCCAATATTTGATTATTAAGTGCTTGAGAGCTATTGGGGACCTTGGGGAAGGTCCTAGGGGGTCTAGACGCTCAGTTCTGGCATGTTTTAACTCATTGTTGGGGCCCAAAAATCTCTCTACGCTTGGCATATACGCTGGGCGTAGAGGAATGAAAGACCATCATTTGGAGCCCAGAATTTGATTTTCAAGTGCCTAAGAGCTATTGGGAACCTTGAGGAAGGTCCTAGGGGGTCCATATGCTTAATTCTAGCATGTTTTGACTCATGTTTAGGGCCCAAAAGTCTCTCTACGCTGGGCTCTATGCTGGGCGTAGAGGAATGAAAGACCATCATTTGGAGCCCAAAATTTGATTTTCAGGTGTGTGAGAGCTACTAGGGACCTTGGGGAAGGTCCTGGTGGGTCTAGACGCTTAGTTTTGGCATGTTTTGACTCATTTTTAGGGTCCAAAATTTGCTGTACGCTAGGCTGTACACTGGGCATGTGTAGGCCAGTGTATAGGATGCATACTTAGTGAAAACCAAGTATTTTGAGCTCAAGATTTGCCAAGTTTGATGCCAAATGTCATCGTAGTCTTCTGTTGGTCCTAGGAAACCATTTCTTGCTCAATTTGACTCTGTTTGAAGCTACTTGTAAGGTCCTTAAGCTTCAGTCATGCTGGGGAGCATCATGACTTAGCTCGATTCTTGTTGGAAAAGTACGAAGCTCAAAATTTTGTGGTGTTTCATACTTGATGAAGTATTTGATCTTTAAACATGTTACCATAGTTTGTGTTCCCAAGATTAATACCCTTGAGGATATGAGTCCTGTCAATGTCAATCCACATAAGGGGATCATGAGAGAACATCGTGATAGTTGCCTCCCCTAAGGTAGCAGTGACCTAACAAGTAGGAGAGTTGGCTACAAGAATTTTCCTCACAAAAATATTATAGACTTCCTCTACATCTATATCCATCATGAATATGTATAAATTCTACCACACTATAGACTCCTCCTATAGCCATTTATGGTAGGCATCCCATTCGTCTTTGTACATCATTTTATGATCATTTTGTGTATGATCCCACTCAAGGACCCAAGTGTATTAATCTTTTTACTCACCAATCCTATGGTTTATTAGATCAATTTAGAGCTTCTTTTCTGCCACCTCTCTAGTGAGGGCAACTGATGAGTGGTGAGGTACCCCTACACTCAACCATATGAATACGAGTGTTACACGTGCAATCCGGTCAAAGTCTGCAGACTAAGTGCCTACACGCCTCATGGAACACTTAAGGTTAATCATTCATTATCTTCCCAGAATTACTTGTATTTGTCATGGTTGTATGGTTAAGTAAGTCTGAGGTATATGATTTTTATGTCTTTTGTGTTTTATCTCCTATGCTAATGAGGTGAAGGGTGAACAGACTAATTAACTAACTTTAACTAACTAAATAAGTCTTAATTAAGCTAGCATCAGTATCCATTCCCACTTATCATTCACACATTGAACCAATGAAACCTTTGTTACCAAATGCTAGTCGTTGTTGGGATCACCAAGCATGATGCACCTGCTTGAAGCGGTCGTACTGAATGCACTTAACAAAGAGAGAAGGGTTGAGAGATATTTAATTAACTAATAAAGCATTTAAATGATAAACAATAAATAACAATAATTAAAATCCTATTTAGCGTATTCCATGAATTGCAAGGTTTATCCAAGAAGTTCATCTTTATTGTCGTATACAAACTAATGTTCAGATACAATATTTGCTCGAATAAAGATCCGTTTACTTTGGAGCTCCTACTGCGGGCACATGGAAATTATTCTATCTCTAGAGAGGTAAAACTTCCAGAGTTTCTCTACGGTCTAGGCCTAAAATGAAAAACAAGGGATAGCCATCTATTATTTATAGATTTTATGGCACACTGCGATATTGAGTATGCGATATCGTAGGGGAAGACAAAATATCGTGTACGCGATATCGCAGGGGTTGCGATATCGCCATGGACACAATATCGCATACATGATATCACGGCCCATGTGATATCGCGTCCCATCATACCCCCATGACTAAATAAAAATGCATCCTCGATTTCCTTACAAAATATTTGGATGATATGGGATTATTGACTCAAATGGAACTAATGGTGAATGGGATGACATGTGTATGGGTCATCATTACAAGATAAGACAAAACTAGAGTTCATGATAACAGGAGTGAAAACTCTATACATTTTACATTAGGCCTCATTTGGAAGCTAAGAAAGAGAGAGAGAAAGAAGTTTTGCTACTGCCGACACCAAGATTATGCCTTTCTTTGTCCATCCGCAAGTGTGCCATCCATCTCATTCTTTGCAAAGCTACTTCAACACCGCTCCATTCCAAGTGTTCCTTCCAGATCTAATTTGTTGTTTCATGATTTTCATTTGCATACACAACATAGTCTTTATATTAGCAAGGGTGAATAAATCATAATGTAATTGATACCTTGTTTTGGTGAAAGTTCCATTGGCTAAGTTGTGGTATGGCTAATACGGATCTGAGGATATCATAGTGGTGAGTACCGAAGGTGTAGGGGTTAGGAGAAAATCGAAAAAATTTGGTTCTGGACCCTGATGACTAAGAGCGAATTGCCGGTAGTGATAGAATGGAGAAAGAAAAAGAAAAAGAACAATAAATATGAAGAAAAAGAGACAACTATAACATTGATGAAATGGATGTCAAGATGGAAATGAACAAAATAAAGGGGATTGCAAAAATGTTAAGGGAAAGAATTTAACTGGTGCACCAAATAGGAATGTTAGTGGGTCCTCCCCAAAGTAGGTTCATGCCCTTAATGCCCTAAGAAATCCACATTCAAAGAGTTCGTAGGCTCTAGGAATGTCATTTCGAACAAGAGTCAAATTCTTAACCATAAGAATTTACCAAAAAGAAAAGAACGTGTCAACCAAAATATACACTAATGATACAACCGACAATGAGGTGAACAATAGAGAGAAGGATGGAGAGAATAGAATGGAATGGAATCCCAAGAACAAGATGATGTATAGCCCTTTATGTAGTTCATGGTTAATGTGACTTAGTAAATCCCATTCCAAGTCTGGCCTTAAACAAATCACTTACAGTGACTTCGCATTAATGCATTTGGCCAATCCATCCTCTTGAAGTAACAAGAATGCCTTCACCCAAGAGCCACCACCATTTTGATGAAATGAAGGAGGAGAGAATGGGAAGTGAGAAGGGCCTTAGTTAGAGGGAACATTTTTGTTTTAGTTCCATAACTAATGCTTGTAGCCTAAATGATTATTTCTTCTAAGGGGTGTGCTTTGAATTCTCACTTTCTCTTTTTATGTTTTTGTTTTATGTGTTTATGCGTGAGAATCACACCATGCAAAGACTTTGTTATTTTTATTCACTCAGCTTTCCAATAATTGTGTAATGTCCAAATGATAAGAAAACTCAATAAGAAAACATCCAAGCACCCAAGAGAATGGCCCACACAAATGCATCAAGTTCCCTTGAAGTCACACCCTTTTGAAGCCTTGAGTCCTTCCTTAGTTTGAGAAATACCTAGTCACTGATTCATTAATAGTTCTTATTTAGAAAGGAACTATACATTTCCAAGCTGAGAGAGACCATAGAACTGGTGGATGTATGGATGAAGTGGACTCATTGCCTGTCATATCAAAATACCCATACCTTAGTATCAACATCATGACTTAGAGGTAAAAACCAAACATTAGAAATCAATAGGAAAATAGTTCATGTCATCATTAAGAAAATGGATAAGTGTCACACACACACACACACAAAAGAAATGAAAAAGTATGAACGATTTTGTAAAACAAAAAAAAAAAGAGAAAAGTTAAAGAAATTTTTAAAACAAAAATGTGTAAAACAAAAACGTGTAAAACAAAAATGTGTAAAAAAAACGTGTAAAGAATTGAGGGACTTGATTTATTAGCACAGGTGACCATGTCCCCCATGACTAAATGGAAAGGGAGAGATCTGAAATAAGCAGCATGGCTGTTCTCTATCAGAGGTGTACTTTGCACTGGCTATTCTTGGTTTATGGAAAGGTTTGGTTTATTGCAGATTGACCAGTAATTTCTTATTAGGGGTTTCAGGCTTGTATATTGTCATGGCTCCCAAGGGAAAGGTCGTATGGATAATGTATGATCCTTCCCACAATGTTTGAAATTTCATATGTTGTGGTACATGCGTGGGGTTCTAGTAAAGGACCTTGTCTCCTGGTTGGTACTTAACCCTTCAAATTTTTAAGTCATGACGTTGTTTGTTATGTGCCTTGTGTATCTCGTTTGATGACAAGGCAACCAATCGATTCTTGTATAGCATGTTTAGAGACACCAATCTTTGTTTTTGTGCTAGATCAAGGTCAAGGTGGAGCTCACATGGAAAGCATACAGAGCTTAGTTTGAATTGGAAATTTTCAGAGTTTTCTGTACACCAACTCATAGAGAGAGTAGCCTGTAGGGAGTTTCCAAGTGGAGCGGTATGCCTAGAGAGCATCATTCAGTTTCCTACTCCAATCTCACCTAAATTTGCTAATTTTTCTCGTTAATATTCTTGTAATCTCCTGATTGGTGACCTTGGCTTAGCCATTACCTTCGGGGTGATAAGGTGTGGTCAATTTATGTTCAACCCCTAAGTGTTGCATTAACCTGCGAAAGGTTGCACTCGTAAAATGTGTTCCATTATCAGAGATGAGTGCACACAGTATGCCAAACCTCTTTATGATGTTTTGTTGTACAAATCATGTAGCTGTAGATGATGTGCAATCTATTATAGCAGCTGCTTTAGCCCATTTGGTTAAATAGTCAACAAAAAAAAATGATATAAGCTTTCCCATTGGACATCAATGTAATAGGCCCCATAAAATCTATTTCCCAAATGTCAAAGGGTTCCAAGGGTTGAATCCATTATTGCGGACCCTACATTCTAGTAGTCATTCCACCATCCCATTGACAGCACTCATAGGATTGTACAAATTGATGGGCATCCTGAAATAGTGTTGGCCAGTAATATCCTAGAAGCAGGATCTTAATGGCTATTCATCTCCCTGTCTAGTGGCCCCCACAGGGACCCTCATGAGAATCCTGGAGAACTCTTAATTGATCCTCATGGGGTACACAACATTAAACCAAGCCATTAGGATAGAATTTATAGATTTGTCCTTTGATTTCCATGAAGTATTTGGTTTGGTGAAGAAACCGTTGCTTCTTTCTAAAATCCAACCCCTGTGGTGTTTGATGGAAAAGGAGATAAGTAAGAATGCTAGTATACCAATTTGTTTCCATGGGTTGGTTACTCACTACACCGACACAAAGGGTTTTGTTAGGAAAATGATCAGATATGGCATATTCATCCTCTTTTTTATCCCAACGTAATTGAGATAAATGATCAGCAACTACGTTCTCGATGCCCTTTCGATCTATTATTGTTAAATCGAACTCTTGATAGATTATGAACCAACGTATAATACGAGGGCTAACCATTGGCTTGTTCATAAGGAACTGAATTTCACTATGATCTGTATGAATGTACACCTTGTAGCCCAACACATAGTGCCTAAATTTGTCGAGTGCAAACACTACAACCATTAATTCCTTTTCGGTAGTTGTGTAGTTGAGTTGTGCACCAGAAATACTCTTACTCACACAGTGGATGTAATAAGGGCGTTTTTGTTCATCTAACTGTGTTAGTATGGATCCTAAGGCATACTTAGATGCATCGATTATTATATGAAATACTCTAGACTAGTTGAGGGCTTGTAGAATAGGGGTTTCCACAAGTCTTTGTTTTAGAGTTTGGAATGCTCGTTCACATTCCCTGGTTAATTCGAAGGGTGCATCCTTCTTCATTAATTCTACCAATGAATCTCCTATAGTAGCCAGTGTGTCCAAAGAATGATCAAATGTCTTTCACCATCTCTGATTATCGAGTGATTCCATGGATAACCTTAACTTTTTACGAGTCTACCTCTATTCCTGATTGCGAAATATTATGTCCCAGCACTACATCCTCTTGAACCATTAAATGGCTTTTTTTCCAGTTGAACTTTAGATTGTTCTCAACACATCATTTCAACACTTTCTCTAACCGGTCTAGGACTTGATCAAATCTTGTCCCATAAGTGGAGAAGTCATCCATAAATACTTCCACTCTGTTTCCTATTTGTTGTTGAAATATGCTTAGGACTAAACGTTGGAATGTGGCGGGGGCATTGTACAAGCCAAATGGCATTTTCTTATATGTGAATGTTCCCCAGGGACTGGTGAAAGTTGTTTTGGCTTCATCTTCCAATGCTATTCGTATTTTATTATATCCACTATACCCATCTAGAAAACTATAATAGCGATGCCCCGCCATAGTGTCCAAGGCTTGGTCAACGAATTGCAACAGAAAATGATCTTTGAATGTTTCCATGTTTAGTAGCCTAAAATCTATACATACCCTCCATTTGCCTCCCTTCTTAGGCATGATTATTAGAGGACTAACCCATTCACTATTAGCAATGGGATATATGAACCTAGCCCTGAGGAGCTATTCTATCTCTTCTTTTACTACTTGTTTCAATTTCAGGTTCAATTGCCTCTATGGTTGCTTTCAAGGCTTCATGGAGGGGTCCGTGTAAATCCTATGCTGGCATATCCTAGGGTCTATTCTAGTTAGCTTGGGATATGAACAGGTGAAGCCTTTTAACCATTTATTAATTACTTTTTATAGGCTTTCTTTTTTCTTTCGGACAAGTTTTATGTTGATAATTACTGGTTTTCCATTTTCAAGGATCATGTATTCCAAACCGGTGGGCAATTTTTTTAGGTCTAGGGGCTCTTGTATAAATTCCTTAGGAATCTCCAACTTCCTCCAATCAATATTTTTAAAGTTAAGGGCTGGAAGTTGGCAACAAACTTGCTCTAGTACGTTTGTGCTTTCAATGTAAGCACTAGTTATCCCCTCAGTTAGTGCCATGCATGTTATTGAGTTGCTCTCTTGATTAGCCATTATCCACTAGGTGTTTTCTTGTTGTGTGGATGCTACATATAGGAAATTTTGTATGTCAATATCTTGTGCACACCAATTGCATGCAGGAAATGTTAAACTTTGCATCACCCATGATTTCTTCACACAATGGCACCTTGTGTCACTATATGCGATGCATGGAACTCTCTTCCTCTCAATATTTCCAAAAGTATTTTTCTTGGATATTTCTAGGGAACAATTATGGATTCCAAGGCATGCATCTATTGTACTTAGCCATGCCCTTCCCATTATTATTGGGAAATCCCCTTTGTCATTGTTTATTTGGATCACTAGGAAATCAGCTGGGTATGACCAATCACCCATGGTGGTAACAATGTCCTCAACCTATTCGAAAGGAATAGTGATGGACTAGTTAGCCAGCTCTAAGTAAATATTTCTCTTCTTGAGTGGAGGCAGGTTCCAGGTTTTATACAATTCTTGTGAGATTAAGTTTACTCTAGAGCCTGAGTCAAGAAGAGCCTTATGAGGTTTAGTCCTAGTGACCTAAAGATAAATTAGGTGGCTCCCAAGATCAAATAATTTCTTGGGAAGGTGGCTTACCTTAATCCAGTCGGTAACGGTATGTGTGAACATAACCATGTGCATTGCGCAGGATTTTTAGTTTGAAGGGGATCCTAAAACTTTATTTGGTATGGCGGTGTTTAGATGTTTAACCACTTGTGAGGGTGAGGACTTAGTTGGATTTTTGGTTCTGAAGAAAGGTCTTTTCAGCATAAGATTGTCAAGAGCAATTGAGAATTGAGGATTGGAATCCCTCTTGACATTGGGTTGTTGTGGTACAGTGGGAAATACCCTTGGCATTATTGGAGCAGTTGGTGGTCGAGCTACCGACGTGAGAGGTGCAGATGGATTTGGAGGATGGTATACATGTGGAGTGTCCCTTCTGGGAGAGGGAATATAATAATATTCCCAAACTAGGTAGTGATGTTGTGGAGTTTTATGACCCATGGAGTCACTTGGAGAAACTAGTTGTTCCATGTAATAGCCATATGGATCTGGTTGCCGGCAAGGGTATTGTTGCCTAGGCTGTGGCATCCCCCATGATTGTGGGTGTTGTCACTACTGGTGTTTCTTGATAGGTTGTGTTGGCATTCCACTTGGATAATATGTTAATGGTTGGTGGAACTGCCTTGGGTTACCTTGGGGATAAGGTAACCTTTGAGGTGTCTGCCGTCTGTTAAGTCTCGGGTTGAGTGCATACACCCCAGACTCTTGTAGATGTGAGATGATTGGGCAACATCCCTTACGATGGTCATATTGGTAGATCTCACATCCACCGTCATTTTCTATATCTAAATCTACAAACTTATTGGAGATATTCATTTTTCCCTTACCCTTTTCATGTGCACGACCTGAATCTCTCCGCTTTTTCTTGCCCTTGTTACTACATCGTTCCTCCTTAGATTTCTCTACAATCTTTAGGAAAGTTTCAATTTTACTATGTAAGGAGCTCCATATTTCATCTACCTTACCTGATACTTCCGTTGTTAGCTTTTGAAGCGGTAAGATTTTTCTATTCACCAACTCTTCGAGTCGTGACTCATCCTCTTCATTGCAAAATCTCACTCCCCTCTTCCGGAGGGAAGGATCGTAGTTATATTCTTCCACGCTTTCTCTTTCTTGTGGCTCATCTTCTTCTTTAGCTACTTGCTCCAACAATTGATAAACTTCATGGGATCTAAGTTTTGATAATCTCCCTTGGGCACAAGTCCCAAGGGTTCTCCTAGTTTCGTACCTTAGCCCATCTATGATGTGGCGTAGTTGATCCCATTGTGCATAACTATGGCCCAAGCAATGATGTAGCAATGCATAGTAGTAGCCCATGGTAGCATCTAAGGGTTCATGATTACCCTGCTTCCATCCTTGGATCTTCTTACGCAAGTGAGACACTCTGGATTATGTTTGATATTTATCATTAAAGAGTTCTAACATTGTACACCACCTCCTAATGGTTTCTAGTTCTAAGGACTAGTACCAACTCTCTGCTTCCTTTATGAGTATCCTAGGAAATAACTTTAATTTTTTCCACTCATTTTCTATGTTCTGCAAGGCGTAGGCATCGTGGAATGCCTATAAATGATTTTGTAGATCAGCATTATATCCCCCTTCAAAGCGTGGGATATTGTTCATATCTAGTCTCTTGGTCTCACTATATTTTTGATGCCTTGTTCTTATTCTCACTACCTCTGTGATGGAAAGTATGGGTTCATCATGATCACCTCTCTCATGATGTCTATGATGTCTATGTTGTTCCCTACTTTTCCTTCTCTCATGCCTAGACTCTCTAGACTACCCTCATCCTCTCTCTCGCCTCTCTTACCTTTATCCTCACCGTTATGCTCTTTATGACTATGCCCTAATGTGGAAGGAGAGGATGAATGATGTGATGAAGGGGAAGAAGAAAGAGAGCCATTTCCATGGTGATGTCTCCTACCTTCTCTTCTGTGGCTATGGCCCTGATCACGATGATGATCAGAATGCTCGTCCTTGTCATGTGTTTTTGTTCCCTTAGTGAATAGTTGGCATTCACGAGCATCAGAACTAGGGTTGTGTATTGTGGATCATAGGTTTTGATACCCCACCTCCTCACTATCATTAGGAGGGGGAACATCATTTGATGGAGAACCCATTATAAGTGGTTCACCATCTCCAATTTCACTTAGGACGTGAAAAACCCCTTTGCCCTTCAACAATGTATGGTGGCTCTCCTACCTCGAGTCCCTTAGACATTGTGTAGTTGTGGGATGGTAATCCCTTGTGTCAAAATCACCTATAATGTATTTAGTGTATAGCTGTGTCACACCTATCTGTGGTAGAGCACAGAGAAGCATGTCAAGGACTGCCCGATCTGGAGGTAATACTATGTTACCTTGCAAGTTTCTCTAGCACAGTTGTTCATCTTGATGGAGGATAAAAGTAAAATCAGGTAGATACTCATTAGGATGAGTATATACCACCTGATACTATTGAGGGACTGGCAGATTTTGGTTATGTGTTTTAGATTGTCGACTGTTTCTTGTATGATCCCTAGGTGGTGAAGTGCTTTTGTTTGAAGAAGAAGACATTGTTATTTATTTAGTGTGCTAATTAACCATTATATAATTTTTCATTTAATTAACCCTAAGGGTTCTTTTAGGCTCCCAACAATGTGGATAATTTCCTATGTTCTACTTTGCGCACAAACACTTAGTCCCTGGCAATGCTACCAATGATGCGCGGCGAGGTACCCCTACACTCAACCTTAAGAATACAAGCATTACACGCGTGATCTGGTCGAAATCCATAGACTAAGTGCCTACACGTCTCATGCAACAATTAAGGTTAATCATTCATTGTCTTCCTAGACTTACTTATATTTGTCATGGTTGTATGGTTAAGTAAGTCTGAGGTATATGATTTTTATGTCCTTTCTGTTTTATCTCCTATGCTAATGTGGTGAAGGGTGAAGAGACTAATTAACTAAATTTAACTAACTAAATAATCCTTAATTAACCTAGCATCAGTATCCATTCCCACTTACCATTCACACCCTGAACCAATGCAACCTTGGTTACCAAACGCTAGTCGTTTCTGGGATCACCAAGCATAACACACGTTCTCGAAGTGGTCGTACTAAATGCACTTAACTAAGATAGAAGAGTTGAGAGATATTTAATTAACTAATAAAGTATTTAAATGATAAATAATAAATAATAATAATTAAAATCCTATTTAGCCTATTCCATGAATTGCAAGGTTTAACCAAGAATTTCTTCTTTATTGTCGTACACAAACTTGTATTCAAGTACAATATTTGCATGAATAAATATCCGTTCACTTTGGAGCTCCTATTGCAAGCACATGGAAATTATTCTATCTTTGGAGAGGTAAAACTACTAGAGTTTCACTACAGTCTAGGCCTAGAATCAGAAACAAGGGAGAGCCACCTCTTATTTATATATTTGACGGTGCACTGCGATATTGTGTAGATGATATCGTGGCCCATGCGATATCGTGTCCCATCAGCAACCTTACTTTAGATCACATTCCAATAATGAGCCCAAGTTATCTTCTTGATATGCAAGGAGCCTTTGTTGTGCACTTGGATTTCTATGAAGTTCTTACAATCTTTGAGCTCTTACACATCCTCTATTAGCTTTTGATTATCCTTTCTTAGTGCTACAAGTTGTTTCCATAGGAACTCATTAGAGTGTCTACATTCCTACAAAGAATTAGCACATGATAGTGCATACCTAGTGCACCCTCATATAGCTTTCATGGAAGATTCTTCATCTTGGGAGGTAAGGGAGGTAATGCGACAACCTAAACTAGCTTATTAGGATTCCATCTTAAGTTAGGCACTATAACCAATATAAAAAAAATCTAGCAAGTTAAACAAGTTAATAATGTAAACTTCATAACCATAGAAAATCATATGAAAACCAAACATAAAAGAAATAAAGGGAAAGTGGATTAGGATTCTTACTAATATTAGGAGCTATCTACTACAACCAATTGATCATGTCCTCAACTACACACCACATGAATTCATGCTCATTGAGGGTATTCACCCATGGTTGCATGAGAAAGGTACAAGTGGAAGCTTCTACTATGGCTCTTAGGCTACAACAAGTGGAGAAAGTATTCAATAATTATAGCCAAAGACAAGCATAAAATAGTGAAAGATAACATGTAAAACATTGAATACCAAGGAAAATGATAAATACCTACGAGGTCCTTTAATATAACAATTGGAAGTTCATCCATTTATGGATCCTCTAGGAAGGCATGAAAGTGACCCATGGGGGGAAGGGATAAAACTTCATCTTCTTCCTACTATAACACTTCATCATCATAATGCCTTAGTATTTCATCTTCCAAACATTGCTTCCTCTCCTTCTCTTTATGCATTTGCTCTTTTGTAGTTGCTTCTATTGCTACAAGGGCCTCATGTTCTTGTTGCTTACCTACAAAGGTACCAACCATGAAACATAAAGTAACTTAACACATTTTTCAAGACCATCATTCAAATACACCAACTTAAAACCATGAATGATGAAAAAATAAATTAAAAAGATAAAAAATAAATTATCAAGAATGTACCTCTAAATTTTTGCTACACCTCTTGAAGCTTGATAATTAGTTACTTTTGGAAGG
>MNCI01007769.1:168830-195761 GCA_015680685.1 Gnetum montanum | reverse complement strand
AACTTGAGAATCAAGTTCTCCTTAGCATGTCTTGAAGTGATAATCATAACTTCAGCTAATGGAATGTCCTTTACAACATAACCAAGGATAACCCATTAGCTTTAGCATAGGTTCATCATGTAAAACAAGTTACAAAAAATACAACTAAGTTAAGACAAAATTGATACAACTACTTAAACAAGCAAAATGAAAGCAACTAAAGAAATGGTAGTATACAAATAACCAAAAATAAATAGATAAAAACACTCACTTTTCTTATTTTATGTAGGCATCTGAGGAGCTCTAGGGGATGGGTTTACTCCTAAGTCATTAAGAGATGAGTTGGCCCACCAACTATCTCTCATCCCATTTCCTAGACATCACGTATAAGCCTTAGGGAGGAATTCTATGCTATCTTCAATGTCATACTTCATTTGTTCCAATACTTCAAGACTCATGTTTGGGATTTTCATAAACACCTATAAATTTGTGTGGGCTAGGAGTAGGAGGTTGTCACCTTTGATTAAGCCTTCCTCATCCATCCTAAACCTATAGGCAAGTGAAAAAATGAAAAATTATCATACCTTAAGTACACAATGATTGAAAATAACCATAAGCCAAAGACAACCTTATTTACCCCTCTATGTGATAAACAATGGTTGGAGGATTTTGGAAAAATGTATGAGCATGATGGCCAATAATCAAAGTATTGTCCATGTTATACTAACTAACTTTAGGCATCTCCGAAATATTTGATGATTTATGAGAATCCAAAGTGGTAGTACCATCATTGCTCTCTCCCTCTATAGAAGCATCAAGTTCATCCATTATGGACTTGACAATTAAGCTAGAAGACCTAGGCAAGATTGTCTCTATGATCATTGTTACATCTTTGGAATATCAAGTGTGAACACACCATCACATTGATGTTCTATGGAAGATAGGTAAGGAATTCTTTGGCTCCTAGAATAAACCATATCTTATGGTGATTCCACTTCATATTTGGGATTGCAGAGTTAGGCGTGGGGAGGTGGATTCAAAATAAAAGCCCCACCATCTTTATGGACACCAAAATAAGCTTCAAGAAGGCCCTGTAACATCCAACCACAACCATTGTAATAATAGAAAGAAAGCAAAAGTATAGTAAAATACATGAAAATAATAAAAAAATACATTACATGTATTACACTAACTATTTTAGCCTTATAGCCATGCAATGTAATAAACAACACTTATATAAAATATCAATGATGATAGTTCAAACTAAAATCGTGATAATAATGGATCATAATTAAAAACATGGAATTAATAGTTTAGGAATAAAAATTTAAAAATGTAAAAGTAATAGTATAGTACTTAATTCTCAACTTCCATGTTAGAATCCACACCTACAAAAATAATCCAAAATAGAACCTAAGTTTACAACCAAGATTCAACCCAAAATACACACTTTATACTAAAATAGCTATAGGAAAACACCTAAAAAAATATGAAATTTCTTTTATTTTGAACCAAAACACTTCCAACCCTTTTTCAAAATCCCAAAATATCCCCAAGACCATGGGATATTGAAGAGAAAAATATTTTTACAATCTCAATGTTGCCCATCTTCACAAGGGTAAATGCATAATAGCCTTATAACCACAATTTTGTGTGCAAATAGAAATGACCATAAAAAATTCCTAACCATATTTTCTAAAAAAATTACCAAAGTGACCTAATCATGGTTGTCATGCCAAAAACCATTTTCATGCAAGCCAACAAAAATGATCATACAAGGCAAATCATTTATCAGAATTCAATGATTTAAGATTCTTTTGAATTATTGAACCATAAATTAAAATCATATATAATAAAATTCAAAATTTCACAATTTTTTAGCATAGAAAAATTACAGAACTTAGACAAAAAATAGCTATAGGATAGAAAACCCACTTGACATAGCCTAATGAAAAAAACCATAGAAAATTATAAATTAGGAAAAATTGAGTAGTTTAAAAATTTTTTTGATCAAAAACCTATAGAAAATAACCTTTTAGCATTATAAAATTAAAAAAACTAGCCATTTTTTAGAGAAAAATCCTAAAGTAGCATTGCTTTCTTCAAATTGTGGGAACAACATTTAAACTTCAATGTAACCAAAATGCAAAGTCCAAGTAGCACTAAAAACAAATGAACATGTCCCAAATCTATGGTGTAATTTTTATAGAATCTCAAAATTATGAATACATAATCCTAGATCTAAAGAACAAAATCAAACCCAAAAATAAAATACATGAAATAGACTAGAAGATCTTGTAAGAATGTGTACCTTGGAAAGATGATGGCTAAGCCTTCTCTAATCCTAAAATGAGGTAGATGTGCTAGGCTCTAGGTAGTGATGTCCACATCTTCCAACGTAGGGTTCCTAGTGGGAGTCTTCTTATTCACCATGGTGTGGAAGACTGGTGCTCCAAAACATAGAAGATCTCTAGTTCTTAGTAGTTTTAGTGTGCTAGTGACTACACTGGTAATAGTATCACAAGCAACTAAAACTACACTAAGCTAGATAATGGATAGTAGTGACAAAAACAGATCTCTTCACTTATATGTAGTAGTAACAAGTGTGAAAAAACAATGATTTTTTCCAAGTGTTTACAACTTAAACCCACTTAAAACTAGATGTCCAAATTGGAGTTTCCCTTTTCAACTCCACTTTTCTTGGAGATGAAATTAGAAACCAATGACTACATTAGGTTATGTGGAGATTTTGGCACAAAAAGCTTGCTAATTATGAGTGGGCCCTACTCAAAGATCATCAAAAGACAAAAAATACCATGACTACATTACGATTTTTGGAGTTCCAAGCTAGAATATGATGAAGATAGAATCCATGGAAGGTTAAGGACAACTACCAGTTCCATTCCATTCCATTCCATCCATCCCATCTAGCCTCCAATCAACCCCAAATACCCACACCATATTACTAGTCATAGCTCTCAACAAAATTGAGACATGGACAAATTTAGTAAATGATGCCACTTTTCTCCTCTTCCCCATTACTACCTTAGGCAAACATAGGGACTACACTAGGTATGCATAGTCCTATGATTTAAGGATCAAGGATAACATCTGGACCATCACACACCTCTAAAAATACCTCTAGGAGTCTCCACACCTCTCTAAAACCCTTAGTGACCTCAAATTACCAATTTATGGACCAAAAAACCCAAAGAAAATCCACAAATTTGTACACTATAAACTAAGAGGACTACACTTGGTTAGCATAGTCCCAATAGGTGCCTAGCATAGTCTACCCAAAATCAACAAGAGTGACATGTACAACCTCAAAATGACCTTTGGTAAACCATGAAACTTTATCTAATCCTATTGGACTTTGAAACTTGTAGTTGTTGACCATTTTTGACAACCTTAACCTAGAATTTGCTTGATGATAATTTTGAACTATGTTGAACCAGCATAGTCCCTACTCAAAGCCCAAGGTAGTCCACCCAAAATTACTAAAACATACCAAAAACTAATGCAACTTGAATTTAATAAATCTTGAAGCCCTAGTTTATGCTTGTATGACCATGAAACATAGTTTCCTTCATAGTTTTAGCATCCATCACTTGGACTACACTAAGGGGAAGAGGAGGACTATGCTAGGCCAATGTAGTCCTAGGCTAAGGCCTAGCATAGTCCACCAGAATTTGATAAAAGACATAAAAAATCATGTATGTTGACCTCCCAAAATCCTAAAATGCTACTTGAGATTACTAGACAATAAATTTTTCATTTTTATCATCATTATTAGCCTTCTAAACTTTGACCATGCTCGAGGGAGATGAGGACTATAATGGGACAATGTAGTCCTTGCCTAAGCCTACCATAGTCCTCCAAAATTTGATAAAACTTGTCAAAAATGCATAAAACTACTATTGAAAAGCTCTAAAAGCCTTTTCCAAGCTTATGTGACTTCGAAACATTCATTTTTCACTATTTTTCATCATCACCATGTTGACTACAGTAAAGCAAGGTTGGAACTACATTAGGCCAACATAGTCCCTCTCCAAGCCAAGAGTAGTCCATAAAAAGCTAACCAAAATTATCCAAAAATTATCAAAGTTCACTAATACCAAGCTAAAAAAATCCAAGAAGCTTGTTAGAAACCTCTATTAATCATGGAAATTTTTATTAGCCATACCAAGCCTAGACTACACTAATAGAAAGATGGAACTACACTGGGCTAGCATAGTCCACATCATGAACTCTAAACTAGATCAAAGGTAACTAGGAAACCACCTCTTTTAATTACAAGACCTTGTTGAGGTACACTAGGATCATCATACCTTCGAATTCAAAAAAATCATCATTTTTAGACTATCAAATAATGACTACAATAAGGAGGAAGTAGGACTATGCTAGGCTAGCATAGTCCATACAAAACTACTTAATATTGATGAAAAGGACATAAAATCCACTTTTGATGAAGTCTAGTCCACCATTGGAGCCCATCTAGGCATGGAACCCATATTTTTTCATTATGTTTGACCAAGAAGTTTGAGACTACACTAGAGAAAGTTGGGACTACATTAGGCTAGTGTACTCTCTAATCAAGCATAGCATAGTCCTTCTAGACTTCTCTAAAAGTTGATGAAAGCAATTCATGGTTTAGTTTTTGAAGTCCTAGAGTCCATTGGATTTTACTTTGGTGGTAAAATTGAATTGTTCCAATTTTTTCCAAACTTACTATGTTGATAGAAGATTGAAACTATGTTAGAAAAGCATAATCCCTATCCAAGCCGAGTGTATCCACCTAAGGGTAGCCAAAACAACTTCAAAACTATTCATATCAACACCCAAAAAGATCCGTAACCTTGTTGGAGCATGTCAAAACCTTGGAACCTTGAAAAAAACAGCCAAGATTCATTCTTTTTCAAATTTTCCCCATCTATAACCTTTACTACACTAGGAACTACATGCCCAATATATTCCCAAGGTGTTCGACAATCGAAGATCCAAACAAGCATGAAATTGACAATATCGATACCAAAACCCTAACCAACAACACTAGTGATCCAAAAAGCCCATTACGATGGTTAATCATGCCCCAAGGCTCACCAAAATCCATTTTCCACTCATGAACACACTAAGGAAACTGGTGGCTATGTTGGACCAGTGTAGTCCCAATGGAGAGAAAAATGGTAGCAACAAAAATCAATAGTAAATAGCTCATAATAGTTCAAAATTAACCTAGAATGACCAAAACTTTACACTATGTGAATGAACTCTAATTCCACCTCATTTTAGCCTTGTAAACCTCATAAACTCATTCATTCTTTGTGACTATGCTAAGGCCTATTAGCCCAAAGTAGTCACCTCTGGAAACAATATTTTCCACCTTCTAAGACATCAAAATAGTGCCAATACTTATTAATTCTCAATACCTACCCCTACATTGGATGTTTAAGATCTTAGGAGGTCAAAGGTGACCATGCCAAGCCTCAAAAACTACCCTTGAATGTGGACTATGCTAGAGGAAGGTAGAACTATGTTGGGCTAGCATAGTTACCGATAGTTACCAATAGGGCCCAACGTTGTCACATGAAAAAAAATTTCCAATTTTTGCTTTAGAACAACATTGAAATGATTTGGTCATGTTCCGAAACTCCCTTGGCAGTACTATAACCCCATACCAAGGCCTACTAAGGCCTAAAACTAGTAAAATCTAACCTTTCTTAATAAATATCAACCAAATTTTACCATATGTATTTCATTCTCACAAATTTAACCTTGTTTTCCATTATTAACCTTCTTTCTTATCAATTCACTTCATATGTCCTCTATATAACTTCATGTTTTACCATATTCACTTTTTTTTTCTATTATGATCTTTGTAAACCCTTAATTAGCCTTGGAGTGGTGTTAATTAATGAGATTGGATCATCCTTAACCATTTTCTTGAACCATGTAACTATGACCTACCAAGGCCTCAAATTGGCACTATGTAACTTGAGTTACTTGTGTATGATCTTGTTTTCTCATACCTTCATTTTGATTTAGATAATAGTGGCATTTTATTAACCTCATATAGCCTTTTTTTAATCTCATTGGTCATTATTTATCTCTTATACCTTCGGTTGACATTGTCTACATGTTATTTTGTATATGGAAGACATGTGTTTGCATACTTGGATATTTTATGGTATTTTGACATTATTTTCTCATTTTTACCTAAGTTCCACTTAATGTACTTATGGTTGATGTGAAAGATTGAATTATGGACACTTGGAAGCAAATTGCCTAGCCTTTGAGCCTAAATATCCTTCATGGTAATCTTAAACAATGTATCAATCCTAATTATCTAGATCTTGAGCCTGAGAGTCTTGTCAACCATATAGCCTTAATCACAAAACCTCAAGAGTGGCTTGAAAACCTTGTTAAAACCCTTAATCTAGAGGCTAGTGACATTACTAAAGACTCTTTGGTTGAGGTTCCTACCACAACACATAATGGTAAGGAGAAAACCCTTAAAATAAGTTCCTCACTAGAACCTCAATACACTGAAGACATCACCAATGTCCTACAAGATAACATTAAGGGTTTGACATAGTCATATGGAGATATGTCAAGTCTAGACCCATAATTAGTCCAACACAACATCATACTTGATCCTAGAATTAGACTAGTTAAGTAGAAGGTATGTAAGATTAGACTTGGCTTGGCCTTTACAATTTGTGATGAAATTACTAAGCTCTACCATGATAGTTTTATTAGAACTATTGACTACATAGACTCGGTGTCGAACAAAGTGGCTAAGAAAAATGGTAGTATTCATATTTTCATCAATTTTCATGATCTGAATAAGGCAACCATTAAAGATAAGTTTCCTTTGCCTAGTATTGATCAACTAATTAATACTATGGTTGGACATCTCTTGTTATCCTTTGTTGATGGATTCTTGGGATAGAACTAGATTAGGATCAACCTAGAGCACCAACTTAGTATTGTAGCGACCGAAAACGTCGGCGGCTGGAAAACACCGGTAGGTCGATGGGCATGATAGTTTCAATCATGTACCTATGGGAGGGCCATGCTATGTGTGTGCAGACATGGGGCACCCTAAATGGTCTGGTCAATTAGACAGAGACTTACATCGGCATCTATATAGCCTTTTGCGACATAAATAATGTGAGATGCGAAATAATGCTTGAAAGTAAATAAAGCAAAAGGAAAATAGTGTAAAATGTGACAATAATGCAAAGTAATGTTTGAAGGTGAATAAAATAGAAAAATAGTGAAAAACGAGATGAGAAGCAAGAAATAAAGTAAAGTGTAGTTAGAAACATGCACCGCTCTGAAGCTACAAGTTTTCTCTATCAAGGTGGATATAATCGGTTGCATGGCATGATGGAGTGCAGAGATCTCGAGAGTAACCAAGGCATGCTGTATACGCTTTGATGCGGACCTGGGTGCTAGTAATACAGGATTCTACCAAGGTGGTAGAATGAAGATGGGACAAAACACAAATTGAGAAAGGTGCACTGTTTGCAGTGTCAAATAGATAACTTTGATGTTACAACGCCAAAGAGAGGAGAAGTTTGTTTAGAGTTTGAAAAGTTCCCACCCCTTGAAAGCTATTTACTTCAAGAAGAATGCAAACTCTTTAGAAAGTACCAACATTTTTTCTTTTCAAAAAATATTGAACCTCTTTGCATGCTATTTGCTGAGGTATTTATAGGATCGAGGGTATTCGAAGGGGATGGTTTGGATGCTATGTGCCTTGGGCCTTCATTGTTTTACTAGCGCAACTCATGCCATGTATGACCATTAGACCTACATAACCATTGTGATGGGAACCTATCATGCAATAACTATGATCCTACCATGCTGTAATTGCACTGTTAGCATCTGGAGATGTGTGCCAATAGTCTGATTAGGTGGAGTGCATTGATGTAACACAACCACATGCATGCCTTGCTCTGCTTTGTAGCATAGCATGCTTGGCATAGCATAGCATCTTATCGTGTGTTTTGGTACATGTGTGTTGCATGCTTGCTATGCTATGCTATGCTATGTAGCATAGTGTAGCATAGCAACCAGCCTTAGTCTCGAAAGTTCTACTGATTTGCAAACTTTATCTCCTGTGATGCAAGTCTTGTGAACTCTGCTAGTTTCCACCCTTCAAGCTACCTTCTGTCTCTTTCATGGGATTGCTATGCCTCACTATGCCATGTAGCTCAGCGTAGCATAGCAGTAGAAATGGCCCATCTCTTCCTAATGGAAAGAGACATCATTGTAGAACTTGAAATTGGGCCAGGGGAGTGGCAATGAAGCTGTTTCCATGCTATGCTACGCGACGTAGCGTAGTGTAGCACTTTGTTCTACCATCGTTTTCTGAGGCTTTCTATGCTACATAGCGAGGCATAGCATAGCATAGCAGACTTCATGACTTAGAAAACTTGTTGAACTATTTATTGCACATGTAGAATGCTGCTGCCAAATCTGCGTGCCATTTTTGAGCAAGTTGTTGGCTAGGCAAGCTACTTCGGTGGACAGGTAGGATGACATAGAGCCTGTCCAAACCTAAAGTAGAAACTTTGCCAAACTAGCCAGCCTGAGCTCAGAGAGTTCTCCTCAATAACTATCATGGTTCTGCACAATTTGCTAGGCCTGGTGAAGCAAGAATGATTCTATATTTTTTAGGGTGTTTCATTGGTTCCTCTTTGTCGACGTGTAGAGAACAAGCTTGATAGATGTCGGCAAGGAATACGAAACACCGCAGTAGGCGAAATTCTAAGGTTATCACTTGGTGAGTGCCAAGACGTTGCTTGGCCAGACTTGAGAGTGTTGCATTGGTTTTGTAGAGGTTAAGCTAGAGAGCAAAGATGATGTTTAGCAGAGTCCCTTGTCGGAGTGCTCTGAGGGGCTCATTTTCATTTTCATCTTTCGCTAGTGCTGTTCTTCAACCTCCTGTAGGACAGGTGCCCCTCTCATAGGATGAGTTTCATTACATCCGTTAAGGGTTTTGACCTTCTTATAGATACCTTCCATATGGCGAGTTCTGTTACACACGTGCTGAAATTTTCACTCTAAAGTAGCTAAGCTAGTCGAGGTACTCACTTCGTCACGCGGTAGAATTTGCTGTCCTAGCAAGACAAACCCATAGGGGCATAGGTCTTGCTAGCTACTGGCATTGTTGTAACTCTTGGGCACCATCACTAGTGTGAGATGCCCAAAGCTGAAAGGCCAGTAGTAGCCTTGGCAGCACCAACGTGGAGGAGCTAGCCTCCAAGGTGCCAGGGGTCATTGTGGGTGCAAATGCACTGGAATCCCCACCAAAGGAATGCATGCTCATTTTAGCTATGGGATTAGCTACCAGATAGCTAAATGTCGTGTGAGTTGAGACATTGGTAGGGGACTAGAGAGTAACAATATTGTGGGTAGCCACAATACTGCTGGCACTCCAAATGCGGGAACTAGCCCAGGAACTACCATCAAGGCGATGGGCCGTGGTGATGGTAGTCATATGGCATCTTCAAAGGGTCAACATGATGCCAAGGGTGGTGACATCACGTATGTCCCAGACCATGTTCTCAGTGGGTCATTAATCACGTTCTAGAGCTACGATGTCCCACTCGCACGTTAGCATCGTGCCCACTCGTTCAATGTGTATTTGGTGCTGGTACATGCTAGGGATGCAACATGAACCAAGTTTAAGGTCTTGGTAGACCGCACGTTGGTCTAAGATTTCAATGGACCACTGTGCTGGTTTAAGGTGCCAGCAGACCGTACATGCCAGTTTATCATTGTAGCGGACGTGAAACACCAGTTTATAGTCATAGTAGACTATCAGTGCTAGTATTACGTTGTAGCAGATGGCTACTACTAGTTTAATGCCGTAGCAAGCACTACTCGATGCTACTAGTTTATCATTGTAGCAGACAGTGCTTGTTGTTGCTATCGTGGTTTAGACGTAGTACAGATTGAGGTACAAGTGATTCACTAGGTTGGAAAACTTGTTGTCATCCATGTCCACCAACTTGAAGGCTCCATTTCCAAAGGTTTTATGACCACATAATGAGCTTCCTAGTTGGCTAAGAATTTTCTCACGTGCTCACGGACGGCCTTGAGGATGAGGTCTCCCTTATACACTAGCTGTCGATGTGGGTTTGCATGGTGCTTCTGCTACTATTTGTTCTAATAGTGCTTGATGTGTCTCAGCATCTGCACACGTTCCTCCTCCACAATGTCAAGGTCGATGGTTCACGACTCGTTGTTTTGGGCTTCGCTCACAACGTCGAATAGGATCATCCGGAGTGAGGGTACGTGCAACTCAAGAGGCAATACAGCTTCAGATCCATAAACAAGACTGTAAGGGATCTTACTTATGATAGTTTGACACATCGTTCTGTAGGCCTAGAGGATGTAGAGGATTTGCTCGTGCCACTGCCTCTTGCTATTGTTAAGAATCCACTTTAGCAAGTTGATGATGGAATTATTTCTATCCTGTACCTACCCATTCACCTACAGATAATAGGGGGAAGAAAATGATTATTTAATGCCTAGATTTCTATAGAAGGTTCAAGTTTCTATACTACTGAACTATTGCCCATTGTCAGTCACAATAGTCATTGGAAGCCCAAACCTAGTTACAATGTTGTCAAGGATGAAATGGCAGATTTTTTCCTCATGGGAATGGCTTTCACCCACTTAGTAAAATACTCAGTGGCGGTGATAATGAAGCTGTGCCCTGTGGTGGACTTAGGCGTGATAGGCCCTATGAGGTCTAGTCCCCATCATTGGAAGGGCCATGTGATTTGACATGGATGCAGGTCTATATGTGCTATGTGTATGAGATTTGCGTATCTTTGGCATGTGTCGCATATCTTGACTTTTGACAGGAAGTCACACTCCATGTAGGGCTAATAGTACCCTAGGCATCTAATTTTCATAGCCATAGCCCTGGGTGCTATGTGCCCACCACATAGCCCTTCATGGACTTCATTAACTACCTTTTGTGCCTGCTTGCCACGTACGCATGCTAGCAATATCCCGTCATAGGATCATCAGCACAGTGCATCATTTCCCATGAACACGTATTGCCTAGCATGCTTACGGATAGCATCTCTTTCGGCTGATGTCAATCCACCTAGGGGTTCGCTATGCTATAGATTGACTTTAATGTTATTGTACCACTCCGAGGTATCCACAGCATCGACAAAGGCCACATGTTTTGCCTGAGTGATAGGCTCTACGCACTCTGTGATTATGGTTGGCAGATTTGCCAAGGAATGTGATGGGATATTTAATGCAAGGGTAGCTAAGGCATCTGCTATGGTGTTCTTGTTGTGTGGCATGTGTTGCACATCAGTGGTTGTGAATTGCTTAAGTATGATTTTTGCTAGGTTGCAATAGGGTTGTAGGTGCGCAGCCTTGCAAGCGTAGACCTCGGTGATTTGATTCACAACTAGTTGTGAATCTCCTCAGATTTCCAAGTGTTGTATGTGCAGTTCTTGGTTAGTTAAGAGGCATCTGAGTAGCCCCTCATATTCTACTATGTTGTTGGTGCAAGGGAATGCAAAATGATAAGCAGATGGATACATTTTCCCAGAGGTGAATGTGATCATGGTAGCAACGCTACCTCCACGCATGGTTGAGGCACTGCCAAAATGCAAGGTAGCTTTGAAATATGATCGGATGAGGGTGACATTGCTAACATATTTTTCTAGGAACTCAGGATCTATGGTTGCCTATTCATCGACTGGTGAAGCTATAATTTGGGTCACTATGGCGTGACCCTTTGTCGATGATTGGCTTACATAACATAGGTCAAACTCCATGGTTATTGCTTTCCATTGGGCTATCCTGCTACTTTCGTATAGGTTGCTGGTGATAGCCTAGAGTATATTTCTTTTGCAAATGATGTTAGTTGTGCTTCAGAATAGGTAATGCCACCACTTCTTCAGTGCGAACACTAGGGCTAGGCAATTCCTCTCCACTTCGTTGTATTTTTCCTTGTGTTCTATTAGTGCATGGCTTAGGTAATACATCGGTATCTCAGAATTGTCATCCCACTTCTGACATAGCAGTACCACTATAGATGTATCAAAGGTGGTAAGGTATATGAAGAAAGACTTATCCCTTTGTGGTGGGTGCACCGTTGGGAGGTGCGAGAGCTCCTTCTTCAGGTCATCGAAGGCTTGTTGACACTGTGTTTTCCACTCGAAGTCGACCCTCTTCTTTAGAAGATGTTGCATGGTGTGTAACTTATCGGTCAACCTGGCTATAAACCTTCAAATGAATTGCACTTTACGTTGTAACCCATGTAATTCTTTGAGGTTTGTGGGAGGCGCTAGGTTGACAATGACCTTGACTTTGTCGGGGTCCACCCATATTCCGGCCTCCGATACTATGAACCCTAACATATATCTGGTCTTCACCCCGAGGATGCACTTCTTAGGATTGAGGCATAGGTCATGCATTTGGCAATATTTCAGACCTACCCCTAGATCACGTGGGTGATTAGCCACCCTTTTGGACTTGACTGCTATATCATCTACGTAATCATTCAATGTTTCTAGGATGTAGTTACTGAAAATATAGGTCATGGCTCACTAGTAGGTTGCTCCAACATTCTTGAGCCAAAAAGGCATCATGGTATAGCAAAAGGTCCCCCATGGGGTCATGAAGGTTGTTGACAACTAGTGCTCTGGGTTGATGTAGATTTGGTTGTATCTAGAGAAACTGTCCATGAAGGATAGTAGAGCATGGCCAGCCATGGTGTCAATGAGCTGATCAATGCTTGGGAGTGGGAAGTTGTCTTTGATCATTGCCTTGTTCAAGTCTCCAAAGTCTATACAAATTCATATCCCTACCATTTTTTTAAAACTAAAACGATGTTGGACACCCACTCTGAATAGTCAACCGCGCGGATGAAACCTTCTTGGTATAACTTAGTGATTTCATCACTCACAGCTAGTGTGATTTTTGGCTTCACTTTGCAAGCCTTTTTCTTGATTTCCTGCACATGTGGATCTAGGATGATGTTGTGCTGAATCAACCATGGATCCAGACCCGGCATGTCACTGTATGACCATGCGAACACATCGATGTGGTCTTGCAAAATTTTAGCTATGCTTTTATGTATTTTTGTGTCTAGGAGGGAGTTGAGTCTTAACGTTTTTACCTCCCCCTTCGATGTGGCTATGGGTGTCTCGATAAGATGGTCCTCAGTTACATCCCTAGCCTCTAAGTCTAGTGCTTGGACTAGATTCTTGGGCCAATCCAAGGATTCTTCTAAGGCTGCTATAATGCTAGTTGTAGTCAACCCATAGTTGATCATGTTGGGGTTCAACTATCTCGCGAGCTTACCCTGTGGCCCTACTAACATTAAAGGTGTGGAAAGGTCATGATGGATTCCCATCGTTTTCTTGACCTACCATCATAAGATGAAATCCTAGTTAAGAGTTGTCTCTTGGTAGAGATTGTGTGTAACAAAAATTTGTAAAGCGGCTACGAGATATACTTGCGAAGCATGGTAATGTAAAGACTGAAAGTTTGCTAATTTAAGGTCGTGGTGGACTGCCAAGGCACAAGAGTGTAGAATTTCTGATGGAATGTGTGAAGCTGTATAACTATTGATACATGAATGCTAAACTACTAGTTTAGTGTCATCTCGGACTGCCATATTGCAACATGCAAAATATTAATATGCAAAATAGTAGTGTATATATAAAAAAAGGAAATTGCAGGTATGATGAGTATCAAACTGCCAGTGCAAAAATTAAAACACAAAACTAGTAGGAAATGTGATACCACTTATGTGGAAGAGGATGATGTAATTGCTCATGTAAGGATGTGGTTAGTTTAACGTCATTGCAGACTGCGAACATAATGGGTCGAAACTACTATTTTAGGGTCTTTTCGAACCCTAAGGTGTGCAACTATGCTAGGCTTGCTAGTTTAAGGTCTTTTTAGACCCTTAATCAAAAACAAATATTATTATTTCTTTTGTTTCCAGGAAAGTAAGTAGTTGGCTTGAAGCGTGCCAAGGCTTAAATGCTAACAGTGTTATGATGTCGTGGAGAGCATGCTACGTTGCACGATGCACTCCGCATTAATCAGAGAGAGAGAGGGATAAGTTTTTCCATCTTGCCATTGTGGCCATTGTGGCCATAAATAAGGGTTAAACCCTGGTAATTTCGCCATTTTTTTCATAAGAGCGTAAAGCCCTGATCGGAGCACAAGGTGATTTCGAAGCACGAAGCAATTGTGTTGATCGATTAGCAAGGCAGATTTCTACAGTGGAAGTCATAAATCTATAAGTAGGACCATGGCTCCTAAGACTCATCTAGTCCTTGTGAAGGTTGATGAGGCAAAGAAGACACTGAGGCATGAGCCACGAGTGTGAGTTCTGGCGCAGGAGAACACATCGTTAACCAAGTAAGTTTTTATGTCTCCTTTGCTCTTTTCGTTTTGCACCTTCTGCTATTTTCTATTCTGGTTGTGCATCCTATTTATTTTGCTATCTATGTTTTCAGTAGCCACGTTGTTTTAGCCTTTGTATTTCCATGGCCTTCTTTTTGGTCATGGTTGATGCACAATCGTTTCATTGTGATTGCATGTAAGGCCACTGGGACTGCTACCACCATGGTTATCATAACTGCAGGGGCTAGGGTAGTTTAAGTTGTTTGACCTTGGCATGCCATGATGTAAAACCCTTGGGAGGGTTTGGTCATGTGTGGTGTAGCACTGTGACATGTGTTTTGTTTGGGATGTGTCGTTAGTTGTTTTACTACTACGCTAGACCATTCGTATGTTCCTGCTATGCTAGGCTTCCATGCTCTGCTATGCTATGTACAGGTAGGGGGTTATGCTATGCTATATTTATGGACTGCTAGTGTTGCTATGTTGCGCATGAATTGTGTTCAAGTGTGATGCCAATATTTGTTGATTGGGTTGTGTAGGGCGGGACTGAGTTCCTGGCTAATTGTTTTGGATATTGGAGGGGTCCTATGCCATGTGAGCAGACCTGTGGCCAACGCTTCTCCTTCCCTGGTACGTGTGGGAGATCAAGTGGTTTGGTTCAGGGAAGGGGCACAAGACTTCCTACAATTCCTTCTCAACCACTTTAGTGTGATTGTTTGGTCTTCCCTAGAGGAGAAGGAGGCATCCATCATAATAGAAGCCATGTTGCCAGGGGCAAATCGGGGCATCCTGAGATACTTTTCCGACGAGGCAATCATGAGCCGATGGGGAACGGGATCCAGTCAACACTTAATGGGGTTGAGGAATTTAGCCTAGATCTAGGACATGCTAGAATACAACTGCTATCACCAATACAACACTTTGTTTCTCGCACCTTACATGACGATGTACTTTCAGAACCCACAGGGGACTGTCTATTGTGTTGGTGGGTGAGTTTTGCATCTTTTCTTTGCTTCGTTGTGCAACGTCGGCCATACCTAGCCAAATTCTAATAGTGTGTGTTTTTCACTAGGTTCTATATTGATGATGACAAGGTTCACGAAAAATTGATCCTGCTGGCTATGGTGCAGCTAGCCCTACTGGAGTATGCTTCTGCCAAGAACCTGCGGGCGGGCGTGATTTGTCAGTGCGGGGGAGAATACCGTACCTACCTATGCATGCTTAGTGGTCTCTACAATCAATGTAGGGAGAAGGGTTGGTTGGATAAGGAGTGGAAAGAACCTTTCAAACAGGTCACGCTTGAAGCAGTTCTGATGGCTGAACTCCTGCTATTCCCATTACCATATAGACCTAGTGAGTCAAAATGCAGGCATTGCATGCTTAAGTGTTTTCATAATCTTTGCATTCTCTGCATCATTATGCTAAGTATGTTTTGTGAAGCTATTTCAGGGGTGAAGAACCCTCATGAGGTGATGGTGGTAACCGCCAAAAGGCAAGGGGCAAACATCTACTTCAAATACGATGAAGTAGTGACAAGCCAAAGCTGGTTAGAACGAGGGGTCCTAGACTCCTTGCTTAAGAAAGTTTGAAAGGTGGGGCTCATGGATTTTTTCATGGCTCTGAATCTAGGCATCTCTACAACTGAGATGATTTCCCTAATCAACTCATTCTTTGGGAGGATGAGCAGGTTTCGCACGTTCGTAGGAGGTGTGTAGGTGATCATGGAAATCACTCATCAGCTGTTCGTAGATCTGTTCGACGTTCCGACCGACGGTGCCCCCATAGTGTCAAAGGGAAACCAGGAGTTGACTCTTCAGAAGCAACATATTGAGGAGTGGTTGAGGCTCACCAAGGAGTGAAAAGGGTTCCCCATGGAGAAGCTTAAGGAAGGCCTTTCCATGGGGATATACCCAATCTTTCATGCTTGCACATTCCCTCAAATGCTTACCCAAGGGAACGTCCTAGGGCTTGAGCAGGCCTGGGTAATGCAGGACGTCATGGAAGAAGGGGCCTACAACAACTGGGCTGATTTTCTATGTAGTGGCTTGCAGGCCACGATTTTGGGACTTTGTGAACAAATGAGGTCCTGCTCTAACATACACCATGCGCTTTGGGGAGTTCTTGGTGGTCCAGGAGGATGAAGTCTGGTCCATGCTAGATCACGACTAGATTCCCATGCCATGGATTCGATAGGTCCCCTGGACTATGCGAGCCCAGGATCCCCTGGAAATGGTCAGGGATTCGTTGGCTATAACAACTAAAGATAGAATAGTTTGTAGTGTTTGTGGCAAGGACAATGTAGGAGAGATGCCTTCTATTATAGCCAATAGCATGACATGGGGTGAATGTCTCATAGTCGAGACTATGCCCAAGGAGCTGCAAAGGAATAGACCTTCTCTAGCAAGGGAAAACCTTCATGAAGAGGAGGGAAGAAGACTATGGCTCAAGCTATGGAGGATGCAACTGTCCATTGGTAAGCATTTTTGTGTAATTCTTACTTTGCTATAGTTTGCTACGCTATGTTGTGTTAGGCCGTGCATTGTAGCATAGCATCTTGTTTGAGCTAAGTTGTTTTGAATTGACACAAACATGCATTTTTCCTAGTAGAGGAAGAAGAAGATGAAGAAGAAGGTGATGAGGAAGTTTCAACCCTTAGGATGGGGCGATGAATAAAGACGTGGAGGCCCCAGTTTTGGAGGAAATGGCCCTGGTAAGGAGCAGGGGAGGTCCTATCTTTAGGGTAGGGGCTCTTGTCATTAGGGAGCCTCTTCCAACAAACGAAGAGGTAGCTCCCCTAAATAAAAAAGATGTTGGTCTCCTAAAAGGAAAGGCACCAGTGCATGAGGACAGGGCTTGCATGGTCCTCCACTGAGGCTACCGTGATCATCTTGCATTGGCAAGAAGAAAGACTATAGTCGGATACTGGTGAGTTAGGCTCTATGTGGCTTTATCATAGTGCACTTTGGATGTCCCTGACATGCTTAATCATGTAACAGGTGCTACTACTGATGTCTCTAGACCCCAACCGTCTCATGCTAGGTCGTGGGCTGAGGTCCCCGACAAGTTTGCATTTTTTCAGGGACTTGTCAATGACATGACCAAACGCCTTCAGCAGGCAGACCCTCGTGTGGGTAAGTAACCGTATTAACTATCCTTATGTTTCTATGCTAAAATTTTTGAATTTTTTGATTATGCTATGCTAATGCGATTATTACACTCCATGCGTTAAATAGCCTCTTCGCTCAAGTGGTACCTGGCAAGACCTATAAAGGTTGGCACCATGCCTACACTCTCATCCAATGTGATTGATGTGTCTCGTCACACATTTGATGAGGCTTATAAGTGTGTCTTGCACTCGACATGCTCTCTATGGGAGTGCAGGCGCACCAATGTGGACTTGTGGAAATAGGTCAAAAGGATTGAGTAGAGAGAGGTTGACCTGGCTGTCGAGGTGGAGAATCTTAGATTGAGGAACGCTTTTCTTATAAATTGTAACCTTGACGTTGTCGATTGGAAAATAGATGTAGATGACTATGCTAGATTTTGGACTGTCATCCACCAGAACGTTGAATCCACCTATGAGATAGTCGAATAGCAAATGTATATGGACTTGCTAGCCCAGAAGTGCCAAGACATGAAATACATTAGTGCCAAGGTCTTTGAATGGGGGAAAACCTAGAGAGATCACAAACATATGTACAAGCTGAAGAATGAGATGCATCAAAAATTGTTTAAAGATGCTTCTATTGAGGCATTTACGTATGAGGCATTTGTGAATTCCATTGGTGCTTTTCAGGACTACGTTAAGTTTAAGGAGTAGATGAGGGTCACGGAGTCCCATGACTTTAAGGTAGACCTTCCTACAGAAGAGACTGCAACCACCTACCTTTCCTCAGAGCCTCTAAGATGGACAACCATGGAAAGGGAGAAAGCTACTGCCGTGAATGATGAACCTAGCAATAGGCATTGGATGGACATTACGACATAGGAGATTTGGCATTGCATGAGGCTCGGTCTAGACCAGATACCCTTTAAGACTGACCCAGGTTCCTCTCAGGTTAGTTGCCTTAATGAGTAGGTGCTCATGCTATGTTGTAACTTATGTTTGTTGTGTGTGTTTCCCTAGCCAACTGCCTCATTCTTAGAATGTAGGCTCTAGATGAAGATGCAAGGCCTATATAGGGGGGGAATGAAGAATCGGTAGAAGGCAACATAGGGGGGAATGATGAACAGGTAGACGTAATGGAGGCAAACAGCAAAGCCGATGCAAACAGAGACAACCTATGACAGCATGGGATTTTCTTCTTTTTGAAGTGCTGAAATTTTGAAATCCATTGAAAATTTTGCAAACATTGCCAATGGGAAAAAATTTTGAATAGAATGAAATAACTTCAAAAAAAAATCAACTTTATTTTAACTTCGTGTACTCTGTAAATTTTTCATGCTTTCATATGCTAGTTTTAGGTCATCTCGGGTCATCTCTATTTTTGGGCCATTTTGGGCGGTTGCGTAACATGTCAGAGTGAAAGGCAACAATGCTAGTTTTAGGCCATTTCAGGCCATTAGCATAGTAGGCCAAAAGAATGGCATTTTAACAAAGCAAAAAGCAACGATGCTAATTTTAGGCCATTCCAGGCCATAGCGTAGCATGCCAAAGTGATAGCATGCTAATAGGGTGAAGAAACAACGAATGTACAAGGGACATCAACCATGTGCGAAGCCGTATAACTACTATGCCTATGCATAGCTGCTTCTTGACCCTTCATGGATTGATCGGAACATAAGGTCAAGGAGTTTCACCAGGGCCCTTGTTCACATCATTATCCTTCGTTTGGAAGGGCAACTCGACCCATGCATTGTCAATTCGGGGGTTGGCTCACTGGGTCGATCCCTCCGTTGGATGATTAATGCATGCATGAATAGGTGCCTCATTCTTAGAGATTCTCACTTCTCAGCCTTGTTCTATGTTTACATTACTGATTGCTTGCGCTGCCACTTCGTCACCATGGATTACCACTTCTCTACCTGCATATGGTAAGTGGACTTCCTAGTGTATAGGCGAGGAGATAGTCCTAAGTTGCACTAACCATGACCTTCCAAAGATCAGGTTAAACCCAGGCATTTCTTCGACTATGATGAATGTTGCATTTGTGGGGAATTGGTTCCCTACTATGAATTTTACATGGACTATGCCCTTCACCAGGATGCATGGCCCATTGAAGGACCTCAGACACGATGTCATCATTGGTTTGATCTAGTCAACCAATCCCAAATTATCCATAATAGGGAAGGAAATGACGTTTGTGTAGCCCCATCATCAATGTGTACCCTTCAGATCTAGTGTTGGCTAACCCAAATTGTGATAAAGAGAGGTGTTGTAGTCACTTGACCCCCTTTGGGATCTTCCCTAATGGTGTCGTTACTGAAAGTTAATTTAGGTAGTGTGGGCTCTGCATGTATAGAGGAAAACATTACTGAGTGAATCGCTTCCTCCTCTGTTGGCATGTTTTCATTAACCGGAATCGCTGTCAACATGCGGATTAGAGCCTCTCGGTGGGGTACAAATGTCATGATTAGGTTGTACAAGCTCAATGTAACATTTTTCTACTTTATGGCTTGCCCAACCTGGGTGAGGGCATCGAAAAGGTCTTGGCCACCTGCTTGTTCAACACTTTCCTCCTCTTCAATTCATCCTAGGAGACGAATCTCCCAAGGAGAGGTGACTTCGGATCTAGGTTCAGATCCTTGTCGGGAAGGTAATGTAGGCTACGTAATCATGTTGACGTTCATATTTAGTGACGAAGGTGCAAATGCAAGTGGTGAAGGTGTAGGCCTATGGATTCCCTTGACAGTACTTCCCTTCAATGTCTCGCTCAACAAATGGGCTTCTCGCCTTACGGGGCAAGGAGGTTGTTTAATTCTATTGCGTGAGGTAGGGGCCGTCGAAGATGTTGGTCCCCTGATGATGAATGGAGCTAGAGGTGGTATCTGATGGGGCCACGTGGCCTCACCAATAGGTGGTGCAAAGGTAGCTACCCATTGTGGGACTTTCAGGATGAAGGACAGCTGCTAGCTTGGGCCAACTATTGGTGGTGCTGGTGCACTATGCTAAGGCACACGGATCACAAATGGCTGGTGGGGTGGCTTGGGATCATCATCAATGCCAATGGTGTTGATTATGTAACCGACATTGTTGGCATTAAGGGGATCTATGTAGACATACATAGATTGATTTTCAGGGTGTATTGGGTTGTTTTCATCCAACATCAACTTCCCTAGATCAATTAATCATTGGATGTCATCCTGCAACGATAGACAATAATTCGTGGTGTGACCATATAGTTGGTGGTAGTCACAAAACTTGTCTAGCCTAAAACCCCTAGGAACTAGAGGCTCATTGTGTAGGGCCAAAGAGGGATTCCTAAGGAGCTCGCAGTAGTTTTGATGTCTTGGTTTTGCTTCTTCCAACATTTTCTAGTGTTGGATGTATCCTGCTGCCAACAGTTGCTTCAGAAGTTATGAAGGTTTGAGAGGTAGTGGGGTATATTTTGAGTGATCTTTGCGCTCAAAGTTGGGTTTAGTGTATGCAGACGTCTTGGGCATAGGTGCAGTAGGTTGTTGTGCTTGGCCCATTTTAGGCACAGGGTTTGCTACAGGTATGACTGGTTTTTTATTATTCTTGCTACTGTTCTGCTAGGTTTGGGCTTAGCCTCGGTTGCCACAGTAGCCAATGTGGTTGTTGGGGCCTTATCCTTGTCCCTTTTTACAAAGGTATTCTTGTAACCAACGTAGGCCAGGTCTTTGCTTACCTCAACCGCATCTTGTATGCTTTTATTTTGAGTGAAAGCCTGACTCAGAGAGTGAGGAGCAAGATAATACAAACTGGACTCGATGAAGTCTTTTACTGCATCCTTAAAGATGGCCAATAAGTGGGCCTCTGCAATGGGCTTGTGGATTTCGTTGAGGGTTGCGCTCCAATGTTGAATGAAGTTTTTGACTGGTTCTAGCGGGTCTTGTTTCACGCTCATCAGTTGATCTAGCATGGTTTCTAGCTTCAGGTTATACTTGAAGCATGTCATGAACTGGGTCAAGATTTTTTCCAAAGTTGAAATGGATGAACATGACAATGTGTGGTACCAATCTATGGCCTTCCTGGCTAGAGACATGGCGAAGACACGAATGATCATATGCAGCCATTGTTGCAATAGCAAAGACTCTGACCAGAAAGTGACGAGATGTGCGTTGGGATCTCCCTCCCCATCGTACTTTGTGAAGTGCAGGAGAGACATCCCGGGTGGTAAGGTTAAAGTAGGGATTGTAGAGTTGATGGAGTCATCCTGGTAAAAGTCCATAAGTTGTACCATGTTAGACCCCACAACTTTGAGGCATTTTATTTCCTCAATGAGGGTCTAGATGAGATGAAATGCTTGGTCTAGACCTGGCGACATTGTAGATAGTTGAGGAACCGCAGAGGTAGCTCCCATATGTGGTATGGTGGTCGTGGCGGGTTGAACCATCTGCAGTGCCATTGGAGCTGCCCCTGCTAAAGGTGGTACTTGCGCTATCCACCACCTAGTGGATGGTACTGCTAGAGCAGCAATAATAGGTTGGGCTATCGGATAGACCATTTGAGTCACCGGTGGGATAGACCATGGTCCCATGCTAGGATGTACTGCTTGCAAGGTTGGGTAGGTCTGAGGGTGAGCATAGTGAGACATCTGTGATGGTTGTAGAACAGACGAAGGAGCGAACGGGGTCCACCACATGGACCAGCCTGGGCCTATCATTATGGGTAGAATAGATGCGAGCATAGGAATTTACATAGAAGTTATGTGTAGTTGCGCAATAGGTACAATGTGAACATGTGGTAGGGTAGTTGTGATAGGCATGTTACGTACTACAAGGATATGCTGATGAATAGTTTGCGATGGCATAGTTGCTGCGAACGCAACCGGGGAATAAGGAAGATGATATTCCAGGAATGTCACATGGCTACCTATTGTACTTGCGGTTGTAGGTTGCTAAAGCATTGGTGTGATGATAAAAGGAGCAGTGATGGATAGTGGGTTGGCCCAGAAGGACTGGGTAGGTAGGACAGGAACGAGGTTGGCTTGACCTCCCTTGTCAGATTGGGAATCGAGCTCCTCCTGTCCATCCTAGAAGGCATCATCCTAGTTAGACGTGGTGTCCTATTCCTCCCTAAGCCTAGTCAACTAGATTAGTTGATCTAGATGTCTTTGGTATGCTTGTGTTAAAGGTAAAGAAACACTCGGGGTAGGAACAAATTCCTTCCCATTACAGTAAGTGAACTCGAAGCTACATTTTTCTTCGAGTTCATGTAAATCTAAGGGTAGATAAGTCTACACCTTTGCAAAAAGGAAACTGTAATGCTTGTGTTGCTGGGTCAATCCTTGAGGTCCTTAGTTTTTTATTCTAAGAGACCAACGTGCTTCTTGAGTTAGGTTTAGTGGTTGTTCGACACGAGCAGTGCCTTGAACCGCGATGGGAACTTCAATGTTAAAGGGAACTTCCACGTTGAAGGCATTGACAGAGGTAGTTAAAAAAACCATTGTTAAGTAAGTAATTATGCAAAATAAGAAATGAAAAAGCTATGCCAAAGAGTGTAATCGAACAAGAAAGTCGAAAAATGCAGTAAAAAGAAGGTTTACGTCTTGCCAGATTCTGGAGGAACTGTTGGGGTGACCGACCTGCACCACACAAGCCACAAACAACCACAATAGGGTGTCACATTTTATGCCTATGCAAGCTAGGGTGTAGAGCGCATGTAAGACTACTATAAAAGGGGAAGGTGAGTTAACTAGCTGTTGGAGGCTTTATGTCTTGTAGGGTTCCCGAGCAACCGTCGAGGCCACCGATCTACACCGCACAATGCGTAAACAACCACAGATGGGTGTCAGGTCTACACTAATGTGTGTCAGGATGTAGAAGGCTTATGAGACTACCGTAAGATGAGAAAGTTAACAAGAAGGATTTTTGTCTTGTAGGATCCCCTAAGGACCGTCGAAGCAACGAATCTATACCACATGAAATGGGGTACAGAACGCATGCCAGACAACTGTAAGATGGGCAAGCTAATTAGCGACCAAGCAGGGTTTATGTCTCATAGGGTCCCAGAGGGATTGTCAAAGTGACTGGTCTGTAGCACATGAGATGGGGTGTAGAACGCATGCAAGAAAATCATAAAACAACCTAGTTAACTGACGATCGGAGGCCTTGTGTTCTATAGGGCTCCCAAGGAACCATTGAGGCAACCGATCTACATTGCACAAAGCACAAACAATTGCAAGAGTATGTTACATTTACGCTCATGTGTATCAGGGTGCAGAAGGCTCACAGAAGTACCATGACACATAGAAAAGGCACTAAAGTTCCTTCCTTCTAGCACTAGAAAACTATAGCAACCAAAAACGTCGGTGGCTGGAAAGCACCAGGGGGTCGGCGGGCATGACAGTTTCGACCCTGCAACCATGGGAGGGCCATGCTAGGTGTGTGCGGACTCAGGGCACCCTGAACGGTCTGGTCGATTAGACAAGGACTTACATTGACATCTATATAGCCTTTTGCGACATAAATAATGCAAGATGTGAAATAATTATTGAAAGTAAATAAAGCAGAAGGAAAATAGTGTAAAATGTGACAATAATGTGAAGTAATGCTTGAAGGTAAATAAAATAGAAAAATAATGCAAAACAAGATGAAAATCAAGAAATAGAGTAAAGTGTAGTTAGAGCCATGCACCACTCTGAAGCTACAAGTTTGCTCTATCAGGGTAGAGACAATCGGTTGCACGACATGCTGGAGTGCAGAGATCCCAAGAGTAACTAGGGCGTGTTAAGAAAAAAGGGGTATACACTTGAAAGCGGACTTGGGTGCTAGTAATGTGATATTCTACCAAGGTGGTAGAATGAAGACAGGACAAAACACCAGCTGAGAAAGGCTCACTATTTCCAGTGTCAAATAGATAACTTTGATGTTACAATGCTGGAGAGAGGAGAAGTTTGTTTAGAGTTTGAAAAGTTCCCATCCCTTGAAAGATGTTTGCTTCAAGAAGAATGCGAACTCTTTAGAAACTACCAGCATTTTCTCTTTTCAAAAAATATCAGACCTCTTTGCCTACTGTTTGCTGGGGTATTTATAGGACTAAGGATATGCGAAGGGGGCAGTTTGGATGTTACGTGCCTCGGGCCTTTGTTGTTTTTCTGGTGCCACTCATGCCATGTATGACCGTTGGACCTACGTAACCATTGTGATGTGAACCTATCATGCAATAAATATGCTATATTTGCACCATCAGCGTCTGGAGATGTGTGCCAAAGGTTTGATTAGGTGGAGTGCATTGATGTCACATAACCACCTAGATGCCTTCCTATGCTTTATATCATAGCATGCTTGGCATAGCATATCACCTTATCACACATTCTGCTACATCTGTGTTGCATTCTTACTATGCTATGTAGCGTAGCGTAGTGTAGCAACCAGCCTTAGTCATGAAAGTTATACTGATTTGCAAACTTTGTTGTACCGTCTGAAATCGTCGATCTTCGGCTGGAACGGAACAAAGACCGTGGGATCATAGGACATCCACAGAAGATCCTACCTTCACCTGAGGGCGAGCTGGAATGCACAAAGGTAGAGTACCTTGGGTGGTCCTCACGTGGATCAGACAAGGATTTCCTCGAACGTATGACGATGTGCTATATGCTGGGTTATGTGTAAACAGTGTAACAGGCATAAACGAGAGCGTAAACAGCGTAACAAATGCGAATAGGACGTAAATGTAAATGAGTGTAAACAGAGCACATGTAAGAAATTAGTGTAAACTATAAACAATGATATTATAGAAGGAAAGTATAATGCACAGGCCTAACGCAATTATGATGGAACATAAGGCGGACGAAAAGGCTTGGTGGATGCAGGGATGACTCGGCTGGTTTGGACTATATGCGTAGTGTAGAGACTGTGTGCCCAGCATATAGTACTATCCAATGTAAAGGGGTTTTTAGCTCTGGTGCACAGCATAATTATTCTCTGGTATGCTCTGGGATTTTTGCCAACCCTCTCGTGCAAATGGAAAAGTGGGGTTTTAATACTAGTTGTTATGCTAGACTCGGGTTGGGCGACACGTGGACGTTGACCGGGCGCAAAAGGGCGTAAAATTTACAAGTGTACAATGTATTACATCTGCTGAGCGTATACTCTATATCAGATGTGCGTAGACTTTGGGCATATACGCTGGGCTTATACGCTGGATATGCTGGGCGTAGATGCTGTGGACGCTGGGCGTACATGCTCAGCGTATACACCGACAATGGCTGGGCGTATACGCCGGGCGTATACGTTGATGGTTGCCGACTTGCTTCAATTCTTGCTCTTCGGTGCTATCTTCATTCTATCTTTGGAGACTCCATGTTAGGCGTAAACATTTGCTATACCCTCCAAGCGTACATGTGAAGTGTACATTGGGCGTGTAAGTTGGATGTCTACGCTGGGTGTATACGCTGGGCGTATACGCTGTGGATGCTGGGCGTATACGCTGGTACTGCATACTTAGTGAAAATTAAGCCTTTTGATCCCCAAAGTTGCAATGTGCGACACCAAATGTAGCCATGATTGTTCGTGGCTCTCAAGGACCTGTTTCTTGCTGCATAAGTACCAATCTCGAAATTTTGTGGTGTTTCATTGGTCCCTCTTTGTTGACGCTTGGAGGAATCCACCCAAGAAGCGTCGGCAAAGAAGTGCAAAACACCACAAGCAGCCATATAAAGACTTTGTATGTTGCCACTTGACTAGACATCATCGCACCATGTTTAGTAGTACATGGGATCGGGAAAGTGAAGTTTGTGGCTGGTAGAAAAACGGAGATTGCGGAGATCGATCACTACCCAAGGGATTGTGCTTGGGAAATGGGATGCTCAGGTGTGCTGCATGCTGGTCCTTGTCAATAGCCATTATTTAGCAGACTCGGAGTTCATACATGCGATGTACGTCCTTTGGCGGAACAAGGCTCTTGGTTAGTGTTCAAGAGAACTTTTTGGCAAGACCAAAGCTATGGGGAGATGTGTTACATGCCTTGGAGGAACAGGGCCCATGTTTAATGTTTTAGGGGGCTCCTGTTGGCAAAGAGCCAAATCCATGCAACTGGATGCTGCTTGACCATTTTGGACATGAGTATTTGGTTTTGAGACAACTGCCTTCCCGCCTGGGGCTTATATGGGAAGTACCAAGTTTTTTTTTTTGAAATTGTAAACTTTGCATTGATTTTTTACTCATGTGCAAGCGCTATGTCATGTGTCGCGACTACTTCAAGATGTTACAGTATGCGACAACATGATCAAAGTTTTGGGTGTACTGGGTGTATCAAAGGTGTGACTGAATAAAATGTGTTGGTGAACGGATAGGGAATGAGTCGATGAATGGGGATGTACTAGTGAACGGTTTGATTTAGTCTCGCCATATGTGTTGTGAGCATTGTCCCATCGTACTGCTTGTGATGAAATGCATTCTTGTGCGAAAACCCCT
>MNCI01007769.1:79630-165474 GCA_015680685.1 Gnetum montanum | reverse complement strand
GGCATCATTGTGTAACAAAAGGTTCCCCATGGTGTCATAAAGGTTATCCAAAGCTGATGCTTTGGGTTGATTCGTATTTGATTGTATCCCAAGAAGTCGTCCATAAAGGATAATAGTGCGTGCCCAGCAGTTGAGTCAACAAGTTGATCGATGCTAGGTAGAGGAAAATCATCCTTTATGGTTGTGACATTTAAATCCCAGAATTCAATGCATAAGCGAATGCTTCCGTTCTTCTTCAGAACATTGACCATGTTAGAAACCCACTCGATGTAATCGACAGCCCGAATGAAACTAGCTTGATAAAGCTTGTTGATCTCATTGCGAACTGCTAATGCCACCTCGGGTTTCATCTTTCATGCTTTTTGTTTTACCGGTCTCAATTTTGGGTCAAGGATAATATTGTGTTGGACAATTCAGGGGTCTAGCCCGGGCATGTCTGTGTAGGACCAAGCGAATGCTTTCATATTTTCCCTAAGCATGTTCTCAATGTTTTTGGCTAATGGTGGTTGTAATAAGGTGCTCAATTTTAAAATTTTAGTTTCCCCATCGTGCATGACGATGGGAGTTTCGGCCAACGAGTCTTTGGTGATATTCTCGGCCTCTATGTCAAGGAATTTTGTCATGTCGTTGTAATCATCTATTATTTGCTGTGTTGAGGCTATGACTACGTCATCCATTGATGAACTTAAGTTAATGAGGTTTATGTTAATTTCTCTTGTAATTTTTTCGTATGGTCTATCAATGATTAACGGTGCGGTTAACTGCTGACAGTCCATTGAGTTTGCTCCTGCCAATAACGAGAGAGCTGAATAAGCAAAGGGGTATTGTTCTCTTCTTTTTGGTGATTTTAAACTATGTGTACATGCATAATGGTGGATTACCATCACACCGGGATGCATGGCAGTTTAAGGCCATACCGGGCCGTAAGTGGATTAGAAGATGGCAGTTTAAGACCATACCGGGCCGTAGGCGGCAGTTTAATGCCTTACTGGCGTTAACATCCAGAATGGGGTCCATGGGGGAACCAGGTGTAGTGATTTCCATTTTTTATATTTTTTATTATTTTTCCTAGGCAAATTTTAGTCAAAAAATGAGCAAAAAGGCACAAAAATGGCAAAAAGGGAGCAACGGCAGCGTAAGCTGCAGCGGCGGCGTTAGCAAAGTGCTATAAAAGGAGGGTGGGTTTCATTTGTTTCTTACTTTGAATCATAAGCATAAGCGATAGAGCGTAAACTATTAAAGCGTAAGCGTAAACTGTTGAAGCGTAAGCGTAAACTGTTGAAGCGTAAGCGTAAACTATCGTGCCCTGGCATAAGCGTAAACTTGCTCGTGAGCGTAGATGCCGAAGCATAACCCTTAGCGTAGACACCCGACACTAAACCCCAACGTAGACGCGGAGCGTAGAATTTTTAGGTGCCAGCGTAGATAGTTCTCTTCTTCAACGTAAACTTGTGCAATCAACGTGAAGGAGGCCGAGATGGGGAAAGGAAAAGAAGTGGAAGGCCAGGGTAGGAAGGGTCCTGACTTGACCTTTGCAGAGGAGATTGAAACCATGCTGCAGTGCCTGCCCCACCCAAGGATCCCATCATGGCCTGTGACTTCCCACAAGTAGGCTCTGATCCCTGCCTCTGTTATTATTTCTTTGCTTCTCTTTTTCAGCGTAGACAGTCTCGACGTATACGCCGAGCGTAGGGGTTTTTAGCGTAGAGGGTTTTCCGCGTATACGCCGAGCGTAACTTTATGGCATAAAGTGGACTGTCAGGGCATAATTAGTTTTATCAACGTAAGCAATTTTCCTGCACTATTCTGTCAGCGTAAGCCACGGCTTCATGAGTTCTCTATGCGCGAAGTTTTGTCAGCATGATTTATTTGTCCTATCAGCGTAAATTCTGTTTACTGTTACGGCGTATACGTCGAGGGTTTCTTCAGCATATACGCTGTGCGTGCATAGTTGTCTTTATAGCGTAGACTTGTTTTTCATGTTTCTGTCATAGACTGTTTACGCTGAAAGCGAACTTGGGTGTATATGCTGAGGCTTTCATCGGCGTATACGCTGAGCATAAAACAGTTCATTGTCGGCGTATACGCTGAGTTAAGCAGTGTATTACGCTAAGCGTAAATAGTTTCGCTGGCGTATACTCTAGTCTACAGGGCGTATATGCTGAGTGCAAAAAGTTAGCAAATTTTTAGATTTTAAGTGTCGGTTCATGATGTAAACTCTTGCTTTTTGGTTTATTTTGAAGCATGGCTAATTTATTGTGGCGTCTTGATTGCTTGCAGGGACAGTAAGTGCTTCCTTGTTGTTGTTGAGCTTGTCAGGGTGTTAACGTGGGTTGGCCCCGTTGAGGCTGAGGAGCTTCCCCCGGATCTAACCATGGATAAAAACGGGGTTTAGTTCAGGGAAGGCGCATGTGGATTTCTGGCCTTCCTGTTGGACAATTTTGAGGTGCCCATCTAGTCAAACTTTAGCAAACTGATTGCAAGGAGCGTGCTTGAGGCAATGCTGCCAGGAGCTGCAGAGGGTGTCATGGTCTTCATAGAAGACATTGACAAGGGACCACTTGTTAACAGGGATAGTTCTACCCATGGGCCCTAGTCTACACGCCCATTAACGTGCATGTGGGCACTATTTCTGCGAGGCTTAGACTACCTCAACAATACTCTGTTCATAGCTACCACCATGCACACATTGTTCCAGAATCCTCCCGGCACAGTGTATTGAGTGGACAGGTAGGCCTATTTAAGTTTATTATTTCCTTTTACCATTTGGTGTTAGTTTCTTGTTTTGACATTTGTTTGTTTATAGACCGAAGACCAGCCTGGACGGGACATGCATTGAGGATGAAGGACTAGATCTTGCTCGCACTGCCCTGGAGGCATTCATGAGGTGCCCCACCCTTCGTGGAACCGTTCTGGGTCAAACGAAGTGAGCAATCATCCATTTTCATAAGTAGTTCTCCAGATCATTTGCAATGTGCAAATCTCGTGGGTGGCTTCATGAAGACTGGTCGGACAAAGGGCCAGTCTTCCCTCATGACTTTGGCAGCACTTCTAAATCCACCACTAACGGTAAATGATAACATTTCCTAGATATGTTAGTGAGTTGGTCAAACTATTTGGAGTTACATTGATATGACCATTTTAAATTACTTTTACAATTGATGTGCCTCCTGGTGGGGATCCGGTGACAACTGGACGAACCAAGACTACCTTGTCGATGATGTTCGGGGAGGTGACTAAGGCTCAAAAGTGGTTGCGTAGACAAGCCCCACAATTCATCGTTCGTTGCCTGGATAATGCCGGACTCATGGAGCTTTTTATGACCCCGAGTCCTGACGTATCCATAGGGGAGATGATTGGGATCATGGACTCTTTTAATGAGTCTTTCACATACTATAGCACCCGGATTAAGGGTGTTAAGGTAGTTTTTCATCTGTCGCCCGAGTTCTTTTCAAACTTATTTGGCGTACCGGCAGATGGATTAAATGTAGTATTAGACAGAGCTCATAAAGAGCTCCAAACAGTTCATGAGTTGGAATATTGGCTAGGTGTGGCCAAGGATGCCAAGGGATTCCCGATGTAGGGGAAAGCAAAACTTGTGGAAGTGAACAAATTGTATCCCCTGTTCAGGGCACGGGTATTCCCTAAAACCCTTTCGCAGGTGAAGTGTCTTGGGGTTGAGGTTGTTCATGTCATGCGAACTATCTTGGAAATNCCTAAAACCCTTTCGCAGGTGAAGTGTCTTGGGGTTGAGGTTGTTCGTGTCATGCTGACTATCTTGGAAACGGGAATGTGATATAACTGGGCACAATTTTTGTTGTTGGGCATGCACAAGGAGATAGTGCGGTTGCGTTCGAATGTCAAGGTGCAATCCCACTTCACATTTGCATTCTTTGTCAGTTATCTTCGTCATTTTGCTGAGTTCCTAGTAGTCCATGCAGACAACAAGTTTGTTCTGTAGGATCGGGGTTAGCTATCCCGCCCGTGGATCAATCACTTGTTTGAGATAGCAAAATCCCAAGATGCACCTGAAGGCATTGATGAATCCGTTTCTATTACTACAGGAGGATCATCTGACGCTTCAATCCACACACATGATAGTTTGGGATTGGAGCTAGATGACATACCCTACACTACTAGAAGGGCAGAATGGATCATCGAGGAGACCGTTGGCCAAGCTAAGTAAAAGCTAAAAAGGCCTGAATGCACAACTAAGGAAGTCTCCGATGGGAACCCGCCACGTGTGAAGCACATATGCTTCAAGATACCTGGTAAGCGGACCTTGCCCACTTATTTCTTTATCATTTTTGTTTTGTTTATAACTTTTACTTCAATCGCTTATGTGTCATTGATATTTTGGGCTTAATTTTTTAAAAAAGTGAGGAAGCAGGCTTTAGAGACCATCACCAAGGAGGAGGAGACCAACATGGAGAAGAATAATGAGGAGGAACATACGAAGAAGAGCCAGGGTGGAGGAACAGAGGAGTTAAAGGAAAATACCACTGAAACCACACCATTGGACGATTAGGACGCTGTCAACCAAATGTTCAGCAACTTCCTTAAGGAAATCTGGACTTGGGTGACCCCCCCAGAGGGCGACAAGGATCATGGTACATTTTCTGTTTTATTTCATTTTGAATTGCCTGACTAATTGTCATTCCTATGGTATTTTATTTTTGTGCTTTTATCCTGTTCAGATGAAGGTAGTGAGACCAGGACGGTGCGGCTAGATTTACCCATGAAAACGTTTCCTCCTAAGAGGACCGTGGAGGTTAGTTTATCCCGTACCCATGAGCCATTTACTTGGTCTGAAATGCCAAGAAAAATGGATTTTTTCGTTGGAATCGCGGAGGCAGTTGTTGAACGGATCCAGGAAGCCCACCCTGACATAGCTATAAATCATTTAGAGGTTTGGAATTTCACATCTTGTTTATATTGTCCTAACATTTGTATTTTTCACGTGGGTAGGTGCTAAATTGAGATGGGATCCCTCTAAAAGAATTAGCATAAAAAGTTTAACCACACTTGAAGTGGAACAGGTGCCAAGGCCTGTTTACGATGGAGTTGCAGAAGGCTTTGTGCACAACGCTAAGTCATTATGGACCTGTAGGCGTTCCATTGAGTAGTTGTGGCTATAGATTCAAGTAAAAGAAAGGGAAGTCTCTGAATTGTTAGTGGAACGTGACGATCTGAAGGCTCGATACGAGTTTGCCGCTGCCAAACTAAGCGGAGATCTCTCCTGGTGAACATCTGAGGTTTCATACACCAGATATTGGAATCTACTGAATCTTCATGCGTCGCTAACTCAGAGAATGGCAGAGCGCAAAGCCCAAATTGATCTCCTAAACCTTAAATGTCAAGATTGGAAAGCCTTCGCTTCCAAGGTTCTTAAGTGGGGTTAGGATGATAAAAATCACAAACATTACTACAAGAAGTCATTAAAAGAGGTGTCTATTGAAAAGCGCCAACTAGAGATGTTTGTGCAGGGTTTGGGTTTACGTTCTTCTTTCGATATTTTTGCTCAAAATACAGCTATGGAAATGGAGTCGCCTACAAGGGTGATCACAACTGCTTCTGGGGAAGTGTTAGTGGGCGAGTTCCCCGTGAAATGTCCTACCTAGTCAGCTGTCGACAAAAGAAAGACTTTAGCAGACGTTAACTTAGGCCTTGATGGGACAGATTGGGCCAGCGTTTCAGAAGAAGAAATCCTTCATTGGCTAGAATTTGGCTTAGGGGGATCTGCTATGGTAACCGTTTTGTCCTTATGAAGTTAATTTATTGAATAATGCTTAAAATTTTGACATTCGCTTATTTTTATGTTGGTTGTTTCTTTTTGGCATTTTTAGGACGAAGGTGGCGATGATGCCCAAGAGGCTGGCCCCAGTGGAGGAGGACCCCTTGATGCTGGTGGATCTAAAGGGGACAATCCTCCCGTCCCAGATGCTTAGGCTTTTTAATTTCTATTTTTAATTTTCTGTTTTACGGGACTATTTTGATTCCAATTGATGCGGGAATTGTGAATTGAAAACTTTGAGGTATTTTAAAGAGACAGTGGAAAACAGTTAACTCTTGTAGTCATATAAAATATTTTGTTGATTTTGAGTTTATTTACACACATGACATGACAATGTAAAATGTTTTTGGTTTACCTTTTTTTTTTTGCTTTAAGAATGACGCACTGGAGTAATTATAAATTATAAGCGGAAAGGAAAACAAAGCATAAGTGTAGGAACTAGTTTAAGGCCATTTCGAGCCCCAATGTAGGCAAAGGACATCTCAGATGACATGGGTGGATTTTCTGTTGATCGATGATTGCTGATCGTGGCTAGTTTTACATCTTTACGGACGTGATAGTTTAACATCATTTCGGATAGGGAGTGTAGTTTAATAATAATAATAATTTTTTTTATTTTTCGATTTATCGTAGTTTAGTGTCATTTCGGACGAGTTGTAGTTTAACGTCGTTTCGGACACGTTATAGTTTAACGTCATTTCGAACTGGGTGTGTTGATATTATTGTAATAGATTTTTAATTTTCTTTCTTTTAATGTTAGGTGATGTGTTAACGAGTATGATTCTGTATTCAGCGTCCCCTTCGCTGATCACATTGAATGGTAATTCAGCCCAAGGGACGTCTAACGGAATGGCTTCCGCGTTAGTGTTTTCAGATGTTTCGGCAGTTGGCATGATTTTTGTGCAAGTTTCCATTTGAGTAGTTGTATGTACAGTGTCAAACACAAGGATTTCAATTTTAGGTGGGTCTTGTTCCATGTTAAAAGGTTTACTGCTTACCAGTTGTTGCACATTTTTATTGTTTCGTTTAGGCTCTTCAAGCTCGACCTCCCAGCCTTGGCCCATGTCTACGTGTGATGAAATGATAGGCATAGCAGCCTCCTCGTGTATGATGATTTCACCACCTTCATAAGGCAGGTGGATCTCTTGGTGTATACGGGAGGAGACCACTTTTAGTTGGGCCAACCAAGGTCTCCCTAATATTAAGTTGAATCCTGGCATTTCGTCAACCACCAGGAAATCGGCGAACGTGGGAAATTGATCCCCTGCTATGAAGTCTAAGGTCACTGTGCCTTTGACTATTACGCTTGACCCGCTGAATGATTTTAAACATGTGGTTGTGGTTGGTTTGATTAATTTAGTGAGCCCTAGTTTTTCAATCATGGGGTACGATACTACGTTTGTGGCAGCTCCATCATCTACGTGGACCCTATGTATCCTGAATTGGTTTATGCGTATCGTTATGAACATGGAGGCTATTGTTATTTCCCTTGTTTTCTTGTCCACCTTAATGTTGTCGTCATGGAAGCTCAAGGGTTTAGGAGTGGTCCCGTGAGACGAGTACATTACCGCATGGATGGTGGGTTCATTCAGGGGCAAGTCCTCGCTTACCGGGATCGACGTTAACATGCGTACTACAGCTTCTCGATGTGTTTGGGATGTTAGCACTAAGTCATACAAGCTCAACGAAGTGTTATTTTGCTTCAATGCTTGGGTGACTTGTATTAAGGCCGTTGCTAAGTCTCTACTGTTTGGGGTGTTTTTATCAAGGATAACTGGGTCCATTGGGCCCAACAATTTTATTTCATGTTTTGTAGGTTTGTCATTTTTGTTCGAAGTTGTTGTTTTAAGAAGTTCATGTTTTTCAGATGATTCGCCTTCATTACCTACGTTCGATTGGTTGTTAGGTGATGACATAGATACAAAGTTAAGTGGAATGGGCTTAGGTGGCCCCAGAGCTAACCGTTGATGTTCCTTCTCCACACGTTCACGTGTAAGCCTATCTGCTAGGCATTCTCATGTGTGGCATGGAGGTGGGACTGGTCTTGGAGCCTTGGGCTACCTTGGGATTTACACCACATATGAAGGCGGGGGGTTGCGGTTGGATAGTTGGATGTGGTTGATTGGAAGGCTAGCCAGGTACCCTAATGACGTAGGGGCTCGGTTTGCCTTGCGTTTGTGAGGTGGAGGCTTGGTAATCATTAGGATTTTTGGGTATCCTAACGACATATGGGGTTGGTTTTGGCAGAGGTTGGACCTCCCCTGTTGCGATCGCTGATGGTACTCGGACTATGAAAGGGGCAGGCCGAGTAGAAGGGGTTGATGCATTTGAGGGAATGATGGGAGGGACACGCACCACGTATGGTTTCTCACATGTCATGGTGTTAGGCGTGGGTATGACCGAGGGTATTCGGACAACGTATGGCTGCTGGGGAGCATGTGGTGGTTGAGGCATGAGTGTGGACACAGTGGGGGGGAATCTGAACTACAAACGGCCTATTAGGTGTTTCCTGTTTATATTGGGGATAGATAATGTTAATGTTGGGTGCATCGGAATCATCATCAAGGTAGATTGTATGGATGATGTATGGCACCTCTTTGGTGTTCAGGGGGTCTTTGTACATCCCCATAGCTTGATTCTGTGGTTGGACCGGGTTGGCCTCATCAAAAGTGATTTGGCCTTCATCGATCATCCGCTGAATATCCTATTTCAAAGTGAAACAGTAGTCGATACCGTGCCCGTTTCATTGATGGTAGTCGCAAAAGTGATCCATTCTGAAGCCTTTGGGTATGGGAGGCTCATCCGGCATTGCTAAGCTTGGGTTCTGAACGAGTTGACAGAATTGGTCATGTCTCTGGATGGCTGTGGAAGATAATTTTTTATGTTTCATCAAACTAGCCTTCAGGAGTTGATCAAAGAGCTGGGAGGGCTTCATTGGCAAAGGTGTATATTGAGAGGGTTCTTTCCTCTTGAAGTTTCGCATACGGTTCGTTGTTGGGTTTTGCAATGATGATGATTCCAGCACGGTTGTGGGAATTGGTTTATTGTAGTTAGTGGGGGCTGTGGGTGGTTTATTTTGGTGTGTCATGTTTGCTTTCTGCGTGGCTACTATTGCTGCTATGGTTGTCTTAGCCTTCTCTTTATCTTTTTTAGTGTGTTGATTTTTGAAGGCTAAGTATGTAGAGTCGTGGCTGTTTTGGGCTGCTTCTTCTATATTCTTAATTTGTACAAAAGCCTAGTTAAGATTACGTGCATTAAGGTAATACAGGTTGGATTTAAAGAAATCGTTAACAGCTCCCTTCAAGATTGTGAGCAAGTACGTTTGGGAGATCAGCTCGTGCAACTCGTTGAGGGTGGTGCTCCACCTCTGAATAAATTTCTGTACAGGTTCAAGTAGTGTTTGCTTGACCTATATGAGGCTGTCCAGTATGGCCTCAGGTTTTAAGTTGTACTTGAACCTGGTTACAAACTGGTGTAATAAGTCTTCCAAGGAGAAGATGGAATTCCTTGGCAGAGCCCGATACCAATCAAGTGCTCTCCCCGCGAGGGACATGGGGAACACTCGGAGAATGGCATGGGGCCATGCCAGGAGTAGCATGCATTCTAACCTAAATATTATTAAGTGTGCGTTCGGGTTTGTCTCCCCATTGTATTTGGTTAGTGTTGATAAAGAGATGCCTTTGGACAAGGTTAAGGGTGGGACAGAAGAGCTGATGGGATCATCTTGGTAGAAGTCCACTACCTTCAACTCCCCATCAGCGGCTATTTTGAGGTGTTTTACCTCGTCAGTTAATTCTTTCATCAATTTCTTGGCATCTTCCCAATCATGGGCACTAGGTGACAAGGCAACTTGTGGTTGTGGTATATTGTATAGGTTAGACTGTTGGATGGTGGGTTGAAAGGCCGAAAGTTGCACGGTCGGCGGTTGTGTTTGTGGAAGGTGAATAGCATGTGGCGCTAAGGATGATACATTATATGCAGGGGGTTGTGGCTGCTGTGGTTGTGGTCATATTTGGGGAATGTTAACGTGTGGAAATGTGTGAGATGGCACATTGTGGTAAGCAGGTTGGTGTGACGGCACATCCATTGCTGGCCATTGCCCGACCAGGTTGTGTGAAGGGACCCCATGTTGGGTTACGGTGGTCGAGGGAGCTGCGTGCGTTTGAATGTGAGGGATGTAGTGGGTGGATGTGGAGGTTGGTATTATGTGTGGCATCCCTATCACTCGGGGTGGGAATGTCACTCCCACGCTGTCATGAGGGGGCAGTGCTTGTGAGGGCGAGCCTGCCGCTGCAGCGGGTATGATTGCGAGAGGGAAGGTGTTAGGTTGGGGTTTGCTCGGGGGAGGAATATGCACTAGTGCTGATGTTTCTGTTGGTGGTGCTTGGGCCCAGGTGAACCTGAGATGCTGGAGGGGCATGATTTCCCCTGTATCGGGATGAAAAATGGGGTTAACGTGTGCTTACGGGCTCAAAGTATGGTAAGAATCCTCTTGCTCAGATTGAGCAGCGAATTCGTCCTCTTCCTCTAGTTGGGGCTCTAGTGCAGGTTGATCCAATGAGTGGCTCCTTTGCAAGAGGAGCTGTGTGACGAGCTCCAAATACTGCTCCAGAACACAGATTACGTCATACAGTGAAGGGATGAACTCATGTCCCCCTCTGTAAAAGAGTTCAAACTACCTCTTTACCTTCATTTCGGCTTGGTCTACAACCAGGCCAGCTTGTATCTTAATGCATATGAAATTGTACTGATCCTGGGTTATAATGTTGGAGGTCGGGTCTCTCCCTTGCAACCTTAGGGACCGGAGGGGCCCCACTATGGGTTGTACTCCCAGGTGTTGCACGACAGGTTGTTGGATAGCCATGGTGCCCACGATGTCAGTTACCTGAGGGGTTGCACCGGTGGTATTTACGGGGTTCATGATGACCTGTTGAGCATATGACATGGGGTAGAGGAGTGAAATAAGCATGCTTAGTACAGCGTAAACTAGGTGGCAAAGTGCAGCGTATACGCTTTAACGTTCAGCATATAGCGTAAGCGTAGATAGCGTATACAGCATAAAGAGTGCAGCGTATATGCTAGGAAGCGTATACAGCTTTGGCGTAAAACAGAGTACAGCATAAAACAGGGCACAGTGTAAAAAAAGACAACGTAAAACAGAGTACAACGTAAAACAGGGCACAGCGTAAAACAAGACAACGTAGAGAATAGAGCGTATGGTTTTCTGGTTAAGTTTTAACAGGGACGGCGTAAACACTGAACAACGTAGACGTTGGATAGTTTGCAGGCTGAGTTTCCTGACCGAGCTGTGTAGACGCCGGGAGGGTTTCAACAGGCAGCAGCATGTGGTTGGCGGCGTATACGCTCAACAGCATAAACGTTGGGAATTTTACGAGTAAGGTTTTTAGGAGACCCTCCTTCTAGCACCAATTTTTGTACCGTCTGAAATCATCGGTCTCCGGCTAGAAGGAAACAAAGACCGTGGGATCGTAGGACACGCACAGAAGACCCTACCTTCGCCTAAGGGCAAGATGGAATGCACGAAGGTAGAGTACCTTAGGTGGTCCGCACATGGATCAGACAAGGATTTCCTCAAATGTATGCCGAAGTGCTATACGCTAGGTTATGTGTAAATGGTGTAACAGGGGTAAACGAGAGCGTAAACAGTGTAACAGATGCGAACAGGATGTAGATGTAAACGAGTGTAAATAGAACATATGTAGGAAATTAGCGTAAACTATAAACAATGATATTATGGAAGGAAAGTACAATGCACCGGTCTAACATAGTTGTGATGGAACACAAGGCGAACGAAAAGCCCTGGTGGATGTAGGGATGACTCGACTGGTTCGGACTGTATGCGCAACACAGAGACTATGCGCCCAGCGTACAGTACTGTCCAGCGTAAAGTGGTTTTTAGCTCTGGTACGCAGCGTAATTTTTCTCTGGTATGCTCTGGGATTTTTGCCAACCCTCTCGTGCAAATGGAAAAGTGGGGTTTTTATATTGGTTGTTACACTAGACTCGGTTTGGGCGACACATGGACGTTGAATGGGTGCAAAAGGGCGTAAAATTTACAAGTGTACAACATATTACATCTGCTGAGCATATACGCTGTATCAGATGCACGTAGACACTGGGCTTATATGCTGGATATGCTGGGTGTAGATGCTATGGACGCTGGGCGTACATGCTCAACATATACGCTGACAATGGCTAGGCATATACGCTGGGTGTATACGCTGATGGTTGCCAACTTGCTTCAATTCTTACTCTTCGGTGTTGTCTTCATTCTATCTTTGGAGACTCCATGTCGAGCGTAAACATTTTCCGTACCCGCCGAGCGTACATGTGAAGTGTACGTCGGGCGTGTAAGTTGGATGTCTATGCTGGGCATATACACTATGGATGCTGGGCGTATACATTGGTACTGCATACTTAGTGAAAATTAAGCCTTTTGATCCCCAAAGTTGCAATGTGTAACACCAAATGTAGCCGTGGTTGTTCGTGGGTCTTAGGGACCTGTTTCTTGATGGAGAAGTACCAAGCTCGAAAGTTTGTGGTGTTTCATTTGTCACCTATGATGCAAGTCTTATGAACTCCACTGGTTTCCACCCTTCAAGCTACCTTCTATCTCTTCCACAGGATTGGTACACCTCGCTGTGCCATGTAGCTTAGCGTAGTGTAGTAGTAGACATGGCTCATCACTTCTTGATGGAAAGGGACATCGTTGTAGAACTTGAAATCAGGCGAGGGGAGTGGCAGTGAAGTTGTTTCCATGCTACACTATGTGGAGTAGCATAGTGTAGCACTTGGATCTACCATTGTTTCCTAAAGCTTGCTATGCTACATACTGAGGTGTAGCGTAGCATAGCAGACTTTGTGACTTAGAAAACTTGCCAAACTATTTTTTGCCCATCTAGAATGCTGCTGCCATCTCCACGTGCCGTTTCTAAGCAGGTTGTCGACTGGGCAGGCTACTTCAGTGGACAAGCAGGATGACATAGAGCCTATCCACACCCAAAGTAAAACTTTGCTAAACTGGCTGACCTAAGCTTAGAGAGTTCTCCTCCTGAAGAACTGTCATGGTGCTATGCAAGTTTCAAGGCTTGGTGAAGCAAGAATGATTCTGTATTTTTTTAGGGTGTTTCAAGTATGACCTTCATGACTCCTTGTGATACCTTTTACTATACCATAATGTGCTTTTTCCTTAAGAATTCTGGAGTAACCTAAAAAAGAGTTTTGACATATATCTTTAGTGATTGGATGTTAGGTTTTCTCAATGATTACATAGGTGATATAGTTGTTAAGTCCAAAGTGGCCAGTGACCATGCTAATGGCCTAGACCTTATGCTTAAATAATGCCTTAATTTTGAACTTAGACATAATCCTAAGAACTATATCTTCGGTGTTAAAAATAGTAAGATTCTTATCTTTGTATTATTGGAAGTAGGGATACATGTAAATCTTGATAATGTTAGGGCCATCTCCAACTTGGCAATGCTAACTAAATTCAAGGAGCTCCAAGGACTACAATGTAGATTACAATTTATTCATAGATTCATCACTAGGCTTATGGGTAAATTACAACCCATGCAACACTTGCTTAAGAAAGGAGTTCACTATGAGTGAACAACTCAATGCAAAGAAGCCTTTAAAAATCGTAAGTATGAGTTGGCATAATGATCAATAGTCTATCCTCTAGAAGAGGGTAAACCATATTACATCCACCTTGTCATCTCTAACATGTCCATTGCTTCTCCTTTATTAGAAACATGATGATGGAGTAGAAATGCTAATATACTACCTTAGTCATGCATTAGTTTCCATAAGACCCGATACACTAATTTAGAAAAGTACTATCTGGTACTATCTTCTCATTGAAGAAATGTAGACACTACCTCTTTAGGATCTAAGTCAATGCCATTTGCAAAGATAACATACTTAGAACCATAATTACCAATATTTATGAGAGTATTCATATAGCTCGATGGAAAGCCATGACAATGATGTTTGACCTTCATTACATTTCTCAATCCTTAACAAAAGGTCAAGCTATAGCCATACGACTTATAGTTTCACCTATTGATGAACATGCAACCATAGATCCTAAGTATCTAGATGAACATGTCAAGATCATTAGCCAAGTGCCTGAGGATTATGAGGTGATCATGTACTTTGATGAAGCTTCAACTGCCCATGAGGCTAGTGATGCTGCTATGATGTCTAAAAATGTCGATTGTTGGAACACTGAAAGATTAGTTGGCATATAGCTTAACCTCAAATCTATGTGAGGGTCATGCTAGAAAATGAAAATGAGGTGCCTTAAATGGTCTGGTCAATTAGACAACGACTTATGTCATGTTAAGATGACCATTTTTAAGAAGGATTTATAGTGCATTACATGCAAGAATCGAGTCTAGCTAAGCTAGAGTGTAGCAAGGTTTCCTGGTCTCAAAACAATGATGTAAACATGCAAATACATATGAAAAAGTGAGAAAATACAAGTGTTACACTAAATACCAAAGAGAAATGCTTGAGAAATGCAATAGAATTTGAGAATAGAAGAGCACCACCCAAAAAGGGGAAGTGTAGCTAATTCCAAAAGGGTTTCAAAGGGCACATAGTGTACAATAGGTGCAATGGGTGTGTAGTCATAGCCTTGGAGATATCGGACCATGAAGTCTTGTGCTCATTATGATGAATTGTGCCTATTGGGTTGCTTGTCGTGGTGTACGTGAAATGATTTGTATGGCTGCAACAAGGCTGTAGTGGGCCGTGATGTGAAACTCTATCTCTCTACCAGTGTATTGTGCTTTGGGTCTTGTTCACCCATGGATCTAAGTGCCAAGAAGCCAAGATGCCAAATGTCAAATGAAAGTGCCAATTTCCCCACTAGTGAAAAATGGAAGCCAACCTCTAAAACATTTGGATGTAGGGGTATTTTTAGGGCTAGGGTTATCCCAAAATGCAAATTAGGTGCCATGTGATACTGTAGTAGGTGGGACCACAAGAAAAATTTAGAAAATTTTCTAAGTTCAAAGGGGTCCAAAAGAAGTTCAAACATTTTCTAACTCTGGCCACAATGCTCATCCTATGTAACATGAGAAACACAAAATACTGATTGCTATGCTCATCCCATGTTACATGTGGGACATGGGATGCTCCCTAGGGATAAGGCATAGCATGGACTCTTAGAAGAATCTTGTGAAGACTTTAATCCTTGTTCTTGCTATGCTAGCTACACCCTAGAGCATAGTAGGAGGGGTTTTGTTAGGAGTTAGGAAATTTTCCAAATGCCTCTTCCATGTTGAGCTAGCTTGATAGTTTTTGCTTTGAAATTTAGGAAAAACTAGCCATTGAGGTGCTGGCTACACTCTAGAGCATAGCAGGGACAATGTGAGCATAGCACAACACTTAGAAAAATTTCTACAATAGCTACTAACACTTAGAAAATTTTTGCAAGATAGGTCTTCATGCATACTATGCTAGCTATGCTACGGAGCATAGCATCAACACTTAGGAAAATTTTCTAAGTTTTGACACTTAGATAAATTTGTAAAAAGTGCCATCATTATGACACTTAGAATAATTATGCAAATCTAGTAGTTGTAGCTGACTACACTCAACACTTAAACATTTGGGTAAAGTGCCACCATTTTGACACTTAGCCAAATTTGTAGTCAAGATGCCAAGATCCAAAATTTTGTGCTGCTTCAATGGCCCCTCTTTGTTGATGTCTAGAGGAATGACTCAAGAGACATTGACAAAGAATTGCAAAACACCACAACAAACATGGCACCAACATTGTTCATTAGTACCTAATCGAGTGATTCTTCACTATGCTTAAGAGTGCAAAGGGAATAAGGGTATGCTAGGGATAAGGGTTATAGGTAATGCTAGGGAGATGAAATGTAAATAGTGAAAATGAAATGAAAACAATGGATCATGATGTAAAATGTGGAGTTAGCATGGTTAACAGTGACCATGACATGACATGAAGTGGCTTACCCCAGAAGCATTGACCTCTTGTAAAAGTTCTCATGAGAGAGTCAAAGTTGATCTAAGTCTAGGTCGATTGTAGAACTACAACATTGTCAATTTGCTTGGGGATGTGTTTTTTCCTGCTTATCCTTTTCTTTTTCATTTTTATTTTGTGTTTTTGTGTTTTTTTCATTTCTTGCTTTTCTTTTTTCATTTGTTTTATTTTTTGGTTTGTTTTTTATTGCATTTTCTTCTTTGCTCTATTGCGAGGTAAACACTTGTTGGGTTCAGCTTACTACTGATTGCTAGTTGCAAGGTGTGGGACATCAAGTAGATGGAATTTCTTTTGATGAAACCATGTCAGAACTATAAGATAGGTGTTTCATCCTAGGGATTTCTTGTGTTACATCTGCTTGGGCTTTGACTAGCCAACAAAGGCTCCCCATAGGACGAGTCGCATTATGTCCACCATAGATTCTACAATTAACATGAAGAGAATTTCATGTGCATAAAAATGTGTATGCATCAAAGAGATGTGCAAATGTGAGTATGTGGGTGATGAGTGGCTATTTGGATGAAGGCATTGATGTTCATAGGCTATAATGGGATGAGGGGGATGTGCATTCTTGAGTGGCTTAACTAGTCGAAGCATGCACATTGGAGCAATGTGGTAACTTGCTACTATGATGAGATGCATATCTACACAATTGCATGTAAGGCTTCATCATAAAAACACAACTTAGAGAAGACAAGAAAATCACAAAATGTGAGATGCAAGATAAAATGCTACAAATATGTGAAATATTATGCCAGTTGCAAGTGCTCAAGAAGCTAGTGAAACTACCAATGCAATGATGCTACAAGTCCTTCAAAGGTCACACTAATGGAAAGTGCTCCAAAAGATTAGTATAATGGTGGGAGGAAATGATGTTGTGAGTGCCCCAATGGTTTCACCAATGATAGGTGCTCCAATAGATCAGCAACATGCCAATTTAAAGTCCTAGTAGACCATGATGTATGAGTTTATAATCCTAGTAGACTGTTGGATGCTATTTTAATGTCGTAGTAGATGGTGGATGTTGTGCTAGTTTAACATCATGACCCAAGGATGATCTGTGCCATTTTATAGTCATAGTAAATTGTCTATGCTATTTTTTGATGTTATGATAGATGAGTGCTTACCTTGCTTGTGTGAGGTGTGATGCTGCATGTGTAGTCATGTTGTGTGCCAACAAGATCCTCCAAAATTCATTTAGGAAAATAACATCAAGTGGAACTTGTTATAAACATAGATAAAATACATAAATGAAAGGAAATAAATGCAAAAAGTGATATTTTTAGGCCATTCTATGTCATGGGCTAGTTTAAGGCCTTTCTGAGCCATCATGTGTTGCTAGTTTTGGGCTGTTTTGGGTCATCACTAGTTTAAGGCCTTTTGGAATCATCTATTTTTATAGTTTTATGTTTTTATTTATTTTCTTTATTTTTATATGTTTTTTGATGTTTTTGAAATGTATTTCATAAACTAAGTGCATGGATGTATAATCAAAGAGAAGCAATGTGTAAACTAGGCAAGAAGGTGAAATGTAAATGCATGAACAAATGTAATGCAAGCAAAAAACAGAAAAGCATGACCCATGCAAGCAAGGGGTAAGCAAGTGCTTAGCAAATTTTTGGCAAAGGAAAATCCTTGGTCATGTAGTTGCTTCCTAACTGAGTGTGGATTAGGGAACACACAAGTCTTTGGATTCTCTAGGAGGTTATAGGCTTCAACTGCTCATTCGAGTGTATCAACCTTAGGTATTGTGTTGGTTGTTGTAGGTGTATCACCAAGAAATACCACATTTGAAACTTCCACCATGCCTATGTTATGGTTAGCTGGAGAGGAGGTGTTATCACCATGGATGATAACTTGACCACCTTAAAATGGAAGGTTGATTTCTTGGTGGATGTGAGTGGAAACTAGCCGTACTTAAGCTATGCAAGGCCTACCCAGGATCAAGTTGAAGCCTAGCATCTCCTCTATGATAGTGAAATTTGTGCTAGTGGGAAATTTCTCTCCTAACATGAAGGCTAAGTTGATTGTACCCCTAATAGTGAGATATGATCCATTGAAAAATTTTAGACATGTGGTTTTGGTTGGCCTAATTTCATCTATGAGGCCTAACTTGTCGATGATGGAGTATAGGACTATGTTTGTTGCTACACCATCATTGACATGCATTCTATGTTTGTTGAGCTCAATTTTTTTGGTGTAAGGTGCAACATCATTACATAGATGGATGTCTCATCTATAGGGATGTCCTCTATAATAGGAATTGAGGCCAACATCTAGGCCAACACTTGGTAGTAAGTAGATGAGATTATGACCAAGTCATACAAGCTCAATGTCATGTTCCTTTGCTTGAGCATTTGTTTCACTTCGGTTAATGTAGCTACAAAGTCATTGCAATTGGCCGTTGTGTTGGCCTTGACTTCCTCCATGCAACTTAAGAGATGGATCTCTCATGGAGGGAACTTGGGCTTGGGTTGCATGGTCTACTTAGTGGCAGGGATCCTAGTGTTTAATTATTAATTGCTAGTTATGGCCTTTGCTTGGACCATGGGCGTTATGAGGTGCTTGTTCATCCTCTTGCATTGTCATTTGGTAGGCCTACCTAGGTTGCTAAAGGCAGAGGGACCAAGACATTGACCACTATTGGGCGTTAGGTATGTGAGAGGCCATCATGTTGTGGCATGCTTATGACAAACAGTGGTTTAGGAGTTGTTATAGGCCAACTCATTGTAGAACCTTGATGATGAAAGGTTGCTTAGCAGTTGTTGTTGTGGCATGCTAGTTTAATATCTTAGTTGATGGTTGCTTTGGTTGCTAGTTTAACATCTTAGTGGATAATTGTTCTGGGACCTTAACCACAAAGGATGTTTTGGGTACTCGAGGTGGAAATTTGATAGAAAGGAAGGCCTATTGCTTGTGGAGGCTAACGGGATCCTTGCCTTGTTAGGAGGCCCATAGATCACAAAATGTTGTTGCATAGGTTTGGATGTGCCACCTATGCTAATGGAGTTTATGATGTAGGAAACATTGTTTACATTGGATTGGCTCACTACATTGAGCACCAGTTGGACCCATTCTATCATTCTTTGTAGGTCATCCTGCAAATCATGATAGTTATTTGTAGTATGAGTAGACATTTGGTGGTAATGATAGTATTGGTCCAATTGTAAATGTTGCAGGATCGGGGACTCATTTGGTATTACTAAGGTAGGGTTCCTGAATAAATTGTAGTACCTATCATGTTTTTGGTAGGAAATATCCAACACATGTTTGTATTAGATTTTTTCAACTTTTAGGAGTTTCTCTAGTAATTTAGAGGGTTTCATTAATAGTGGTGTATACTTTGAGTGATCCTTAATGCTCAAACTTGGGCCTTAGGATGGCCCTTATAGATGTAGGTAAGTTGGCACCAAAGTTGGTAGCTTTGTGAGCTGGGGCCGTAGGCTCTGAAACACCACTAATTTCATCCTAACACTTTGAAAAAAAAATGACCTAGAGCCCTTTTATGTTTTGGGAAGAAACAATTTGACTAAGGCATGGAACTCACGCCCAACTTACTCAAGCCAACTTGCTCATGTTCAGCTTGTCAAGGTAGCTTGCCCTTAGCGTCAGAAACTCCAAATGGAATCAGAATCAAATCAAAGATGGCTCAGTCTAAGGATGCAAGGCACTCTCAAGTATCACTGTTATGACTAGTTCAAAGTTTTAGCATTCAGGGATTCAAATATTAGGTCAAAAACTGCAAATTTTGTCACTCACGCTGAGGTCACACTAGCAGCGCGAGTATAGCATGATTGACTCTGACAGCTCCAAAATTGAGTTAAAATGACTTCATTTCCAAGGTTCAAGTCATCCTTAGGGTTCATTATAGAAAACTTCAAGTTCCACCATTCATAATTCCAAATTTCAAGTCCAAAATTCCAGGTCTTTGTAGCTCACGTTGTGGTCACACTACCCTCACGTTGGTAGTGTGAGTCCAGCGTGAGCTGCCAAAAGAAGTCCAAAACAAGTCATATCAGGCTCAATTTTTAAATTTCAAATCATTCCTAAGGTCAATCACACAGTCAAAAAAGTAGTTGCACTCAAGAACTAGCTTCAAAAATCAAAATTTGATGGAAAGTATGTCATTCTAGCTCACTCACACTGAGGTCACGCTGGCAGCGTGAGTGCAGAGTGTACATGTTGAGGACACGCCAAGATAGAAATCAACTCAAATTGGAAGTCCTGATCAAGCAAAGATGCTTCAAACAACCACAAAGCCACTCAAATCAACATCTTGCAGTAATCAATTCAGAGATCCAGATATTTCAAGCAAGCCAGAGTCAATTTCTCTTGTTGTACATTATCATTTTCATTGTAAATGTTCATCATTTGTAAGCTCATCAATCTCTTATGCCCCAAAATTGTATGTGCTTCCATGAGGGTAAGCTAGCTTGATTAAGACAACACACGCTCTAAGATACAATGCACCTAGTCAAAAATGTAGCTTGCCCACACACATCTAACTCACATACAGTTGTCCATTGGACATGTATCACACAATCCATTTTCCTCTCATCTCTTAGCTGTTCGTTCCATCCATGAATTCTATGCCCAAACCTAGTCAAAGCCTATAAATACCCTATCAATTCACATAAATGGGGTTGGCAATTTTGGAGGTTGACGGCTTAGGAAGCACTAACCAGTGACTTTGAATGCTCAGAAACACTTAACTCCTAGCATCCAAGAACTTCTAAAACACATCACCCTAGGCTTTGGTGCTTGACCTGCCATCCACACATGAAACTACGCTTTGACTCGTGCACACCCTTTCTAAGAAATACAATAGAATGCATTTTTCCAGTGATTATATTGTTTATTCTATTTACATTCATTTACCTTTTGTTTGCAATACTATTCTGTATACGCTCTATTTTCATTTCGTACATTACTATTTACATTTCATACATCATTAGTTACAATAACCCTAGTGCAAGCTATAGTTTACACTTGGGGAAGTTCTTGGTTGATTTGCGTGTAGACCATCCAAGGCACTCTACCTTCGTTTACATTTCCAGCTTGCCCTCATGCGAAGGCAAGGTTAGCTATGTTTGTCTGATGATCTTTCGTTGTTTGTTTTTCCTTCTAGCCTTACACGTATGATTTAGGTCACTACATGCTCCTTGATCATCAAGCCCTAGTTGGTTGCTTTTGTACTTGTGGCCATCATTACCACTATTTCATTTTTCTTACATGAATTTTGGTTTTTGTAGGCTACATAGGTTGGGTTATTACTAGCGCTAGCTACCTCTTCTATGCCTTTCATTTGGGAAAATTCTTGGCTAAGAGACATTAGGGCTAGGTAATATAATTTGGAGTTAATGAAGTCATTCACTACACCCTTAAAGATGGCTAGTAGGTGCATCTCTACTAGGGGTTCATGCATTTTTCTCAATGTGGCATTCTAGTGTTGGAGGAATTTTGGCATGTGCTCTAGGGGCCCCTTCTTGACTTGCATGAGCTAGTCAAGGATTGCTTCAAGCTTTTGGTTGTACTTGAACTGTGTCATGAACTAGCCTATGAGATCCTCCAAAAGAGAGATTCAAGCCTTGGGTAGTACACAATACCAGTTTCAAGCCTTGCCAGTGAGTGACATGGGAAACATTTGCATGATGGTATGTGGCCAAGGTTGAAGGAGAAAGCACTTAGATCAAAATGTGACCAAGTGTGCGTTGGGGTCCCCTTCACCATTTTACTTGGTGAGTTAAGGGAACTAGACCCTAGTTTGGAGAGTTAGATGTGGTACCGTAGCACTTATGGGATCATCCTAGTAGAAGTCCACCATCTTGACGATGTCAGAGGAGGTAGTCTTGTGTTAGTTGATCTCCTTCATTAAGCTTTGGATTAGCTAGAATGCCTAATCCAACCTTGGGAATGTGCTAGCTAGTGGCATTGGCTAGCCTTGCATTCAGTGTATAGCATAGGATCATATTGTTGATTGTGGATTTTTCTAGTTTAATGTTGTAGTGAATATTCATTACTAGTTTAATGTCATAGTAGATGGGTTTAGTTGATGCATTGGTTGAGTGATGGGTATGGTGATTGAGGTAGGCCACACATGAGTGGGTTGGATAGATTCCTTGGACATCAATGAGACAAGTGGAACATAGGATGCTTTGGTTGTCTAGGGTTGTGAGGTGGCCCCTACATGAGCATAGGGTTGGGAAAATGTAGTCGTTGCTTGTAAGGAAGGATGATTAGCATGGTCACCATCTTAGAGAGGATGGATGGACCAAACCAAGGAGGGGCTATACTAGGGAGTGGTTTCTGGAAGATGGTGTAGAGGGGGCTCTCACATTTAGAGCAAGCCTCAAACTCATCTTCTTCCTCCTATGAGCTTTCCTCATAGGTTGTCTCTACATCATGCTTGTTTACACGGATGAATTGGAAAAATCGATAGTCGTAGAACTCTATGAGTGAGATTAGGTTAGACAAGGTAGGGTTGTACTCTCATCCATCTTGATGGACTCATTTGTAATCTTGTTTTTCCTCTAGGTCAATGTGATCCACTTGTAATCCTACTTGGATTTTGTCACAAATAAAATTATATTATTCATGGCTTAGTGCAACATACTTTAGGTGGATCATGATGTCAAATGTGTTAGAAACCAATGTGGAAGGTTGATCTAGATTCATGTTCATAAATTGGGTTGTGAGAGTTGTTGTTTGTAGAAAATGGCTAACTCTGAAAACTATAGAAAAATGAATAGGTCTAGTGGTAGCAAAAGAATGGCTAAGTATAAGAATGTAGATAAATGGCTAAGTGTAAAACTGCATAAGAATGACTAAGTATGGAAATTGCAAAAAATATACTAAGTGTAAAGTTATAAAAAATTTGGCTAAATATGAAAATGCAAAAAAAAATGCTAAGTATGAAAATGCAAAAAAATTGCTAAGTATGAAAGTTGCTGAAAATGGTTAACTCTAGCACTACACTCACTATGCTGGGGCTTGCTACGGTCTAAGAACTTGTTACACTCTCCAAAGCATCTAGAATTTTTGCTAACTGCCAATCAAAAAATATAGAAGGAAATGGCAAGGCCCTCCTTCTAGTGCCAAAAATTGTAACATCTAAAAATGTCAGTGGCTAGAAGACCAAGAGTTCAATAGGCATACAGCCTAACCTTGAATTTATGTGAGGGTTGTGCTAGGAAATGGAATGAAGATGCCCTGAATGGTCTAGTCAACCAAATAGGAACTTCTATGGTGTTAACATGACCTTTTGTAACAAGGATTTATAGTGTGTTACATGCGAACATTGTGTCTAGCTAAGCTATAGTGTAGCAGGGTGTCTTGGCCTCAGAATAGTTATGTAAATGTGCAAATACATATGAAAAAGAGAGAAAATACAAGTGTTACACTAAATACCAAATCGAAATGCAATAGAATTTGAGAATATAAGTGCACTGCTCTAAAAAGGGAAGCATAGCTAATTCTAAAAGGGTCTCAAAATTTACATAGTGTACAACAAGTGTAGTGGGAGCGTAGTCACAACCTCAATGGTGTTAGGCCATGAATTTTGGTGCTCACTATGATGAATTATGCCTATTGAGTTGGTCACCACAATGTACTGTGCAGTGTCTTGTAGGGTTGCAATGGGGTTATAATGAACCGTGATGTGCAACTTTTCCTATTTGCTAGTGTAGTGTGCTCTGGGTCTTTCTTGCCCACAGATCTAGTGCGAGGATTCCAAGATACGAAATTCCAAATGAAAGTGCCATCTATCCCACTAGTGAAAAATGGAAGCTAGCCCCTAAAACATTTGGTCACAGGGGTATTTATAGGGTAATAGTTAGCAAAAAATGTAGATTAGGATCCATGTGGTAATGTAGTAGATGGGACCACAAGAAAAATTCAAAAAAATTTCTAAGTCCAGAGATGACTAGAAAGAGTTCAAAATTTTTTTAACTCTAGCTACTATGCTTTTCTTGTGTTATGTGTAGAACATGCAATGTGGATGGCTATGCTCTTCCTGTGTTACATGCAGAGAATAGGACATTGACTCCTACACTTGTCTTGTGTTACGTGTAGGACATGAGACACTCCCTAGGAATATGGTATAGCATGGACATTTAGAAAAATCTCATAAAGACTAAAATCCTTGTTCTGCTATGTTGGCTATGCTTTGAAGCATAGTAGGAGGGGTAGGCTCAGGAGTTAGAAAATTTGCCAAATGCCTCTTTCATGCTAAGCTAGCGTAATAGTTTCTGGCTTGACATTTAGGCAAAACTAGCCATTGAGGTGTTGGCTACAGTAGCTACACTCTAGAGTGTAGTAGGGACAATGGGAGCATAACACAACACTTAGAAAATTTTTTGCAACTGCCATTAACACTTCAAAAAATTTTGCAAGATAGACCTTTATGCATGCTATGCTAGGGAGAATAACACCAACACTTAGGAAAATTTGGTAAGGTTTGACACTTAGGCAAATTTGTAGAAAGTGCCATCATTTTTGACACTTAGAAAAATTTTGTAAATCTGGCAATTGAAGCTAACTACACTCAACACTTAGAAAAATTTGGGCAAAGTGCCACCATTTTGACACTTAGCCAAATTTGCAGTTGAGATGCAAGGACCTGAAATTTTGTGGTATTTTAGCTACCATCATAACATTCATATTTGGTGAAATTTGTTCCTTTTTGTATCATATTGAATTTTCATGTACCAAAAATATAGTAGAATATGAGGGATTGATTAGAGAAATGATGGTAGCTCATGACCTAGGAATCAAGCATTTAATAATTAAGGATGATTTACAACTTGTGGTTAACAAAGTGATAGAGGTTTATGCATGCAAAGCTTAACATCTAAAGCCTTAGTATGACCTAGGGAACCAACTATTACAATAATTCATAGACATTGATATCCAACAGATACCCTGAAATGAAAACACTATAGTTGATGCCACCGTAATGCTAGCTCATAGTGTGATGTCAAATGTGTTTAGTAAGTTTCCCACACTAACCATGGACTATGCTATCTCCATCACATAGAACACTGATGATAACTTTGTGGTCATATTTCATACTACTCTTATAAATGAGTGGTATGACGATATCAAGTTTTACCTTATGCATGGTGAATCTTCAAAAGCCGTAATTACTACTCAAAAGGATATTGTACATAAACAATCAAAACAATATGTCATTGTAGGTGATAACACATTATGTTGATGATCCTATGATGGCATATTTATAGTGTGCTTGGGTAGAATTGAAGTCAAAATAGTCCTAGAGCAAGTTCATGAGGGTGTTTATGGGAGACATATAGGACCTAGAGCCATGATGGTTAAGATTAGATGATTAGGTTATTCTTAATCCTATATGAAAATAACTACTTGCAAATATTAAAACCTATGACACTTGCTAATGGCATAGTGCTCTCATACATGTACCACCAATTGAGTTGCACACTACTTTGCTCACTTGGCCATTTCAATGATGGGGGTTAGAGATCATTGAAACTATAATGCCTAAGTTTTGTGCAAGGTATAACTTCATCATCACACAACTAAATACTTTACCAAGTGGGTTGAGTCTATTCCCCTAAGAAAAACAACATCTAAACAAGTCTATAGATTCATCTTGGATAATATAGTAGCCTATTTTGTCATATCTATGACCATAGTCATAAACAATGAACTAGAGTTTAGTAGCCAAGAATCAAAAAATTCTATTATGAACTAGGCATTAAAAACTCTTTCTTATTACCTCATTAACCTTAATCCAATGGACAAACTAAAGTAACCAACAAGGCCATCATCAACTTCCTCAAGAAAATTCTAAACAATAGTAAGTATAAGCGTCATGAGTGGATTATCCATGCACTATGGGCCTATAGAACCATATATTGTACTATGATAAGTGTAACCCTGTATAATCTTATTTATGGCTCTAAAGCTAGTTTATTTCTTGAATTGTAGGCACCATCTCTCCAAGTAGTCCTATCCAACTTCATCAATGAAAAATAGAACAAGGATTTTCATTTTATGTACCTAGAATTAATGGAGAAGCAGTGTGTATGAACGATTTCTTACATTAAGCACTACTAGGAGAGGTAGAAATGCTAGCACAACATAACCTAAGAAAACACAGTATCAAAGAAGGAGACTTGGTCCTTTAGGTTTTCTATGAGAATGCAGACAAATTCTCAGCCAATTGGTAAGGACCTTTCTTCATCACCAAGGCCTACAGCAATGGGGCTTACTAGATAGTAGACATGGATGGAAATGAGTTTGCCAATCTAATCAATCATTCATATCTAAAACTATGCTACATGTAGCTAACAATAATCAAAAAGTGAGCCTACACTCCACATTTAGCTAAGACCTTAAACTAGCATCATGACCTACCATGGCCTTAAACTAGTAACACATGTAACCTTTGATAGCTAGATCTATTGAACTATTCTACATGGCTTTATGTATTTCATTGTGAAAACATGATTTCTTTTCTTGTTTTTCTTGGTCTTTCTGGAGTTGTATTTTTAGAATGAAGCTTGGAATCATTGTGGAGGTGTAACTCATCATGGTGGTAAGTCATGACGTGATGCTGATGTTCAACATTTGATGAGTTTGTCCTATTGTGCCAAGACTACTTAATTCATATCATTTCTAGTACCATTCCATTAAAACCAACCCCATAGCCTAGTTATAACCTTCCTTACCTTGGATGATAATGTTGATTAATGTTTTACACTCATGCACATATGGTGATATGACATATTTTCTTAATGGTCCATTGTCATGTGAATTGAATGTAACAAACTACATTCAATTGAAAACCACCTAATCCATCAAGTGTAACACATCTTACTTGATGGAAAAACCAATTCAAATCCAGGTTTGGAAAAGAAAATCCATGAATGTTTCACTTTGAAAAGAAAGAAAAAATTAAACCACCAAGAAGTATAATGATCAATGAAGCCTAAAAGATAGATCAATGACTTCAAACATACAAGGGGAGGAGTCAAGAATCCAAGGAAATAATGGAGAAAGGTGTTGGTTCCTCAAACACATTTTTTAGATGAACCACACCTCAAAGTACAAAGTGCCAAGGCTTATCAATTAATTGACATTTCAATGCAACATCATGATGTAAACACTTGGTATACATTGTTAGATTTTATGATCATTTTTCTATGACCTCATTTCAATTTTACCATCACAACTCATTCCCATGATCACAAGTACTCTAGAGCATGGTTTGACACTACTGAATCAATCACAAAGGGGGAACATTGGTGATGGACCTGTAGTGATGCTTTGTATTCTTTATTGCTGTCTATTGGGTTAATCCTCTAGATATCAACAAAGAGAGACCAATGAAACACCACCAAAAATTCACGTTGTAACCTTGATTTTCCACTTTAAGGCAAGGATTCATTGTTAATGTAAGATATGTAGTCCATGAGCTACAATCTTGCATACTTCAACTTTCAAAGATTAGAAAATGATTCAAAAGTTTTTATTGCCTCACTTCTCAAGTAGGAAAAGGTTTCTAATATATATATTTCAGCTTCGGAAGGCTGAAAATACCTTGGAAATAGCTAAAACTAACATTTTCATGGGTTTTTGTAGGGGTATAGCCCCAACTAGGTTGGAGCCATTTTTAATATATACAATAGCTACAGTAGTCATAGTAGCCATAGTAGCCAACATAGTTACTACTAAGAGCTAGTAGAAGTGAAATGTTAGAATTGTTAAAATTTCCATTTTTCAACAACAACCAACATAGTTATCCCAAGTCAACAAAAACCAATGTAGACAACATTCTCTAGTAGCATAGCACTTTCCAATGAATTTCACCATTTCCAGAGTGTCTAAAGTTTTGCACACTTTTGACATTTTCCAACAACCGTAGCGTAGTCCACCAATGTTAGAATTGTAAGAATGGTGCGAATGTAGTCACAAAAATCTATGTACTATTTATATGAAACAAATGGATTTTGTGACTATAGCCCATTCTAGACTTACTATAAATGGCAACTATGCTAGATGTAGATGATTCTTGACCAAGGCTAGCATAGTAAAGATGATACCAACATAGTTATAGACATCCATTTACTATTTATACTAAATGGATGGATTTTGTGGTTGTAGCCCATTCTAGACATACCACAATAGTAACTACATTGGAAGAAGATGACCATTACAACCTACATGTTGACACTAATATGCTAGCAATCATGGTAGTTGTGTAGTTTCAATTTTCAGCATGTTATAACACTCTAGTACTTTGAAATCTTTCATAGTAATTCCACTTCCACAATCACCAAAGCCCATTACAACCTCACCTTGCAATGCTATTTGGTAGTAGAAACTAACACTATGCTTAGCATAGAGACTCCAACGTAGCTTCCATTGCTCTAAAAGTGCAATACCAATTCCATTCTCATATTGTAGACCCTAGCGAAAACTAAAGAAAAGTTGCTAAAACCAAAGGTAGGAAAAAACTACATCATGGAGTTGCAATAGGATGTAGCCTATGTTGTCCAACGTACTTTGAGCTTCTAGAAGCAACTTCTTGTTCTTTTGGCACTAAACCTATACTTCATGAACCTTTATTCTTTATTTTCTCTAAATTTTATTGTTCTTGTTGTGCAAGTTCTTGTTTATATTTCCATTTCTACACTTGTTTTTATTTCAGATCTACAACTTTAATATTTTTTATTATTATTTTTAAATCCATTTAATCTTTTGTTTGACCATTTTTGTTTATGTTTATGTTTTCATTTTTTTCATTTTTAATTTCATCTATGATTATGTTTATGTTTTCAAAGCCATTTCTATTTACATTTTGTAAGTCCCTAGATGATCAATAAGACCATCCAAGGCACCTTGAATCCCATTTTCTATAGGCCCTTGGAATTTGAAGTTGAAACTATTATGGAATTTGGATCTTTTGTTTTACCACTTGAGCACCAACAACCATCATCTAGAAGGTTGACTTCATGCTTTCCATATCCCTATTTAGAGCTTGCATCTATCTCTTCTTGGATGCCATCTAAAATTGACATATCCATAACCAAAATCCAAGCAATAAGAAAGCTAATCTCTAATACCAATAACATTGGGGTAGGCTTACTCCACAAATAATCACCTTCAATTCACTATATCCAAATATTATGCAAACATAAAATTATTTGCTAGAAAGTAAGAAAACTAGCTAACTTCAATTAAATTATTACAAGATTACATCAAGGTTTAGACAACCCACAAGCATCCAAAAACCTATCACACTCAATCAATATTATAGAGCATGAGGCTCTACAACCACATAATGGTTGTTCTCAATGCAAGACACAACTAGTAAAAATATCTTCCATAACTTGAGATTGAGATCTCAGCTCACAAGTGAGATACAAGAGAATAGAACACATAGATTAACACACCATAAGTTGATCTAGATTTTCAATCATCTATTTCACTCATCCAATGTGCTCACCAAACTTTCTGATCTAGCTCTTAACTCCCAAGAGCATTTTCTCTCTCTCTTGCTACATACTAGCTCTCTCCTTACCTGCCATCTCTTTCATCTTTTCTCATAGATGAAGGCATAAATAATTATATAGATCCAAAAGCCTAGGACGCTTTCTATTTACCTCCATAGATGTTTTCCACATAGATATGGAGTCTTTTAGATGTTTCACAATATAAATGTCACATCAAAGTTTTTTCTCTTCACTAACATAGATGTCTCTTATTTCATGTAGACATCCCCTATAAAAGCCCTACTCTCAAGACAAACATCTATTATTTTCTGGAGGCATCTACTCTAGACATGGGACTCTTACACTTTAGGGAAGATGTATTTAGAAAGATATCTATCTTTTTCAAGAGGCATCTCTTTTGTAGGTTCCAAAAATAAAATTACTTTTTTTAATGTTGGGAACCTCCAAATGCCTTCCAAGAAGTCCCCATACATCATAGAACCCTCTAAACTCATCAAAATAAGCCAAAACTAGCTCTAAACATGCCAAAACATCCAAGAATCTTCATCATAAAAATTTAACATAAGAAGACACAAAAAAATAGGACACACTCATCCAGGTATTCTCCAAGTGAAAAACCTGCAAAAAAAAGTTGTAGGACAAGTACAAGGGAATCAAAAGAGGTGTTCCTACACTAATTACGTCCTTAGGATCATAGATGTGAGAAAAATCTTGGTTCAAGGCCTTGGAAATTATGTTATGTAGTAGAGTGATTGTTGCAAAAGGCATAAAATGTATAGGACCGAGTGATTGAGAAATTTTGGTAAAGGTTTTTAACATCTTAAATAAGTTGTATCTTGCATCTTGTTTGAGGTGTAGCATATAATACAAGCTTGTAGCTTGTAGGAGATGTATTATATAAGACAAGCTTGTAGCTTATAACATATATAGTGTATAAGACAAGCTGGCAACTTGTAAGATGTGTAGCATATAGGACAAGCTTGTAGCTTGTACAAGATGTAGAATATAAGACTAGCTTGTTTAAGATGTAGCCTATTTGAGCATGACTTGTGATAACTATAGTGTAAATGAGATGTAGAATATTTCTAAAGCTAGGCTAAAATGTAAGTGTAGAAGTAGGAAAACTAAAGTGAAGTGTAATTGCAATAATAATTTTTTTGGGCATAAAAGTGATTAATAAACTATAGCATATTTATCTCAAGATATTTAAGTAATTTTAGGAAAAATGGGAAGAAGGCTTTAGTATATATGGAAAAGACCTATAAAAATGCAAATGTAGAAAACTAAGAGAAAACTAGTAAAAGTAAAAATGCTGGAAATAGAAAAACCATTATGCACTGCAATTGTAAAAACAATATGTTTTTTCTTTTTTGCAACTTTAATAAGGAAAACTAGCTATAGTGTAAGATGTTGGGATTGCAAAAAATACAGAAAAATTTCTATTTTGTCAAATACACTAACATGCAAGGCAAAAATAGGGAGAGAGTATTTGCAAACAAGTTTGGATGAAGAAGTTAGATAGAGGTCCTCCTTCTAGTGCTAAAAAACTATAATGATGAAGAAAATCAATCCTATAAAACTAAAAGAATCCATGGAAAACATTTTATTCCTAGAATCCATGGGCCTGAAAAGGACCTAGGGTACTTTAGGTAGTCTTGTTCATCAACTAAGGACTTATAAAATTTGTTATTAGGTGTGAGAATAAACAAAAGTCTGTGAATGTGAGGTTCAATGCACAATCCAAGAATAGACTTAGAGAAATAAGAGATGATATGGCCAAACTAAAAACTACAAAATTTATATTAAATGATATAAAAGAGAATTGTAAAATAGAATTAGAGAGTACAAATAAAGACTTTTATAGCCTAATAATATAGAAAATATTGTTTAAGATATGGTGCAAGAGGCAAGATGTGTTATACAATTGAATTTGCACTTGTCTATCTCAATTGATCTACTTCACAATAAATTTCATAGTAGAATCTTTCTACTCTTAGTAATCAGCATTGAGAAAGACTACCAATGGTTGTAAAACTTTGCAATAATTTCTCTACTAACTTGCTAAAATAAACCTCTCTTTTCTCAAAATAGTTTCTTCTCTATGTTGAAAAGATTTGCCAAAATTATATTATGTCCCAAGAAAATATTTCTTTTAGTTTGGCTTAAATATTGTTGAATTTGGCTTAAATAGGCCTCCAATTTGATGTTCCTATGTCTATTATGTTTCCATACACTTTCTGAATATTCACATAGCATTTTTAAACCATTTTTATGGCCCAAAACTATAGCATATGGGTCACTAGTTCTTTTGAATTTTTTTATTACAATTGGCAATGTTTTTGAAATTTTAGCTTAAATATGCTAGTGTAATGACATTCATAGCTTTCATGACTATGTGGGACATGAATTTCATTTTACATGTTAAGAATGATCCATAATTTTGCTAAAACAAGATAATAGAGTAATACTTTTGAAAGGAAATCAAGGCATTTCTGTCGGCTTTTAAATTTGATCAAATTATATCACAAGATCTTGGTAATGAAGATTCTCATTTATAACATGAATTTTTCTTAAGGTATTTCATCTACCTCCACTTAAAAAATCTAATATTAAGTTAAAGCTTACAAACCAATCCATTACTATTACATTGGGCCTGGTAGAAGATATCTAGACTATTGTAAGTGGGTGGGCATACCTAACAGACTTCATAGTGATCTGTGTGGATAATTAGAATGTGGACTTCACAATCATTATAGGGTGGGCTTGGCTAAGTACAATTGATGCTAAGTTGCAACCTAGAGATCTCTCCTTAAAAATTTTCAAGGAAAATGAATTTGGCAAGATAGAGAAGAACAAAGTTACATGCATTGCATATAGTGGTACAAGGTGCAATTTTATACAAAATATATGGGTAATCAAAATCACATATATTACAACATGTAAGATATGTGTTGAAACCACCAGTATTCAATAGTGCTTATACATGATAGCTAAAAAACATGAAGTCATCCTATGGGTAGCTAAAGACAATAGCTTGAGTTCTATAATTTGCATGGAGCAAGCAAAGATCCTCACAAGTGCATATATAGATATGATGGATGAGATGGAGTACCTTCAAAGCTAACTCTTTAAATAAGGGTAAAGGAAATAATTAAAGATAAATTGGGGAAAGCTAGAAATCCTTAATACTTTTAAACATTGTCCCATAGAATTGAAATTCTTACCAACATCTTTAGAGTATGTATTCTTAGATAATGGGAAGCTGATAATCATAAATATTCAAGTCACCAAAGAATAGAAGGAAAATTTTTTGAAAGTAGTTAATGAATGGCCAACAACCTTTTCTTGGTTATATGATGAGATAATATGAATAGATCCATGCATATGCTAGCATCAAATCTACATATAATTTTCTATAAAATCCAAGAGGAAACTACAAAGAAGGTTTAATTCAAGCTTAAATAGGTTGTTTAAAATAATTTTGAGAAACTTCTCAAGGCTAGATTCATTTATCTAAATTCAAATAATGAGTGTGATAAGCCCACTTATTATTGCACCTAAGAAAGAGGGGTAATGAAATGTCTGTATAGACTTCAGGTTTTTGAACATGGTCACTTTCAAAGATCATCTTCCATTACGATTTCTAGACAAAGTATTGAAGATTATTACAAGGAACAACTATTATGATTTTCTGGATGGATATAGTAGTTATAATTAAATTCAAATTCCTTGAGGATACTAGGCCAAAACAATATTCATAAGTCCTTGGGGGAGTTTTATGTTTAGAAAGATATTCTTTGGATTGTGTATTGCTCCTATAATCTTCCAATAACTAGTCCTTAGTATCCTTTAGCAATAAATTGTTAGTGATGTAAAAGTCTTTATGGATGACTTCTCCACCTATAATTTTGATTTTTAACAAGGCTTTGATCTTCTTGAGTAAGAACTAAAACAATATGTGTAAACAAACTTGTGGCTCAACAAACAAAAGAGCCATTTGATGATTTAGAAGGACACTAATCAAGGGTACAATATTTCAAAAAATGGAATTGAGGTATATCCTAAAAAGGTAAGGGTCATCCAATAAATTATCAAACAAACTCAAATAATTAAAGATGTGAGGTCATTCCTTGGACATATTACTTACTATAGACATTTCATTCAAAATTTCTCAAAAATCCCAAAACTACTTATTCAACATACTAAAAAGGATGTAGCATTTGAGTGGTTCATGTAATATGAACAAGCATTCTAGAATTTGAAGAAAAATCTTGTTGAAACATCAATTCTACATGCACCTAATTGGTTCAAACCTTTCAATATCATGACAAATGTTTTCACTTATGCATTATAAGTGGTGCTTATACAAATGAATGATCAAAAATACCACTTAATTAAACCACTATAGAAAAGAAACTCATGTTAGTGATATGCTCTTTAGAAATTTATGCACTATATGCTTGGATACCTTATTTTTATGCACAATAATCACAATGTAATTTGTTCTCTCATGAACATGTCCAACATTCAATTCCCATGTTATATGGTAGTTAGTAATCCTACAAGAGTTTGATTTGACAATCATGAATAGAAAGAGAACCAATAACATGATTGTTAATAATTTATCTTAGTTAACATGGGATATCAAGGCTAATAAAGAGCCTTTATTTGATTAATTTCCAGATGAGCTTATTTTTGCTATGCTAACCAAATTTCATGTACAAAGGGTTATAAATTAATATGATGATTTCCTCTCCTATCTACTCTTACAAGAGACCCCTATAGAATCAAACAATAGGAAAAAGTAGTTGTTCATCCACTAAATCAAACACTACCTAGAGGTAGAGGATAATCTTTATAAAATTTGTGTTGATGACATAGCAAAATTGTGTGTACCTAACATAGATCAACTAAAAATCCACCAAGATGCTTAAGAGGGTCCTTGTGGAAGCCACTATGTAGGAAGATGAATGACCATACAATTTTTAATGTCAAGATATTTCTAGCCTCCACCAAGCCAAACACTACCTTAAGGTTGAGGATAATCATTATAAAATCTATGTTCATGACCTAGTATAATTATTTATACCTAATATATATCAACTAAAAGTCCACCAAGATGCTTATGAGGGCCATTATGGAGACCACTATGCAAGGAGAAGAATGGCCATAAAATTCTTGCTGGTAGGATATTTCTAGCATATGATCCTTAAGGATGTCCATCATTTCACATATTCATGTCAATGATGTTAATGAGAATGAGTGAATTGAACCACTAAAGTCTTTCAACCTTTTGGGAATTGATTTCATGGGACCCATCACTTCCATGTCCAATGGGAGATCTTACATTATTGTTACCATTACCTATTGTACTAAATGAGTTGAAGTCGTAGCTATTACTAATTGTGATTCTTTGATTATAGCTTAATTCTTTTAACAATAGGTAGTATATAGGTTAAGTTTGCCTAAGGCATTAATTTCTAACAACAAAATTCATTTCATAGGTGGTAATTTTCAAAAGATAATGCAATGCTTGGAGTGAAACATAAACTTATAAAACCCTATCATTCTTTAGTCAGTAGTCAAGTTGAGGTAACCAATAGAAAATCACAAGAATTATAATAAGGACCGTTAGTAGATATAGGAAATATTAGAGCATAAAACTCAACGATGCCCTATGGTCCTACTGCTCAACATGGAAACCTCCTATAGGCTACTCTCACTACACGTTAGTGTATGAAAAGTCACCTAAACTTCTAATTTAAACTAAACTCTATACACTCACAACTACATGTGACCTTGATCTAGACATCAACCTACCACAAAAAGAAACATTAATAACACTGAACATGTTTGTTGCAAATCAAAGGATAGCCCTTATGATGGATGAAGCACATAAGGCATATAACAAACAACAACATGATGCTTGAATATAAAGATTTAAATTTCAACTAGGAGACAATGTTCTCTATTGAAATCCCATGCATGTGCCTTAATGAACTAACTTCCAAATATTGTGAAAAGGACCATACATTATACAATCAAAATTTTCTTCTAAGGTTATGATGATTTACAATCCAATAATTCCTCAAAAGTACATGCCAGTCAACAATCAACAACTAAAATGCCTTATAGACTACCAAGTAAGGAATCATAACCATAACACATCATCAAAAGATCAAGCTTGCTTCAGTTTTTGAATCTCCTTCTTCCAACTTAGTCATAAGTGAGAAGACCATCTACCATAATACCTTGAAGACAATAAAAGGTTTTTATTTTTCTTTTATAAATTTTCTATTGTATTTATTTTAAAATTTTTTATATTTTTTACTTTTAATACTACTTTTACTTTTATTTTTTCCTTCCTTCCTATGATATCCAATTTTATTTCATTGCTATTGTGAATTTTGATGATTACTAAATGCAGCTATCAAAATTATAACTATCTATACAAGAAAACGTTTTTGGATTATGCTCTCTCCTAATGAGCTATTAGTTTTTCTAATGGAACTAGACAATGAGCTCACAACATCTGCCCATTCTATCCAATTTACAATAACATCTATATCATAGTAGCACAATGGTTTTTTGGCACTAAAACTAAAAGTAACATGTGATCATGTTATCCAATGAATTAAGAAAGGATCAAGTGGGAATGAAAAATTATGTGATCTTAATGAGATTTGTTAAGTTCTCTTTTTGACTTTCTTTTTGAGTTCTATGACTCCTCATGGAACATATCATCACTTCTCCTATAATCGATAAAAGAAAGTATGTCTTTATATACTGTAATTTTTGAGAAATATGGAAATAAAAACACATCTCTCTAAATATTTCTTTGGATACAAGCACTAGTTATGGGGCTAAAAGACATGTTACCCATGCTTGAAGGCACCCCTTTAACTAAGGTCTAATTTTCTTTATTGAACATTTCTAACTATTTTCTTCTTCTCTTTTCTTCTTTTTCTTTAGTGGTGATCATTCTCTATGGTTGTTATAGACTCATGGTGGTACAAAAGGAAGAAAACATCAATGCAAGGTCATTACTAATGGTATGGACTTTGTCAAATTTGAACAAAGTAATATCTAGATTACCCTAATCACACCTTAAACAAAGCATCTCTTGTGGCTATGATCTAGGTTCTCCTCTCCTAAGCTCTCTCTCAATCATACTAATATTCCATTCTCTCACCTCAATACCAATTATCATGATGATCTACAAATTTTCATTTTGTAGATTGCATGATCCTACAATAATTTCTTATTAGGATATGATGTTTAACCTAAATCACCAATCAATATCCAAGGCACCAACAAACTCCTTGTGATGTGATTATGTAAGGGCATTTTTAGATATCAGCTTACTTTCAAGAGCATTCACTTGTATATCTCTTGGTTTCCTTTAGTTTAAACCTCATGACTATAGTCCTTAATTAGGTTACTAATAATCTTGCTCACTTGCACCATCTAATTTTGTAGTTATTTTGTTTTGTAAAATATCTCCTATTTACTTATTCCATAGACTCAATTCACCCTAATTCATGAACCAAAACCTCATGCATTATTATTTTTTTATTTTTTCATCTTACTAAATTCCATTTGGCTATTATATCATTTCTAAAATTTTTAAAATTTCCTTAGATTTTAAATATAAAAAATTATTGTGAATAGTTGCATCAATGCATCCTCATCAATGTGGTCTAATACATCAACATAATTCTATTGATGCAACACCAAAATAATATAGATATGCACAACTCATATTCATTTTTTCACATTTTTCCTTAAATACCAAGGGAGCTCTTATAATTTTCTAGATCCAAAAACCTTCACAGAGCCATAACCTCCTCACTACTTACCTGTTATTACTTGTTTTCAATCCTCTTGCTTCTAGAGGTATACATAACATCACGAAGGCATCAATGCTAATATTTGATAAATATTTTTCTAACATATTGTGAAGCAAGTATTAAAATAATGATCCCAAGAACTAATACTAATAATCAACCTCCTTTGAACTCAAAATAAATTTTTTATGTACTAGTAATCACCCAAAAGGATCTAATGATAGAATTTCAAAATTCTATATCAAACCTAATCTACAAAAATGATTGAAAGGTATCCAAAATTAAGAGAATTAAACAAAATGGATAATTATAAGTTATGTTTATGATTATATATGCCACCAAATTGAGGATGAAAAGCAAAAGGTCCATCACAACCCAGTGAAAAAAGACCTCAAGGAATAAAAGCACAACTATAATAACAATACCAACAATAATACCAAGAGAAGGCCATGCTACTGGGCTCTTTCATGAAGAGCCTGAGATAAATCCTATTTGCCATATTTTCATCATAAAAATAAGGTAATGAGAGTAGGATGAGGTCCTAAGATCTAAGCCCAACTTAGAGGTCACACTCACTGAGACTTGGAAATATTTCAAAGTGAGGATATCTAGGGCTTAATCCTTTAAGAGTTGAACGTCATGAACTTCCTTAAGTTAGCACTAGAGGAGATCAAGACCCAATTGCAAGAGTCTCCACTATAGTCTATTCTCTCCACTAGTGGGAAATGGTAGATGGGAGAGACCTATTTCTTCTAGAGAAACCATCAAGAAGATGTCATAGTTAAAATCATGGACATTACCATCTTTCATTCAATTGAGGTCATAATGGAAGTTCTTGGAGAGCCTAACATCAAGGTAAAGCTAGCAGAGATATCCATCCAAGCACATCCCAAGGCAAAGAAGAAATGGACATAGTGGTGCTATAGAATAAACTACATGGAGTACGATGCCCTTACCAAAGTAAAGAAAGGCTACTTTAAAATTATGACCTATCCCATCAATCTTTAAAATCATGACCTATTCCCTCAATCTTATGGTGAGCACAAGTAAGTTGACTACCTTCTATACAAGGTCATGTGTCCATGTAAGTGGAAAGTTCTAGGTCAACCTTCCCCAACTCATGTTCCTAAATATTCAAAAGTGATTCAAGGAAAATGAGAAGGGTAGAAAGATACTTCTCATTCATTGCTTAATCAAAAAACTATACAAGAGGAAAGGCATAGCCTAATATGTCAATGATGTTATTTGCAGTGCCTTTGCTACATCATGATAGGAGATAATAACAAATAAGGCTCCTACCAAGCTTCAAGAAGAGGAAGTTCCACTTTCATCACCACTTGCAACACTAAAGATGAATTTAGAGATGGAACTAGCTATTGAGAACCTAAAGAAGCTCAAAGAATACTAGTTGCAACAATAAGCATTTCTCAATGGTAGTAAATCCTTAGTGTACTATCCTACCATGAGCCATCTCAACAAGTTTACTAGAACCATCAACAATCCAACAAATGAATTGATACTAATATTCTTTATGTAGAGAAACTAGGCCCTTGTTTGCAAAAACCCTGATGCTAGAGAAGTCACTATCTTCATTTTAGAACAAGTAGTCTATAAAATCCTTGAGAATATGGTAGTCTTCTTTATCATGTTGGAGGAGGGGAAAGGAACAATAGTCCTAGTCATGTTGTATAATGACTAGGAGACTACAACAAAGGTGGTTGTAGATAGTATTGAAAATTTTTTAAGTAATTATGTGGCATCTATCCTAATGTTGCTAACATGATAGATGTCCAAATATCTATAGGATTTGGAAGCAAAGGAATGGATACAACACAACATGAATAAGTAGTAGAAAAACTTGCTAAAGCAGATTAGCATGAAAGAATGTTGAATAGTAGAAGGAGCAAATGGTGAAATACATTCATTAATAGCAAGAAAAACTTGCTAAAGTGAACTAGAATGTGAGGAAATTTGCTACTAAAAATAGGAATCTCTCAATCAATGAGATTTATGTGTTTCACCAAAATATGATCATTGAGATCACCACCTAGAGGAATGAGGTCCTATAATATGAAAGAGTGAAGAATCACTATAGGGACTAGGTTAGGATGCTCAAGGAAATCAATGAGAAAAATCAAAATAGAAAATATAAAGGTATACAAATCCCTCCAACAACTCCAACAAAGAGGTGATGTATGGTAGCCCATCCTTGATGCTCTCAATGCTCCTAATAAGGCTAAAGTAAGGAGAAGAAGATGAAGGCACTCAAAGATGCATTCAAGTTTTAAAATTAGCAAGAGGGTATCCTAGACCGCTAGTAAGACCAAGATATGATGAGGGATCTTCCAAGATACAAGAGCCTTTTATCTGCATGCATAATGTGACCACCTCATCCTTATCCATTTTATCTAACCAACATCTACCAAAATTTTATCTATAGTCTAGATGTTTTATATAATGTTCAACTCATTATAATAACTTGAATATGTTATAACATGGTACTCAAAGTTAATTTTCTATTGTAGTTAATTAGAAATTACTTATTAGTTTCATACTTCCTAAAATTTTATAAACAACTTGATCCTATTTCTAGACCTTTGGGTTTTGGTATGTCAAAATGTTAAGAAAATGAAAGATAAGGTTGTTTTCATGTCTTTGTAACTATTATGCTTGTAGGACAAGAACTTGAATTAAGCAAGGCTATGGACAAAGAATAATGAATTCAAAGGATGAAGAAAGTAAACAAAGACATCTTCAAGAAATAGAAGATGACTTTGTTGAATTGAAGACTTCATAGGCAAAGACGTCTTTGAGAAATAACAAACGTCTTTCATTAGGAAAATATGTCTTCATCATAAAAAGACGTCTTTATAGAATGTAGCCCATCAATGGCTACTAGAGCTTTTGGAGGCTAGCCCCATCAATGCCTACACTATCCTTCCTGCTTTAGACATTGCATGCACCTACAACTAACACATTACTCATGGCCCTTGCAATAACCTTGCAAACAAGACTTCACCTTCATCTCACATGGTGGTTGCTTTTCATGATTTTTGTATGTTGCATTTCCAGGATGAAGCCTCTGTGATGTTGTTTAAGCAGTGCACTCCATCATGGTAGCAAGGCACCACACCACTCTGACGTTTTCACTTTGAATCACCAAGCTACTTCAGAGTGCACTTTCCTACTGCCCCTCTAGCAAATTCACCTCTACCTCTTGATCTTGTATTCTCCCATACTTCTGACAAGCTTTTCTAATGCAAGTGGAACCTTTCCTACAGTCAATTGTAGAACCCATGTTAAATGTAATGCAACTTGTCCCATGGGAACCCTTTGTGGGTTGGTCAAAATCCCAAATGAATTTAACATAACTCATCCTAGGGAGGAAACACCTATCCTATAGATGTGATTCAATTTCCTCTAAGCAAATTTTGTTAAGTGGTGCATAGTTTGCTTTGTAAGACAAAATAAAGAAAAAGCCAAAAAGAAAAAGAAAAAGAGAGAAAAGAGAAAAATACAAAAACAAAATAAAACCAAAAGGAAAAGAAAAAATATGAGACAAAACAAATGCCCATGTAAAGTGGCGCAGGTATTTTTTCACAACTGGTCTAACCTTAGATTGACCATCTCACAAGCACTTCAATGAGAGGTCAAAATCCTAAGGGTAGGCCACCTTTGCATGCTAACTCCTTCTCAAGCACTTCAATGAGGGATCAAGCTTTGGTGACAAACCATCATAATGCTACATCCTAGAGCTACACCTACAATGAACATCCTCTTCTTCCATTGTTCCTTAACCCATCTCCCTAACCTATTTCCAGCATACTCTATTCCCTTTAAGCACTCTCAGGCATAGTGAAGTGTTGTCTAATTAGGAATTCATGAGTGGCATTGGTATCATGTTCACTATGGTGTTTCATATTCTTTGTTGACATCTCTTGGATTAATCCTCCAAACGTCAACAAAGATGGGCCCATTAAACACCACCAATTTTTGGCTTCTATAATTCAATAGCAAATTTTTCTAAGTGTCAAAACTTGGAAAATGTTTTATAAGTCTAGTGCTATGCACTATAGTGTAGCCAGTGTAGCATACATTGAGCCCTATTTTTCACAATGGTTTCTAAGTATTAGTCATAGTTTCATGAAATTTATTCTAACTATCTTGCTACACTTTGGGTCTACCTACTATGCTCCCCAACGTACCTAGCATAGCACACACTTCCATGGCTAGTTTGCCTAAGTGTCAAGCTAGAGGTGGTCAAGGGTTGCTTGGGATGGATGAAATTTTTTTTCAAATTTCCTATCTCTTGAGCTATCATGCTTGCTATGCTTCCCAATGTACCCAACTTGACACATGTCCTAGCCACCAGTTCACCCAAGTACTAGGCTAGAGTTTTTCAAAAGTGCTCAAGATGGACAAAATAGTTTGGCAAATTTTCTATCTTTCAAGCTGGTATACTCTACAACATAGCAAGTGTGAAATAGGTTTCAATGCCCAAATTTTCCTTAGTGTTGGATAAGGATCTGTCTAGTTAGCTTGACATAGAAGACACATTTGGCACATTTCCTAACTTTTAAGGCTACATATCCCACTATGTCCTAGAGCATAGCTAGTGTGCCATGAAGGAAGACTGTATATTTTATCAAAATCTAGCTAAGTGTCCCTATTATGCTTTGCTATGATCTCTATCATAGCCAATGTAAGCAATGTGAAAGATCAAAATTTTGTAAAATTTCACAAAGTGTTGTGCTATGCTCTAGAGCATACCTAGCTTGAAACTAAGAAAAGCCTCTGATATCATCCACAAGACTTGCATTAACATTCGTCTCAACTTTGACATTCCTCCAGTAGCCAAGATCAATAGTTTTCCTTTCTTTTGCACCCCCAATTAATCCCAAAAATTGTCTATATGCTCAACCCTACTCGAAAGAGGGGAATATGTAGTCCTAGAGTGTAGACTCCAAGTTGCATTATTTTGACATTGTTTGTAGGTACATTATGGTTTTTTAGACTCTAGCACATGCAATCTAGGTAGTATGGTCATAGTTTAGTAGTCTTTGGGAATCCATTGCTATGCTTCAAAGCGTAACACATTGCTACTCTTGTGAGAGTGTGACATGTCTTTGTAACCCCATCTATGCTGATGCCACATGGCACCCATGCCACATGGTGCTCAATCCATGTTTCACACTAAACCTAGTCTTGTAGATACACTAAAGACCAGCACTATAGGGGTTGGAAAATCAAAAAAGCATTGAGCATTCTGAGCATTCGTGTCACTCATACGTCTGATCATTCGAGCTTCACACCTTGGAAATTACCAGAATGTAGTCTACCATTCCACCTACAGAATGTAGCAATAGCCAACCTAGTAGGTTTAGCCTCCATTGCAGCTACTAGCTTTATGTCTTAGCCATCCCAAAGACTATGACTACACTACTACACTGCTACTGTGCCTACTTGATGCCACATACCATTCTCACCTCCTATTTAAGCAAATGTTATACTCCCCAATTCTGGGGTGGTGCATTTCTTTATTCTCAAGCTCTATTTCATTTCCTTTCCGAGCATTTTTCTCTAATATTAAGCATAACTCTTGCATTTTTCCACTAGGTTTTGTAGAAACTATGTTGGGAATTGCTAAGAACATGAAAATCCAACACTACCAATGATGGGCGTAGGTGGTTCGAACATAGTTGAGATTATGGCACACATAAAACCCATGAATATGCCAAATTTAGCAGTTCCTAAGGTATTTTATACCTTCCCAATTCCAAATATAGAGGTGATATGACTTTTTCTACCTAGGAAGCAAGTCTATAAAAACTTATGGGGAAACTTTCAGCCCCAAAAGTTGAAGTGTGAAATTGTAGCTCATGGGCTTTGAACCTCACAATTTTACAAAGAACATCTAGCCTCAAGTGTAGGGGTGCAGATTACAATGCCAAAAAAGATTGCAAAATGCATTTTCTTTGTGGTGTTTTAAATAATCAATCTATGCGGTTGAAATTTAGAAATTCTAACATACATGGGCTAGAAAAATGTTAGATAAGGAAAGGTAAAAATTAATACTTGTGAGCCATTGATGAAGATTGTTCTCCCATAGATGGTTTGGAAATACTTGAAATAATTCTTACAACCTTCTTTATCTATTCCCATCTTGGATTTTGATTTTTTGCTCCATTCTTTCTTAGGAAAATTACCAAATCTCAAAATTTTTACCTTTGACTACTATGAATAGAAGCCTAAAATTCTAGGATTTTGATGAGTCATGATTTGTTAGCTCTGATATCAAATATCTAATATCAGAGCCTTGCTATTGGGTCACAAGAAGTAATGTTAGATATTCAATATTATCTCTTCCATGCTATCCTATAAATACAACACTTGGGTGCACAATTGAAAGATAGCTTTAGATTCAGATTTTAATTATTTTTTTCATAGATTGTTAATTTCTAGTTTTGTTATTCCCAATGCATGCCCACAGTGTGATGTTTGTGATTTTACAAAATTCTTATTTGAGTGTGACATACTTGGACACATTACATGATTGGAAATAAAGATCATAATTACTTCCATCATTATAGAATCCACTTAGATTATTATTGATTTGAATTGTTTAATTGTTTAATTATCTACTATTTTACTTAGGTAATGTTTCCATTTATTGTTATTTATGATTTCTATCATTAACTGGAATGAGTATGGTTAATCATGAGCACTTGAGTGTAATTATTTGGTAACGTAGTAGTGTATTGTTTGGCAAGCCTAGTGACATATGCTTGGAAATTCCAATGGTGGTTATATGAAGTCCAAGGCATGTGCAAATGATTAGGAATGTATACTCATCACATGTAGGAAAGTTTAGGTTTTACTTTCTATTATTCATTAACTTAATTAATTCCTCTCTTTATTATTATGAGGAGTAGCATAGGATTAGACAACATCATATACCTCACTATGGACTAAACCATACCTAATAAAGCTACCACTAGTCCAAGTGGAAAGAGAGTGAACTATGATCAAAGAATAATGATTTGGATGCACAACTAGTCCCATCCATAGAATTCCATTGATTTATGCTTGAACACCTAATTCATATGGTTGGAAGTAGGGGTACTTTGTTGCTCATCATTGGTAGCATTGTTGAGGATGGTGCTAGTTATCTAGATTAGTTATAATATAAACGATCACTATAAACACATCCACGATCTATCTTTTAGAAAATATTAAATCACATACACCAAAAACCAAAAATAATATCTCTTTCACAAAGAAGTAATAATGCATTTTATAGTGAAAACATGTATTAGATAACTAATAAGATATATGATGAAGAAAATTTCAGTGACCAACTTCATGCATGGATTTCAAATGTTCATGACCACCGTAACACTACTCAAAGACTACATTCCTCTAAATCAAAGAACCCTAGAGGAGATGAACTATGTCCTACAATAGGGGAGGTCTCACGGCGTAAGACCTCCTCAAGACTAAGAAATGATAAATCAAGGGACCCTGGGGAACACCATAGAATCCATAGCAATCCTTCTAGTTTCTCATATTTCTCTTCCTCTTTAACATATAGTTTTGATGAAGATGAACATACGTATGAAGATAAAGCTCCACTATAGGATTAGAATAAAAATAAAAATTGAACCCATAGGAACACTCATGGTCATCAACATGAACATAGGAAAAATCACCATCACTAACTGAATAGGAATTTCCCTCACAACCTATCTGATGATGATGAAACCTTGTTTTCCATTAAAATCCTAATGTAGATCACTAAGGTAGTTAAGATATCTTGCAAGAATCACAAAGAGAGTCACCTACCTAGGCTTGACATCAATAATATTCCAAAATTTGCAAGAGGCTATGATTTATATCCACAACATCATATACAAGCCTTACATGATGCCTATGCCTAGTAGAACATTGAAAGTCAGTGAAAAAATCTTAATCTCTTTCCTAGGATACTAATTGATAGAGATAAAATGTGGTATAGATTGTTAAAACCAAATTTAATCTAATGATGGTCCACAATGTCATAACTCTTCAATGAGAAATACCAAACCTATGCAAGGGTGTCCATCTTGAGGAGATAGATCCAAGGATGGAAGTAAGAACAAGATGAACCCTTGGACATGACCTTAGATAGATATTATTTCCTATTGAATAGATGCCCAAGCCATTGTTTCTCTGAGGAAAGGAAACTTTTCCGCATCATAGATGGGATTTTGAATGAAATAAGAGAGACCCTTGGGATGTATGCCCCAGATCAATTATACAAGCTACAAACCCATCAGATCTAATAGCTAATCAAGTGTGTGGAAAAGAGGAAGGATAGATATGAAAATGGGAGAATGTCAATAAATATCAGTGGGATCCAACTCTTTAATAGAATGAGATCCATATCTATAGTAAGAAGAAATAGACCACTCTTGATAAGCTGATCCTGCAACGAACCTTGCCAATACAGAGTCTATTGATGAACTTGAAGAAACATTTAGTAAGATGTTAGAATGGATATTTGAAAATGTTACAACTATCATTGAGATGATTAAGGAGAAGATCATGAAAACTAACTAGGTGATCACAATAAACAAAGGATACAAAACCAAGACATAGCTAGAAATACTTTTTGGCAAACAAGAAAAATGGCTGAAGAAAGTGAGGCTATAGGCTCAATCACAAATGAGGATAATGGATGTTACATTTGCATATAGGACCACCCAAATAGCCATTTTCTATTCTTGTTGCATCTACATGAGTATTAAATAGGTGCATTAAATCCCAAGTTTGTGGAAAAGCACATGCCTAGGAGATTTCCTTTCCCACATGATAATTATAGATAGTTCCATAACCAATAGTATTATCCTAAGGGGACTTATTACTAGCCTTAACACTATCATCAACTATAATGGCAACAACCAAAGTTGTGGGGGAGACCACCAACAAATCAACTCTATCCTTCTTATTAGTCAAAATAGCATGGATATTATGTTCAATACGTTGTTTCTCTAACTAATTCTACCTAAAGGATCACCACCTCATGCCTCTTATCATCCATCCTACCCCCAATATTCTCATACTTTAGTTCATCACATGCCAGCACCAATGACACAAGAAGGTTCAACACCATAATATCAAAAATCGAATGCCACTTATGCTATGAATGTGCATGAAATTGCTAATACGAGTAGGTTCCCACTACAAACTCAAAAACATCCTTTCTTTATGAAGGGCCATAGGTGGAAGCAAAACACTCATGGACCTACCACATCATCTAAACTAGCATAATGCCAATCTAGTGCAATGCCTTCCTTTACACAACTAATTTCCTCTAATCATACATAGGGGCCATCATCCATCATTACTCCAATCGTAAGTCCAAACAATGAATCTAACAATGTGGGAAGACAAAAAAATCCATGCATACTGTATCATGATCAAGGGTGCCATCATGGGCCAAGCATCCAAAATGTTACTACACCTCATACCTTGACCCACCATACATTTAACAATCAAGTGTGTGACTAACAATTTGTCTACCTAGTTGCTACAACACCAAAAGATACCCAACGTCTTGGAAATGAATGGTTACCAATGTTTTATACATTTATGAATCCTATCTATCTACTTATTAATCCTTGTCATGGATAAATGTTTGGTTGTGGGGGAAACCCCCCATTCTAGCTTCAAAATTAATAAGTCTTTTTCATATTTTTGTTTTATAATTTTTTTTTCATTTTCTTAATTCTTGATACAATTTTTCCTATTTTTTAACTTTTCTTCATTTTTTATTTTTGTTCTTTGTTTCCTTTACTATTGTAATCTTACTTGTGAATAAAATGATCATGTAACCCATTGAGGTGAGGTTTTATCTATGTTATTAAGTCATAAGAGACTGATTATTCAAACAATGAGACCACATCATCCATCCACTAATTGCATTAATAAGTGGTTCTTTCTCTAGTCATGATGATATTCTTTTTCATCATCCAACCTAAAAATAAATCCATAATCATTATGTCTAAGAAAAAGAGTGAAGAACCAAGGGGAAATGTAAAGGGTGTGACATCAAGAGGATTTTTGAATTCTCTTTGGCCGCCTATGTATGTTCTATCATATTGCTTTAGTTATAATTATATCCTTGTAGATATAACAAAAAATGGAAGAGTCACATAACAAGGCACTGTATAAATTTTTTAGGGTTCCACTAGAAAGACATGTATGCATGTCTAAATGCTGGTAGCTTCTTAGACCACCCATAAGGAAAAAGAAAAAAAAGTGCCACAAATAAAATCATCCCTTGGACAAAATGCCAAGTGATGTTACTCCTTGCAACTATGATAGTATTATGGTTGTTAGTCACTAGGATGAAATAATGCGATGTCCCTGAAATGTGGTTTGGACTTGGTTTGAATCGTAGAAAGAAGGGCTAATGATTACTTAACCATTAATAACACATAAGGATTTATTATGCCTATATAAAGAAACCTCATGTCTTGATTTCTGCAATCCTTTCTACAATCCATCTCATCTCGTTGCCTGTATGATCCTAACTTGTGGTTTTGTTTAACATAGAGTTAGTATCTCAAACTAGTGATTTTCACATGTGTGTTTTGTTGCATAGGTATGCATTGCATTCAATCACTTTAGTGCCTATGGACATTTTTATGTGTGGTTATACAAGGGCATCATAGGCTGGAGCCTACTTTAGGGAGAACCCACTTGTGTAACTTTTGTGACTTGTACTTGTTTAACATAATAACATCATTCTAAACCTTCCAAGCACTTCATTGTTAAATTTCATGATTTTCCTTATCATGTAAATTAATACATTCCACAACATTGGGTTAAAACCTCTTTTCTTGCATCTCCGAAATATTTTTATGCTAATGACTCCACCTTGTAACACTTCCAGTTCCTACAACTAATTGTCTACTTAGCCCTGAACTATGGACCTAAGCTAAAACCTTCCAACCAATCCTAGAGCTTAGTTTCTCATGCTCAATACCCTCATTAGATACAAATCCATGGACCCTGATATTGAGGACTTGATATCGAGTGAGACACAACGTCAGATACCCAATATTAGGTCATAAAAAACCTATATATACAACCCTCATGGTGCCCACACTTCATTCTCTTCATTTACAGCTAAGGAAGTTTTTCAAATTTTCATTTGCAACTAAGAGCTCTACACAACCACCTTCTACTTGCAATATTTAGCTCTTTATAGCTTTTATTTCCATGTCATTTAATCCTATTTGAACCTAGAGTGTTCAAGTTAGTCATGGGAGGTGCTCATGTGAGAAACTTGTGCTAATTTTGCAAAACTTTCTATCACCTAGAGGGTATTATAGTGGTATGAATGTTAAAAATCATAACTGTTATAGCGAAAAATTAGTCATGGTAGTGCCAAAACCTTAATTTATCCACCCAAGAGACCATAATTTTCATAATAAGACACACATAAGGAAAAAGGAACAAGCTATATAAGGTAGTAAAAGAAGATAGACAATTTTTGGGCATTTTTCTAAAAATTTTTCTAACTCTGCAATCATATGAACTAAAGAACTTAATGAAACTAAGGTCATAAAATTATTAACACAACTCTAGGCATTACAGTTATGGCCAATTCTTTCAGACAATGGTAAGTGGTATCTTAGAGAAACATATCAATTCTAGCACAACAAAGAGGAAGATACCACTATAAACATTTGTGGATTCAATATCTTATTATTGGTCAAAGTAATCATGGATGCTATCAATCTACCAAATAAGGGGGATATGTTATCCCATCTATCTATAATATTTGACCCTGACACCAGAAAGTTGTGGCTAAAGTGGGCATATGGCGAGGATGATAAGATGTATAATGAATTGACTCTAGAAGAGAGGACATACTTCAAGATAGGCATGTATCATCTCTTCCCAACCAAAATGCTTAATAGGATTTCAACCTATGAAACTAAGGGAAGTGCCATCCTAATGGGAAAATATGCACCCAAGCTTCCCAGTTATACTGCAAATCGATTCAGAGGTGATTTGAGGAGAGAAAGGTAGGAAAGCTAATACTTCCATTTCCTTGCCTAATGAGAAAGCTATGCAACCACACTAGAATCCTAGGTTACACAAAAAATGTTTGCAAGAAGGCTTAGAATGCCTCCTTTATAGAAATTCTCAAACTTGCAACACCAAAGGAAGACCTTGGTGAGGAGCAAGAACTAGAGAAGGAAGCAAAACTAGAAAAAGAAATAGAATGAGAGCCTGAACTACATCATGAAACATAAGCTTCACCACCATCATCACAATACTATAGGACAGCAATGACCCATTTACAAAAAATTGTTGAAACACTTAGTTGAGGAAGAAGAGAGGAATCTAGCCTCTTCAGAGTCCTAGATGAGGTGCAGCCCATTTTTTTAGCCAATTCAATAAGATGATAGGTGTCACTACAATTATGATGATAATCCTAGTAGTCTAGATAAATATTTTGTAATGCCACATCCTTCCAAGTGATGCTTGAAATGGGAGAAGGTGCCACAATGGTTGTAATGAAACATCAGGATGTTGCAGGCACAACAGAAGTAATAATGGATCATATCAAGGAAACATTCAACATGCCTATTATGCCCCTAGTAGATCTAATTGGGACCAAATATGCACAAATGCTTGTTGGGTCTTTGATAACTCCTACAGCACATGAAGATGTGGTAGATCAATTAATGTAGATAAGGTAAGTGATGACCACCTTGTTTGAAATACCTAGTGATGTCATTGCAACACAATCAGATCTCATAGCCACCAAAGGAAAGCTAGTCATGGCTAAGGTTAGGGTGGAACATGCAGAAGAAAATGTGAAACATTTTCAACAAGAGCTAGTTGGCCTAAGAGTTCAAAGATGGGACCTTGCCTGATTTCTTGTGCCTAACTAGCTAGACTCATTCTAAAAAAAGTAGCTAAACAAATTGATTGAGGAAAATAAAGCTACCAAGCTACAAAAGGAGAAGGTAATTTGGAATGCTTCTGCTGATAATGTACAATCCTTCGCATAGAAGAAGGCATTGACCACCATGCAGGAGGAAAATAAATAGCTCATTGTAGAGAACTCATGGTTGACTACCATTGAAAAATAAAAGAATGTTATGGAAGAAAGTGTTTGTTAGTTGAGAGAACAACTAATGAGGGTTCACTAGGATATCAATAGATTGGCTAGGGAAAAGAAAATATCCTTAATGGAGGAGGTCCATAGCATATGATAGAAGTCTATAATTAGAATAAGCATGTGGTAGAATGAGGCGAAGAAAGATGAGAAGTTAAAAGAACACTTCTAGGACCAAATATGCATGTGCAAGTAGATAAAAAAAAAGAAATTCAAATGGCCAAGAACTATATCAGATCCATTTCAGCACAAAATCCTAATTAGCAACCAATACTAGATAGTTATGCACTAGTCCATTAGGCGAAAGTAAAGAATAAAGACCTATAGATCAAGGATTTGAAGGAATACATGGTGTAGGATAACCTCAGATATGCCAGCCTTACCATGTTAAAAAATAGGTTGGTCTAAAAGTGAGCTAGAGAAATAAGTAGTGACCACATATGTTTTATATGAGAAAGAGTTTTTTAATAGAAAAGTTGCTTCATAGAAACTTCATGTTGCAAACTTAGAACCTGAGATAGTTAAAGTTTGCTACCATGGATAGAAGGATGTTGCTTCAAACTTGACCAAGATACTCATAGATTATCATGAGTTTAAAGAAAAGGCCAAGGCATTCAAAGAAGAGCAATAAAAATTTATGGCTTGGTACATGAAGGGAAACACAATGTTTCCATAGCTACCATGCCCTTGGGACATACTAGTGCTAGAACACATTGGTTTAGTAGCCTAGACATATGGAATTCAAGGGTAGAAGAAGAAAAGTTGTAGGCACTCCTCAACTATTATAAATATTAGAAGCCTAGTGAGAAAGGGAAGTGACTGATGGAGGAGCCACCACCTTTGGGAATTACATGAGCTTCCTGGATTTTGTGTCTTATATAATTGTGTTCAAATTTTTATAAGAAACCACTATTGATGAGTGGCGAGGTATCCCTACACTCAACCATAGGAATACGAGCGTCTCACGCATGATTCAATCGAACTCCAAGGACTAAGTGCTTACGCACCCTAATGGAACACTTAAGGTTAATCAATTGATGTCTTCCCAAACTTACTTGTATTTTCATGATTGTATGGTTAAGTAATCTTGAGGTGTATGATTTTTATATATTTTATCTTTTTAATGGCTTATGCTAATAGGGGAAGGTGAAGATAATAAGTGACTAAATTTCATTATCTATTCACTAAATAAGTTCTAATTGTCCTAACACTAGTATCTGTTCCCACTTACCACACATACCCTGAACCAGTGCAACACTGTTGGGATTACCAAATGCTACTCATTACTGGGTTACCAAGTGTTAAACATGTGCTTGAAGTGATCGTACTGAATGCACTTAACTAGGAGAGTCAAGGGTTGAGAAATATTTAATTATCTAGTAAAGCATTTAAACATTTAACAATAATTAATTCCTATTTAGCTTAGTCCACAAGCTGCATGGTGTATTAGAAATTTTATCTTTATTGTTGTACACAAATGTGTGCTTAGGTACAATTTGCTCGGATAAAGATCCATTCACTTTAAGACTCCTACTATGGGCACATGGAAATTATTCTAACTCTAGAATGGTAAAACTACTATAGTTTGGCGAAGGTCTAAGTCTAGATGCCTAATATAGGGAAAGCCACGTCTTATTTATAGACATTGCTACGGGCTGCAATATCACATACACAATATTGTAGGGGTGGATGCGATATCGCGAATGCGATATCGTGTACGCAATATTGCGGTGCATCATACCCCCATGATTGAATGAAAACCCATCCTCAAGTTCCTTACAAAATATTGGAAAGGTATGGGATTATTGACTTGAATGATACTAATGGTGAATGGGGTAACATGTGAATGGATCATCATTAAAACACATGACAATATTAGTGTTCACAACAACAAGAGTGGATACTATACACATTTGATGTCCAGCCTTATTTGGGAGCTAAAAGAGAAGAGAGAAGAGAGAGAGAGAAAAGAAGAAGTTTGTTGCTGCCGATGCTAAGATTACCCCTTTCGTTGTTCATCCATAAGAACGCCATGCTAATCTTGTTCCTTGCAAGACTGCTTTAGCACCAGTCCATTGCAAGTATTCCCTCCAAATCCAATCCATTGTTGTATGATTGCCATTTGCACATACAACAAAATCTTATATTAGCAAGCATAAATGAATCACAATGTAGTTGATACCTTGCTTCAGTGTAAGGTCCATTGGCTGAGTTATGATATGGCTTATGCAGATTTTGGAGATATAATACTAGTGACTACCGAAGGTGTACGGGTTAAGAGAAATCAAAAAAATTGGACCAGAACCCCCATGACTAAGAGTGAACCTCTGATAGCGAGAGAATGGAAAAAATATAAGAAATAAGAAAGATGGAGAAAAAGAAACAATGACCAGACCAATAAAATGGATGTCAGGGATGGTAATGAACAAAATAAATGTTGATTGTAAAAATGTTTAAGGGAAAGAAATTAAATGATGCTCCAAATAGGAATGCTAGTGGATCCTCCCCAAGCAAGCTCATGCCCTTAATGCCCTAACAATCCCACATTCAATGAGTCCGGAGGCTTTAGAAATGCCATTTGGAATCAAGAGTTAATGTATTAACCATAAGAATTCACTGCATCAACCAAAATATGGACTATTGATACAACCAACAATGAGGTGAAAAATGAAGAAAGAAGGATGGAAGGAAGAGAATGGAATGGAGTCTCAAGAACAAGGTGATGTACAACCCCTTGTGCAGTAATGGTTAATGTGACTTAGTAGATATCATTTCAAATCTAGCCTTAAACAAATCACATCTAGTGAGTTCGCATTAATACATTCAACCAATCCATCCACCTGAAGTAACATGAATGCCTCTATCAAAGAGTCACCACCATTCCGATGAAATGAAAAAGGAGAACGTAGGAAGCGAGAAAGGGCCTTAGTTAGAGGGAACATGTTTGTTTAGTTCCATAACCAGTGCTTTTAGCCCAAGTGATTATTTAGTCTAAGGGATGTGCCTTGAATTCTCACTTTTCTCTCTCTCTCTCTTTTTGCTTTTGCATGAGAACCACACCATGCAAAGACTTATTATTTTTATTAGCTTAGATTCCTGATACTAGAGTAGCATCAAAATGTTAAGGAAAACTCTAGAAGAAAAAACCAAAGCATCTAAGAGAATGGCCAGCACAAATGCATCAAATCCCCTTGAAGTCACACCCTTTTCAATCCTTGAGTCCTTCCTTAGTTTCATAAATGCCCAGTAACCAATTCATTGACAGTTCTTATTAGTTAAAGAAATGGACTGTACATTTCCAAGCCAAGAGAGACCATAGAAATTCATGGATACATGGATGATGTGGAATTATTGCCTATTATATCAAAAGAACCATACCTTAGTATCAACATCATAACTCAAAGGTAAAAAACAAACATTAGCAATCAATGGAATATAGTTCATACCATATTTAGGAGAACTTATTAGGTGACAAACTTAACAAAATAAATAAACATAAAACTAAATGAAAAATTATGAACGATGTTGCAAAATAAAAACAAGAAAAGTTAAAGGAATTTGCAAAATAAAAATTTGTAAAAAAAAAACTTAAAAAGGAACTGAGGGCCTTGATTCATCAGCATAGGTGGCCATCTCCCCCATGACTAAGTTGGAATGAGAAGATTTTAAATAATGAGTGATTTTGTCCTTTCTTTGATGTGTTATATGCATTGACCATTCTAGATTCATGGTAAGGTTTAGGCTATTTCACATTGATTAGTAATTTTTTATTGGAGCATTTGTTCAAATTTTTTGGAAATTTCCAGCTTTCCCCTATTGATGTTTTTAGGTTAAGGGTTGGAATTTGGTGACCCTCTTGCTCCAGTGTATCTATGCTTTCGACGTGGGTGCAAGTTGTTCCCCTAGTTAGTTCCATGGATGTTGGTGAGTTGCTCTCCTGATCAGCTATCAACTACTGGGTGTTTTCTTGTTTTGTGGTTGCTACATATAGGCACTTGTGTATGTTAATTTCCTGGGCACACAGATTGCATGTAGGCAATGTTGAACATTCTTATATGCAATCATCCCCTATATCACTATATGTGATGCATGGAACTTTCTTTCTCTCAGTCTTTCCAAAAGTGTTTTCCTTAGATATTTCTATGGAAATATCATGGATTCCTAGGCATGCATTTATGGTACTTAGCCATCCCCTTCCCATTATTATTGGGAAGTCTTCTTTGTCATTGTTTACTTATATCACTATAAAATTAGTTGGGTATGACCAACGACACACAGTGGTAACAATGTCCTCCACCTGTCCCAAGGGAACAGTGATGGATTGGTAAGCCATCTCTAAGCGAATATTGCTCTCCTTTAGTGGAATCATGTTTTAGGCTTTATAAATCTCTTGTGATATTAAGTTGACTCCAGAACATGAGTCCAAAAGAGCTTTACATGGTTCATTCCCAGTGACTTAGAGATAAATTAAAGGGCTTCTAGGATTAGAGAATTTCTTGGAAAGGTGACCTTCCTTAATCTAGGTAGCCATCGCATTTGTTAACATAACCATGTGCGTTGAGCTCTATTTTTGGTTTGAAGGGATTTCCAAAGCCTTATTTGGTGGAGAAGCATTCAAAGGCTTAACTACTTGTGGTTGTGAGATCTTGGTTGGACTGCTGGATCTGAAGAAAGGTCTTCTCCTTGTACGGTTGTCAGAACCAGCAGCGGGTTGAAGGTTTACAACTCTCGTAGCAATGCATTCCTGCAGTTGAGTGGGGAGTTCCCTTTGCATTGCTGGAGAGGATGGTAATGGAGCTATCAGTGTGAGAGTTGCGAATGGATTCAGAGGATGGTATGTTTGTGGGTTGTCTCTACGAGGAGAAGGAGTCCTATAATACTCCCAAGCTTAGTAGTGATGTTGTGGTGTCATGTGACCAGCAGAGTCATGTGGAGATATTTTCTACTGCACATAGTAGCCATATGGATCTGGTTATCGGTAAGGGTATTATTTCCTTGGCGGTGGCATCCCCCATGATTATGGATATTACCACTACTGGTGTTGCTCAATAGGTTATGACAGAGTTCCACTTCGATAATATGTTCAAGGTTGGTGGAATTGCCTTGGATTACCTTGAGGATAAGGTAACCTTTGGGGTTATTGCTATTTTTTAAATCATGGGTTAAGTGCATACACCATAGGCTCTTGTAGATGTGAGATTATTGGGGAACATCCCTTAGGATGGTCATACTAGCATATCTCACATGCACCATCATTTTCTGTATTAGAATCCACAACCTCTTCGATGATTGCCATTTTACCCTTAACTTTATTACATCCATGGTCCATGTTCCTCTATTTCTTTTTATCATAGTCACTGCCTCGCTCCTTAGACTCCTGTACAATTTTGAGAATGGTTTTAAATTTACAATCTAAGGAGTCCCACATCTAGTTTACCTTTTCCAACACTTCTGTTGTTAATTTTTGGAGTGACAAGGTTTTCCTTTTCACCATCTTTTCAAGTGATGACTCTTACTCCTCCTCATAGAATCTCACTCCCATTTTTTGAAGGGAAGGATTGTGGTTGTACTCTTCTACACTTTCTCTCTTACATAGCTCTCCTTCTTCCTTAGCTACTTGCTTCAAAAATATATCAACCTGATGGAAGCTAAGCTCTAATAATCTCCCTTGGGCATATGTTCCAAGGGTTCTCCTGGTTTCATGCCTAAGTCCATCTACAAGATGGCATAGTTGATCTTGCTGCGAGTAACCATGGCCCAGGCAACAATGTAGTAGTGCATAATATCGGCCCATGGTAGCATCCAAGGGTTTATGAATTCCCTGCTTCCATCCTTGGATTTTCTTTCATAGGTTGGAAACCTGAGAGTACATTTTATACTTATCATTAAATAGTTCTAGCATCGTACTCCACCTTCAAATGGATTCCAGTTCTAAGGAACGGTACTAGCTTTTTGGTTCTTTTACTAGTGTCCTTATGAACAACTTTAGCTTTTTCTATTTATTCTCAATGTTTTGCAAGGCACATGCATCATGAAATGCATGTAAGTGATTTTTAGGATTAGCGTTGTATCCCCCATCAAATCATGGGATATTATTCATGTCTAACCTCTTCATCTTGCTACAGTCATTGTTCGGTGTGCTATTCCTTTTAGGATTAGGAAACATTTTAGTCTTGTTCGGTGTGCTATTTATCATTATCTTATTTTTTTTCTTTTGATCAATCCTAAGGGTTCTTTCTAGCATCCCAACAATATGAATGATCTCCTATGTTCTACATAGTGCACAAACAACTAAATCCCTGGAAATGATGCCCATGATGAGTGGCGAAGTACCCCTATACTCAACCATTCGAATACAAGCATCTCACACATGATTCAATTGAACTCCAAGGACTAAGTGCTTACGCACCCTAATGGAACACTTAAGGTTAATCAATTGCTATCTTCCCAAACTTACTTGTATTGTCATGATTGTATGGTTAAGTAAGCTTGAGGCATATGATTTTTATATCTTTTATCTTTTTAATGTCTTATGCTAATAGGAGAAGGTGAAGAGACTAACTGACTAACTTTTATTAACTATTCACTAACTAAGTTCTAATTGTCCTATCACTGGTATATGTTCCCACTTGCCACACACACCCTGAACCAATGCAACACTACTGGGATTACCAAATGCTACTCATTAGAAGGTTACCAAGCATTACACACGTGCTCGAAGCGGTCGTACTAAATGCACTTAACTAGGAGAGTTAAGGGTTGAGAGAGATTTAATTATCTAGGAAAGAATATAAACATTTAATAATAAGTAATTCCTATTTATCTTAGTCCACATGCTGCAAGGCTTATTAGAAAGTTTATCTTTATTACCGTACACAAATGTGTGCTCAGGTACAATTTGCTCGAATAAAGATCCGTTCACTTTAAGACTCCTACTGTGGGCACATGGAAATTATTCTAACTCTAGAATGGTAAAAATACTATATTTTGGCTAAGGTTTAAGTCTAGATGCCTAAAACAGGGAAAGCTGCCTCTTATTTATAGACATTTCCATAGGCTACGATATTGCGTACGCAATATCGCAGGGGAGGATTTGATATCATGGATGCAATATCATGTACGCAATATCGTGGCTCATCAACTATGACATGTAAGAGTCAATTATTTTGTTTGTTTTTTGGAGTCAGTCAATAATTCCATACCTTCATAATATTTTCTAAAGAACTTTTTCCTCATTTTTTTAACTCAAGGATGATTTTTCACTCAATTGTTGGAGTATGATAAATCATGATTTTATTAGCTCCAATATTGAATATCTGATATCAAAGCCTTAATATTAGGTATCTGATATTGGGTCCTAAGAAGTGATGTCAGATATTCAATATTGTCTCTTCTATGCTAGCCTATAAATACAACACTTAGGTGCATGGTTAGGAGATAGTTTTAGATTTATATTTTAGTTATCTTTTTCATAGATTGTTAATTTCTAGTTCTATTATTCCTAGTGTATTCTTGCAATATGATGTTTGTGATTGTATGATAATCCTAATCAAGTGTGATGAACTTGAACATGTTACATGATAGAAAATAAAGATCATGATTGCTTCCATCATTGTAGCATGCACTTAGATTATTATTTCTTTTAATTTTTTAATTATTTAATTATTTACTATTTTACTTAGTTAATATTTCCATTTATTGCTCTTTACGATTCCTATCATTAAGTTGAATGAGTATGGTTAATCACAAGCACTTAAGCGTAATTACTTGGTAACCCATTAGTGTATTATTTGGCAAGCCCAATGACATATGCTTGGTAATTCTAGTGGTGATCATATGAGGTCCAAGACATGTATGAATGATTAGGAATGGATACTCATCACATGTAAGCTAGTTTAGCTTTTACATTCCATTGTTCATTAACTTAATTAAATTATCTCTTTATTGTCATGACGAGTGGCATAGGATTAGACAACATCATATACCTCACTATGGACTAAACCATACATGACAAAGATACCACTAGTCCAAGTGAGAAGATAATGAACTATAATCAAAGCATAATGATTAAGATGCACAACTTGTCCCATCCATGGAATTGGATGAGATCATGTGTGAATGCTTATGATTTGTATGGTTGGGCATAGGGGTACCTTATCACTCATCAGGTTTTCTCTAACACACTAAACACAAGACATAGAAAATCCTAAATTATCTTGTACAAACTATGTGGATGAGTTTATAATCCCAAGCCTAGCTCTCACAAACTGCACCAATGAAATTAATAGTGAAATTAATCTCATATGCTATCATTTGATGGTAAAATGTCCTTTCTAGCCCCCATAAATTATCTATATTTTTTATCACAAGCAAAGAATTATCCTTCACTTATTATGAATGACAAATTAAAATGAAATTAAATTCATACATTATCTTTTGGTGACATTTTTTTTCCTAGTCCCATGCATTGCAAACATGGTCAATTTTGATAATATGTAGGCCCCATAGAACATGGGCAAAAATATCCAAAGCTTTACATGCTATCTCACATGTTGGGCATGGGAAATAGAGAATGAAATTATGTTCATATGTTATCCTTTTATTCAAATTTTGTATTTCCTAGTCATAAATGTTATCAATGTCATCAATTTTGATAATAGGTGGGTCTCACAAATAATGAGCAAAAATACCTTGGGTTCCACACACTAGGGTAATGAAATTAGTTATCAAATTAATCTCATATGTTGGAATATCTTGGAAAATTATTCTTTATAATTTTACACACTATGAACCCTCCCCCAAAAGACACATGTAGATCCTAATGCTCTAAAACTTAGGTACCATAAACCAAATATACTATGCTAGTATGTGTGTTAGCTTATGAGACATAAACAAGCTACCAACCTAGTTGATACTTGATGAGTGGTGGAACAACCTAACACCCAACCATACAAGTCACAAGTGTTTACATGTGACATGACTACAATCCATGGATGGAAAATGTTGATATTCTAGTAATTGAGTTAAGCTTGTAATCATTGTCTTCTCACTTCAAGCTAGTAAAGTCTAAGTGTATAGATTAGTTTGTAGTGGGGGATATATTATGTGATGTTGTAGGGCCAGTTACACTCCTAAGTGTAAACATGATGAACGTAGAGTTAAATGCTAAGTATAACTAATAATGGAAATGTAGGTCTATTATTACCTACTATGATGGATAATCATTCCTAATTTTCTAGACACATCTTGGGATTATGTAATCATCATTGGGATTATCATGTATTATGCTACTGGGAAAACCAAGTGTTAATACTATTGGGATTACAAAACAATCACACTTAACACTCAAAATCAATTGTATCCATTCCTCTAACCCTAAACCCTAAAAATAAAGTACTTTGAAAAGTGAAGTATTAAACTACTAAAGCAATAAACATTATGCTAGTGAAATATTAATCATTATGCTAAGTCAAAATAGTAAACTAAGGGAATGCTATAATAATGTACAATAATCTTGATCTTTACTTCTGGTGACAACTTGTCACCAAGTACAAACTAATTGAACACATATTCCATTTAATTATGACATATCACACTGCAGGGATTCACTCATCTAATCGCTAAGTCTAAGTTCAAAAAATAAAAATTCAAGACTTTGGATATGATAGATTTGAAAAGTTAGTAGATTATGCATACAAGTATCATATATATAGGGCTGCACACATCCCAAGATATCATATAAATGATGATGGTGCATTTGCTATGACATCATATCAATGACATTGTAGATATGATATCATTCTTACAATATTTCTTTGATCAAATATTTTTACTTTATCATACCCCCATGATTGACTAAATCTAAGTCCTCAAGATAAAATAAAATGAGGATAGAGTCCCTTACACAATTGGAAGGTAGATTCAAAAAAACATAACTAACTACTATTTACATGACTTGGAATGCCGTAGTGGTTCTTTTAAAAAATTTAATAGAAATGTATGACAAGACAAAACAAAAGAAAAAATGAAAGTGTCTCATTGTAGCTCATGTACTTGATGGTGGTGGCTCTCCCATCAATTACTTCCCCTTATCATCAAGCTTCTTAAACTAATATCTATTCAGTAATGCCTAATTTTTTCTTCTTTTATTTAGGGATTATGTACCATCCATGCTTATTGAGAAATTTTTGATGGAGTTGGTACATCCCATGGGCATGACAGTTGTGGGAACATTTGATTTACTTTCATGTACCATACTACCACTTTTCTTCTTCAAATGCCTTGGATTTTTTACTTAATTCCTAGTAGTACTTTGGCCTCCACTTGGACAAAGTATTTGGTAGTAGGTGTTTGTTGATGAATACTAAAATATTGTGCTTCCTACTCTGCATGTTTTGCCAATGGATTTTGTTCTCCAGTGTGGCCTCTTTGTCACCCTCTTGGTCTTTTGCTTCATGGCTATGAGGGCCCTTCTTCTCGTATTCTTTTCAAGTACATCTACAATCAATCAAGAATTTAGGATTACCCAAGTGTTCATATGTGCAATTTACAATTCATAATCCTTCTCATTTTTTCAATTAGATCACATATTTAGTTCATAATGATTGCAAAGTTAGAATAATTTCAAAATGATAACTAGAAGAAATGTATCTTTAATTTCATTACCTTCCACACTTATTATCTTTTAGGATCATGATACCTTATAATTAATTAAAAAGGTTTAATAGGAGAATTTATCGAAGTACATGGCTTGTATTTACTAATTTCATGATAATATCTTGTATGTTTTATCTTACTTACCCTTAAACTGTTTTCCACAATTATGATAGTTTTCAAACAATTTTCTTTAAATTTTCCATGATGTCATCCTCCCACAAATAAGTTGCACACTCCATGATTAACAAGATTCAATATTTTTAGAAATTAAAGCTATAGGAGCAAAGTTATGGCTTGTGCAAGTTAGGATGTCAAAGTTCAATAGAAGATAAGAAAAAACTCCTCTTATGGTAATTGGGAAGAATGAAATTTTTTTTTCTAACTTCCCATGCCTATTTATAGATTTTTTGTTTCACAAAATCATTGATCTGATATTGTATCAATGATGTATGAGGTGATGATACATTGTATCAACAACGTCACCACAAAAAGTTTCAACTTTTGTGAGCAATTTCTAATGGAAAAAATGAGTCAATCTGAATGGTAGGAAGATAATACACATTTCAAAAGGGTCTTAGAATATCCATGATGCTTGGATTTTAAAAATTTGACATTGAAAGTTTATAAAAAACAAGAATTTAAGGTTATGAATAGTTAAGTAAGTGTATACAAGATGGATGAAGGGTTGTAGTTTCATGAATAGATTGTCAAAAGTAGGTGAAGTATTTATTAGAGTTTTGGCTAATCTTAGAAGGTACAAGATGATGTGGAATCACTAGTGAAGTATGAAATAAAATAGTTATACAAGTGGATCTTCCTCAAAGTAGGCTCTAGCTCTTAATGCCCATGCATAACTAGGCCTAAAAGTGTCCTTAGGAACTCAATGACTTGAATGTAAAACATACATGTTCGCAAAACATACATATATTAGTATTACTGAATTGGGAAAATAACACTATATTACATAGAACCACAAGCTATGATTAACTATAAATGGAGGTGAGATGGACTATAAAAAGGATTGAAAATCTTGGAACTTGAGGTGTCTTACCATAGGCATAATGAATTTTTGTGTATTATTCATGGTTAAATTAATCATTAGCCCTTCATTCCAAGATTGAAACCAAGTCCAGATCACATTCCAATGACATTGCACTATTTCATCTATTGGATTCATAACCACAAGACTACCCCTATTGCAAAGAGTATTACCACTTGGTGTTTATTATTTTTAACATTATTGAGAAGCTTCCTACCTTCAAGCATGGGTAACATGTCTTTCTAGTGAGACCTCTAGAAATTTATTCTTGTGTATGGATTTTATTTTTAATTGTGTCAACCTTACCAAAGGACTACCTTGAAGCATGGGTAACATGTCTTTCCAGTGACATAGTGAGGCAACATTTATTTTACTCTTACTCCCATTTTTCATTTGATCTATAAAGATATAATACATCTTTAGCAATAGGATAGAACTCATAGTAGAAATATAAGAAAATCCATAAATCCCCTTGATGTCACACCCATACATTCCCACTTGGTTCTTTACTTTTCAATCTAGGCATAATACTTACAAGTTTATTCTTAGTTTTATTATAAGAAGAATATCACTATGGTCATGGTAAGAACCTCTTATTATTGGAATGGATGAATGGATGTTGTGGTCTCATTGTATAGATAACCAGTCCCTTGTGACTTAATAACATAGAAAAATATTACCTTATTGAGGCTACATCTTGCCTTATTCGATGTGTTTTACTGGAAATTGATAAAAATGTGTATAAGTAAAATGAAGACAAAGTATGACAAATTGTAAAAGATATTAAAAATGAAAAAGATAAAAAGAATGAAGAATCATTAAGAATTGGATAATGTCAAAGAATTAAAATATTCTACAAATGAAAAAGTATAAAAGAATGAGAAGATATCAAAAAATGTGAAAAGGTATTAAGAAAGGAAAAAGGTATACCAAAAATTATAAACCACCACAGAAAAGTAGAAAAAAAATAGATAACACGTACTTAGCAATTCCTTAGTCAGGATAAGACATCTCCCCCATGAATCATATGGTCCAGGTTGTTCACTTACCATCCTTAGTGATTTAGTTTTTCTATTCTTGTCTCAAGTGATCTTGATAGTAATCAGATTTTGATCATCTAAGGATATGTATGTTGTTTGATTCATTAGTCTTTGCATCTTAAAAAGTCCAACTATATTCCCTTATTTATTCTTCAAATTAAATTTCAAGTCCTTATATCCTCTATATTCTTGTGTATGATTATGGTTTAATGTTTTCATTTCTAAGTTCTCAGTTGGAATCATGTTAATAAGTGGCTTGAACTATTTGATGCATATTTTAGACACTTTCAGGTTCTCAATTATTGGCCATTGGGTGTCTTTTTGTTTAGTGGTCCATGTTTCTTTTTGTCCACACACTTGTTTTTTAGATTTGTTGTGGCATGGTGTATGGATTATGTTGACATTTTGAGGCGTTAGTCCACAATTGCATCCTTATGTATCCTTTGTAATGCTTGAAATTCTCTATATATGTGTATGGCTCCTTGAATTTCCTCCTTAGAGATTTCTATAGATAAATCTCTCATCCCTAACTTAGCATCTATTGTGCTATGGCATGCTCTTACCATTATGAGAGGAAATTCCTCGTCATTATTATTCACATCAATCACTAGAAAGTCTTCTAGATTGGACCATTGATTAATAGTGGCCACCAAATTTTCTATCTATCTTAATGGAATGGTGACAAATAGACTTGCAATCTCTAACCTTATGTTTCACTTCTTTAATATTGGTAGGTTTCATGCCTTATATGTTTCTTGAGATATCCAATTTACACCAAAATCCAAGTGTAGGAGAGCCTTGCATGGTGAATTTTCAGCTTCTCATAAATAAATCAAAGAAACTCCTAGATCCATTATTTTTCTAGAAAGTATGGCTACCTTAATCCAGTCTAATATGATATTTATTAGTATGATAGTTATATGTTCTTGAGTTAGTTTCTATGGAATCCTAGTGTTGGTAGGAGGATTTGTTTTAGGAAAAATGTTTCTTTGTGAAGTCCTAATTTTACCATCCTTTTCTAGCCTTATCCTAAAGAAAGGATGTTTTCTAAACTTGCACTTAGTAATGCTAGTAAGATTTCTGATTTGTATGTTCACTACCCTTGTAACTCTTCTCTTTAGAGGTTGTGATGGAACCTCTCTTTGAATTATAGGTGGTGCTACAAGTGGTAAAGCATTAGGAGGTTGATTTAATAAACTAGCTGCTTACGTATGCACACACTAGTTGAAGTTCATCCATGGAGATGTTGGTCTATGGTATCTACATGGATAGTATTGGAAGGCTTGAAATACTACATTCCTTGGAGAGATTTGCTATTAAACATAGTATTCATAAGGATCAAGTTGTTGATATGGATAGTGTTGTCATGGTGGTGGCATTTTCCACAATTGTGCTTATTTTCACTACTAATGATAATGCTCTTGTGGCTACCAATATGCTCCACTAGGGTAGTAAGCTAGTTGGAAGGTTTGGCAGTAGCTACATTGGCAATAAGGTAACTGTTTGAACATTTTCTCCATGATGAATCTTAGGTTTAATGCATATGCCTCCATTTCCTGAAAATGAGTCATAATGGGGTAACACCCCTTATGGTGGTCATATTGGCACATAGTACAACCTTCTTTCTCATCTAGGATTTTACATGAATAGTCTACCAGTTAAGCTCTCCTTCCTTTTCAGGTGAACTCTCTTTTCTTCTTCTTTTCCTTACCTTTCATGGGAGTTTGCTCAGTTCTCTCCTCCAAAATTTTTAGAGTTATTGCAAACTTCTCATCTACAAAATCCCACATTTTTTCTACATTTACTACAATATCAGTTACTGATTTCTGAATACCTAGTGTTTTATTTTGTATTACCTCCTCTAAGATTTCCTTCTCTTATTGATCACACATTTCTACATTTCTCTTTCTAATAGATGAATCTTTCTTGATTCTATCTTTCTTAACTAACATTATTCATTTTCCCCTTAGTTAATAAGATTTTAGATTCAATGAGCAAACATCTTTGATAATCAGTCTTGGGCATAAACACCAATGGTCTCTCTAGTCTTGTTTTTGAGCCCATCAATGATGTGCTTGAGTTATTCCATTTGGAAAAATCCACGGCCTGGGTAGCTATGCAACCATGAATAGTATCAACCCATTGCTACATCAAGGGATTCATGGATCCCTTCCTTCCACCATTGGGTTTGGTTCTAAAAATTTAACACCTAAGAATAGGTTTGGTATTTATCATTAAAATTTTCTAGAATGGTACTTCACATCCTAATTGATTCTAGTTCTAGCAATCTATACCAACTTTTAACTTCTTTAATGAGTCTCCTTGTGAACAAATTTAATTTTTTCTAGTTACTTTCTATGTTTTATAGGGCACAAGCATCATGAAATTCTTGAAGGTGATGTTGTGAATCTACTTTGTATCCACCCTAAAATCTAGGTATGTTATTCTTGTCTAGTTACTTGATGTGACTATTGCTTACATGCATAGTTGGTATGTAGATAGCTTCTCATATATTGATCATGCCTTGAGTTGCTAATAGGGGTTCTTTGTATTCATATTATTCATCTACTCTATTGTAGTGGTTTCCCCTTTGATGCTCATATTTCGCCCTCTTCTCATGCCTATATCTATTTCTTCTTAGCTTATGCTCTTCATCTTCATCATTATAGTGCCTTGGGAAATAGTCATTTTGATTTTGAATTCAGAAGCTTTCCCTATAATGGTCTATATACTTGTGTCCCCTTCTATCAAGGTTCACTAACAATTTTAAGTATGAAGATGAAGCCTTGGGAGAATGGTGTTTGCTAATTCTCCTTCTATGACTCTAATAGTTTTCTCTTTAGAATCCAACATAAGCACCTGGCCTTGAGTCTTACTTATGCTTAAAGTTTTTGGCTTCTCTTGTAGGTTTCTTTGTTAAGGTAGAATGTAGATATACCTTAATAGGTTCTTCTAATTGGATCATAGGCATTTAAGAGTTGTCTTCATGATCCTAATAGAGTTTTTTTGCTATGAGTGCATTACCATATAATTCTTATAGGATAATAGGGGAGTTGATATGCTTCCTTTGCTATGGATATGTTTAATTTCCATACTAGCATTTCTTTCTACTTATACCTCTATGATAGGTCATAGGATCTTACCATGTGTTTGGTCACATGGTACACTTCTTATACATGACTCATATTCATTTCCCTTAAAGCTATGTGAAGCATTGTGATTGCTAAATGCTACAAAGGTAGAATAATGTTGCCCCATAAGTCTTCCCACCTCATTTGCCCATGTTAGTAAAAGATGAAGGTAAAATAAAAATAGTAAGGATCATCATGAGCATATGAGACTCTTTCTTGCATTGGCGTACTCCTATCTTCTTTTTCATTTATGTTATCATTGCCCTTCTTCATCTCTCTGGAAGATGTTAATGTATCTTTTGTTGAAGCCATGTTTTAGTTATGACCCTTGGTTGGGTAAGTATGTGTTCTATTAGAGTTATTAAATATTAGGAAGATTAACTTTAATTATTGGTACAATGGACTTTGTAAAATTAATTACCTAGCACACATTGACTATCCATGATAATAACACCAATGATGAGTGGTGGAGCAATCCAACACACAACCATACAAGTCACATGTGTCCATGAGTGATCCAATCATAATCCATGGATAGACAATGTTGATATGCTAGTAATTAAGTTTAGCTCATGATCACTATCATCCCCGTTCAAGCTAGTGAAGTCTAAGTGTATGGTTTAACTTGTAGTGTGACATATGTTAAGTGATGTTTTAGGGTTAGTTACACTCCTAAGTGTAAACATGATGAAAGTATAGTTAAATTCTAAGTCTAACTAATAATAGAAATGTAATTATATTTAGCTTAATAGGATGGATAACCATTACTAATTTATTAGACACATCTTGGGTTTATGTAATTATCACTGGGATTAGCAAGCATTACGCTACTAGGTGAACCAAATGATAATTCTAATGGTATTACCAAAAAATCATACTTAATGTTTAAAATTATTCATATCCATTCCACTTAATATTAACAAGTAAAACAAAGTACTTTGGAAAGTGAAGTATTAAACTAGTAAAGTAATAAACATTATGCTAAGTGAAACAATCATTATTATGCTATGTAAAAATAGTAAACTAAGATAATGTTTCTAAAACACCATAAAAATTTTCATGTTTTAGCCAATTTTCATTATGTAGCTTTCACCCCATGAAACCCAAGGTAAAACATCATTGTAAATGTTAATATTGTAACTCACAATGGGAAATTTAACATAATTTATACTTTTGGGGCTAAATAATTCCTCATAAGTGGTCCAAGCCTTATTTCCTAGGTGAAAAATGTCACCTAGCATTTATACTTGGGCTTGGGAAGTCAAATTCCTTTTGGAATGCCAAAAAGGGTAATTTGATGGGTTTTATGCCCTTGGGGGGGGGGATACACTTTTCTAGATTGCAAATACATGTAGGGGATAAATATCACCTAACCCTAGCATGGAAGAATTGGGATTTTGAAAAATTTTCCACATGCTAGAACGCTTTCTCTTTTAGCATGGAAGTTTTCCCCCAGTGTGGAGTCTTCATCCCTAGTGTGGAAGCCAAAAAAGCCAAAATTCATTACTTCATGTACTTCAACATTAAACACCACTTTAGCAAGCATGGTGGAGAGATTAGTGTAGAAGGTGTGCCATGCTTACTATTTATTGTAAATTGAATGACCAATGGAGAAGGAACTTACTATGTATAGTAACCCCCCAAATTTGGGCATTCGTCTCACTTGAATATGGTAGCCAAGTTACAACCAATTTGTAGTGAATTAACAACTAATTTACAACAAGTTTGTAGTCATTTTATAGCAATTTGTTAGCCTAATTCATGGCCCAAAGAACCTATAAAAGCCAACCTCAAACATCATTTATAGGTTCCAAAATTTGACAAGGTTCAAAACTTTACACTATTTAGCAAGTTCAACATTATTAAGAAAATTTTGGCATACAAAAAATATAGAAATTCCACAATTTTTTAGAAACAATTAAGTGATTTTCCAAGCACTAATTCCACACTTGGAATATTCTCAGGTACTCAAGAGCTCTTGAAATTTCTCATACTTACATTCTCTTGAACCCTAGCTTGGAAGCATTATATCCTTGAGACTTGTGAACTTTTGGGATTAAAGCTTCATTTCTGGGGCTCATAATATCCAACATGAAGTAATTTGGCAGCCAAATTTCTTACTTTTCTTAGCCCCTAGTTGTGATCCAACTTGTAGCTCTAAGATTGCAGTGGAGGAGATTTGATTGCATCAAGAGTGGCTTACCATCTAGATTGTAAAGTGGATCACATTGGCTTCAATAGCCTTTGAAATCCTGCATAAGTGAACCCTCTTTCTACTTATCCAAGAACCATTTATACAAATTTCTCTAACTTTCACTTTATTTTTTCTTAATAAAGTTCTAGGTTTTGTGCACAAAATATATTTATTTATTATCTGTACATTATTTTAGATCTGCTATCAGTTTTACATTTTGTTTTGTTTTATTATCATGCTTTGCATTTTATGAGTCCCCAATTGATCTACTATGCTAGTGTTTATATTTATTTCCCCCTATTGCTACTATCAATATTTTATTCTCTAGTTTCTAAAGTGGGTGATTCGAATCTTCTATAAGTTATCTTCCCTCCCCCTCCCTCCCCATTCTTTTTCAACCTGAGAAAATTGGTAGCTAGCTAAAAATAAATTTTGGTGGAAAAGCACCAACTTTCCACTTTGGTTTTTATCATTCCCCTCATTAACATTGAGTTAGAAGCAATGATATTCCCATCATCTCATCCCCCTTATTTTCCCTCGCTTTGCCATACCTCGCATGAAAGTAGTTGGGAGGCTAGCATGGGTGAGGTATTGTTATCAAATTAATGGCTAGATCTGCTTTTATTTGATTTCCAATATTGCAAGCTAAAAGTCATTTTCTATTTTTTTTAATCCAAAACTCGCAAGGAAGGAAATGCTTTCTTGACCCTCCTCCATGTAGTAGAAACCTCAATGTAGAAGTTGTAGGTGGTGTGAGTGTTGAAGTTTCACAACATATGTTTGAATTTCTAGAACAAAGCCAATTTGGAAGCCTTAATAGCCATTTAATTTTTGTTGCCACATTTTTTGTTGTAAAACTAACATTGTTTTTTACACCAACCAAGCCTACTTTTTCTTTTTTTATGGTAAAAATTGAGAGCCTACCAAAACCATCACTAGAAACTACTAGGTTTTCATTTTGGCCTTCAAACTTTCCCTACCTCTCTCCAATGTTGAAATAATAATGTGTGGGATTTCCATAATCTAATCCCCCTTATTTTCCCCCTACCATACCCAACAGAGAGGTAGCTATGAGGTTAATGNCCCTACCATACCCAACAGAGAGGTAGCTATGAGGTTAATGTATAGCATGTTGAAAATCAACATTTTCAACTTTTCATTTCTAATAAAGGGGTAAGCCCCCCTTACCACTCACTTACTAATTTTAGTAAGTACTTTGTTTTTAGCCATTATTGTTTCTTTCAAATATCTTGGAATTTCATTTGTTGGAATTTATTTTTATTTTGTCATATATAGCCTTTTTTTAAGTCATTCTTAATACTATAGCCATGTCTTTCCAACAGTCCACCAAATTGTCCTTCACCCTCCCTAACAAAGATCATAGCCAACATGCCATAAGAGTCTATGACTCCAAATACCTTTCCATCATTGAGTGTAGGAAATATTTGAGGATTAGAGGGGAGATTCTTGTTTTTGCAACCATAAATGAAGATCATTATAACTTCATTTGTGCTAAAATATAGGTAGGCATGATAATTCCACATATTGAAGCAAAGGCCAAGAGGGAGATTTAGTTCATAAATAGGAGTGGGAAGGAGTACATCCTTTCCTTGTATGACCAAATTTCCCTTAATTACATCTATGCTAGCATCCTAGACCAATTGATTACCATGGAAGAGGAAGATGACAAGCATAGCTCTGAGGAACAACAAGAAGAGAAGGATGAATTTAAGGTAGAATATGAGAATAAAAACATCCTAGGAGGGGTATTCCAACAAACAACCCCCAAGGTCATAGCACCTTCCTCTAATGATTTTTTTTCTTCATGGGCATGGTGCCTCCATCTTTCACTCCTTCCTACCCTACTATGGTGGATCCCACACCAATTATAGTCACACATCAAACTTAGTTGATGCCACAAACAATAAAATATAACACATCAATGTCATTTACAACATAGTCTCAATATATAAAATCATCAAAGATGGTTTTTATCACCACAAATCCACTAAATACTCACGTGGCATCCACCATAGAACCCTAAGCAACATAGGGGTCACACATCCCCTTTATCTAATATATCCCTCAAGTGTTATCATAAACATCTTTTTCTTTTGTTTGGCCCACAAGCTATGACTATGACACAACCAATTTCTTCCATCTTTCAATCCATAATGAGTCCACAAGCCTCACAGAAAATGCCACAACCATATATGCAAACTCAAAAAACTATGGGGCCATCACAAGGCTTGGATCAAGCCTTTCAAAAGATCCAGGACCTAATGAAGAAGTTGAAAATGCTTAACACCTCTATCACATAAATTATCAAGATTATGGATTTATTTGAAGATGATTCCTTAATTTTTATAGTCCCATCGTTGACACTTTTGGTGTTACTATTTCCCAGTTTAGCAAATATAACAAATAAGGTAACTCTAATGCTCACCTTATTACCTTTCAATTTGAATCTTTACTCTTGCAGCCATGGTCTCATATCATCATAAGGATTTTCCCTATGTCTTTGACTAGGAAAGCACTTGATTGATACCACACATTATTGAAAGGGTCCATATCCTCTTTAGAGACTTAGTATCCTAGTTTTTCAACCAATTATAGTAGAACTTGAAGCTTGACATAATGCATGACCAACTCATGAAGGTCATGTAGGTGCCCTTAGAACTTGTGCAAAAATTCATTCAATGATAGAATAGACTACTAAATGAAATACCAAAGCCTATAGTCAAATCCCACTTGTTAGCCATATTTAAGGAAGTAGTAAATGAATTTATCAAGTCTAAACTCTACTACCTTGATCCATAGTCCCTTAACCAAAAATTCTCTAAAACTATAAATATAGAGGATGCTGCGAAGGCCACTCATGATCTAGCTTATATAGCATATAAAAATCAACATACTCAAAGATATAAAGATAAGAGCAAACAAAAAAACATAACAATAGTGACTATAAGCAAGAAAACAAAGACTACAAACCAAGGGCCAAAGGCCAATCCAACCAAGACCCCCACCAATAATCACAATAACCTACCATCAACATCTGGCATGACTACATTGACAACAACTAGACTTAACTTCAAAAGGAAGCATAGGTCAAAATACACTATGTTGTCATTAAAGCCATTAAAGTTACTAGACCAACAATTAAAATGTGGATGCATGGAAGACAAACAAATGATTAAAGCCACTTGAAAGAAACATAAGTGGCAATGCAAAATAGCCAAGGACCCCACATAGGCAATAAAGGATGATCCTCAATTGCCTAGATACTTCAAGCTAAAACACTTCTACAACTATCACCGACTTCCTAGTCATGACACAAACTTTTGCCTTGCACTAATGGATGACTTGCAAGGGATGAGAGATGGGGGGAAGTTAGTCTTAGATGCTTCTAATCCATTTCAATGACAAAACCAGTCGATGCCAGTCTACAAAGACCTATTGAATGCTAATGACAAACATTATATTATTTGAGAATTCAATATTAATGATGATTGAAGACCTGTAAGAGAACAATTTGTGCTTCAAGTATCCCTCTATGATGAAAACTTCTTTAGCTTCCCACAACTCAAGAACTCATTTTGTCATAAGAGTACCATCATGAGTGCCTTTGAGAGAACCTTTTATCATCAAGATTCCCAAACCAACCATAGCCTAACCAATAGTGCAATCACCCCCTATGGTGGCCAATGATACTACCTATTTCTCATAGCCAATGGCTAACAATAGAAAAACTTCACCAAAACAAAGGAAGAAGCATAAGAAAAAGCCTAACAATAAGGAAGATAAGCAAATGAAGGCATGAAAGTAAGTTGTCCATTGACGCTCACTCCCATTTCAGCTATACCCATGACTTTCTCTACTTCAATTCATTCAACCAAAAATCCACAAGAGGATAAAAAAGACCACAACAAAATAGCAAGGAAGAGCAACAACAATTATAGCCTAAAGTTGATGTTCACATTTTGGAACACATGTAGGAAGTAAAGCACAATTGGGATGACAAGCCCATAGCCAATGATGAAAACTTCCTCAGTGAAATGGACCAAGTCAAGTAATCCCTCAAGTAAAAAAGAAAAAATTTAAGCTTGTATGACTTAATCATGAATTTCTACACACACCATGAGGTGCTAGTGAAAATTTTTACTTCCATATGCATTATTGAGGATTTTACTACTAACAAGGAAGCCATCCATGTAGTGATGATTCACTCTCCCTCACTAAGTGGGAAGAAGTCATCACTCTTAACATTTCACAATAGTGAAATTAAGATTAATCCCCAAAATGAGAAAGCAACTATATCCCCTTTATTCATAACCATATGCATAGGATAATTTAAAATACATTGGGTGCATGTTAATGAGAAAGTAACTATAGTCACAAGTAATGTCATCCCATGTACCATCATTAAACACTTGGGCTTAACTAAGAAAATACAACCTACAACCACTTTAGCTCTTAAATCCTTCAATGAATCAAAAGCTATCATCAAGGGGCTTATCTCCTTAGATTTTATAGCCAAGGAGGAATTTTTCACAACCGTCACTTTCTTGGTGGTGGAGAAGACACCAGGATTCAACTTAATCTTGGAATGACTTTCATTCGCTCAATTACAAGTAGTATCCTCTCCCATCCATTACGAAATTCACCTTCCTTACAAGGGAGGTGATATCATCATTCATGGTTATAACATGGTTCCCCTAGGTATCAAGAATGTGAATAGTAAGGGTCTGAAGTAGAGCTTTAAGAAGAAGCTCCTAGCCATGAAGAATAATAATCCAAGAAAGCCAACGATGATAATGATAAGCAATAGGATGCATTATGGGATGAAATTCCTTTTAATAGTGTAAGTGAAGGGGATGTCAAATATAAGCTTGTGCAAAGTAGGCCTTACTTACTTCCTAATATTAGAAATAATTTGCACAAGTAAAGTTTTCCTTAATCTTCCCATGCTTGTATGACAAGATGCATTAATAATAATTTAGCATAACTGTTCTTCTATAGTTTATTATCTATTTTTATGAATTTCTTATTTTACTCCTTTATGCACATAGCCTATGTTCATTTTCATTTTTACCTATTTATTACAACCTTTATTTATTTCTAATTATGTAATAAACATCAAAAAAGGCCTTATAAATATATTTATTTTTTATAGCCCATCCACTAAGATGTTAAACTAGCATTATGATCTACTAAGACTTGAAATTGGCATGATGGCCTACCATGGTCTTAAAATGGCAACATCTACCAAAACTATGCAACATGACCCATCATGGTCCTAAACTGGCAAAAGTAACCTCAATGCATCATGGCCTGGTATGGACTTAAACTAACAAGACTATATAACCTATGGCCATGATGACCTAAAACTAGTAAACATCCCTTTTATTATTATTATATCTCTCTTCAATTAGCCTATTATTGCATTGATTAGCTATTTAATGTTATAAAAAAAATGTCAACATAGCCATTCTCAATGTTTACAACATTTACTATTACTATAGCTATATATAGCCAAAAATAAAACAAAAATTTAAATTTAAATTTAAAATGTCCATAACATACATAGCCATGGTCACAATGTGTGGCAAGAATGTCAAATAATAACAACCATCAATAACATAGTCTTGCCTAATCATAGCCATCAACATATAAATAAAAAAATATCCAACAATCTAAACTAAAGGAGGCTACTAAGTGACATCCAAAGGAAGGAGTTGTGGGTCATTCCCACCCTCACCACTAGAACTGCCCATGAATTCTAAGGTCTAGAATAAAATAACATATAGCTAGTTATTAACCCATATCAAAAGTCATGATTTAGAACAAAAAATAAAACATAAAACATATCAACCTATGGATATCCCAACTCCATTACCTCTGGGGGTAGATGGGGAAGACCTTCCTCCAAATGATAGATGCCCTGGTCCTCTATCATGTTGGCAAAGTCAACATCCCCAAGATCAATGCTAGAGAAAATGTCAGTCCTATCCATAGGAGTCCAAGTACGAAGATTTTAGGTAGTAGTAGCTTTAGAGGTATCATTTCTAGAAATTGTAATATGAAGAGTAGGGTATTGCTCCACCTTAAGAGTACTTTCAAAAATTTGATAAGCACTCTCCACCTAGATCACCTAGATGAAAAACTCTCTGTTGTGCCATTTAAACAACTCCTTCTTAAGTCAATTTATGCAGGCTCCATGATCCACCTTGTACTATCACTTATGGGCCTTTTGTGTCTTGCCTCATTCTAGAACCCCAAGCATAGTGATCCTTCTAATCCTTCACCTTCTAGGAGTTGAGGTTCATCTACATACATTGTTCTACCCTGTCTCGTACGACTACTACTTTGTCCTATATGGCATGCCAATAGCAAGCCTAGATGATCTCCTTAGTCTATAAGTACCCTAAGTTACCCACTTGGGATTCCACATAGGTCTTATAGTATTGAAGATCTATAATTGTATTCTGCTTTCTTTGAGTCTTTTCCCTTTATGCCACAACTTCCTTCCATAGGGATTTATTAGACCTCTCTAGCTCTCATGAAGTTTCTCCACACATCATTGTTAAATTAGTAGTAGTCTTGTACAACTTCACAGGTACACTAGATACATTAGAGGAAAGCTTAGGTAAGGAGTCTATCTCCATGTCTCTATTGGGATCCCACTCCATAGAAGGCACTACAAAAGCATAAAATACAACCATAAGACATAATGCACAACCTAAGATATCCATAATGTAAGCAAATTCCATGATTGAAAAACATAAAATAAAATCCTTACCTATCTCAGGTGTAACATAATGCAACTAATCAATGATTTCCTTGGCCATCACACACACAAACTCCACTTTGTCTAGAGTATCTACCCATGGTTTTACAGCAAACTTCAGGATGAGAGCTTGCATCCATGGCTTAAGAACTACTATAATCATACCAATCATCTAAAGGTTTGGATCATAGCCAAAGATAAACAATGAGATATAATGAAAATATTAAGGCATATGCATACCTAGCTTCTCCTCCTCTTCCTCCTTAGGGATGATGATGGGTGTTGTACTAAGTACTGCCTTACCAAACAAGATGTCTAAATCATCTATACCTACATTGGCAAATCCTTCAACCATAGGTTGCTTTAGGAGTTTCTCTTTAGCATATCTTTGTTTTGCCTCCATAATAGCTTGGACTACATAGCCTGATGCTTGTCTACAAACATAGCACATAGAAAATTAGTTAACAAATGAAACCACAAAGTAGTCATAAACTTTAAAACATGAAATAGAAACATTTAAAAAAGCATACCTACAACTACCTATTGTGATGGATAGAGCTTAATTTTAAGCTTCTCTGGGGTAGGCTATCTTGATGATGGGGGTGCCTCTTCATAGGCCTCTTGGGTTTCTCCCTAGCTACTCCTTCGACCTCCATACATCATCATCTAACATCCTAGATACTAGTGGGAAACAAAAGATGCTCATCATCATTAGTACATTCAGGAGACACATACTACCTAACTTCAAGATTCTTAGTGGTGATGGATAATGTATCATCCATTTCCTCTGGTGGGTTTTGGACCTACAATATTGGATAAATGTGCTTCATTCAAGATCTAGAAAGTTGGTTTGTGTCTTAGGAAACCCATTGTCCATTCTTGTACACCACTAGAAACTCTACAAGCCTCTTTAGATAACCTTCAAAAAATGCAAAGTACATATGGATTATCATAGAGGTTTCACCATGGAGTCTAACGATCTCCTCCTAAATCCCAATAGCCAAAGTAGTTGCCCAATCAAATTTGATGTCCTCCACTACAACCTTTTTAAAGGTCCACCCTTTTGTTGGGTTGATTACCTTCTTTTGTGATAGCAGATTGGAAGATGCATGAGACCTAAACAAAGGATATGATTCCTTTGCATTAGGGTTCATGAAGCTATCCATCAAAATTCTAAGTGGCCCATGTTGGCACCAAGCCACTCTAGAACTTCATTGCGATGGCTCGATTTCCTTACTATCTTGCTGGGAACCTTTACCCCACCAATAGGGATACCAAGAAAGTTGCAAAAGAGGCTAGCACCTATGTCCATTTTACCTTCACACCTTAGAAGATGGTGATAAAACTACCAACCTTCTCATTGAAGTAGTCAATGACATGCAACATCTCCACAACAAGAATGGAAGGGATAGGTGCCATGAATACATCAAGAAAACCTACACACTGTATGTTTTCTTGAACATATGCAAGTACCTATTCCTTTAGCCACTGTTGTAATGATGTCATCTCACCAAGCTTTAGGATGAGGGTATCCTCATGACATGAACCTAAAAGTGGTATAGTGACATCAACTGAGGTAAAAGGTCCTACAAAGTAATAACCAAAGTTTAACATCAACATGAGAAATTTCAATGACCAAGCAAAGAAATACAACACTCAAAGTTATAGACCTAAAAACACTAGAAGCTATAGCCTTTATGTTTACCTTTCCTTTTCCTCTTCGGTGTGGAGATCCCAACTCTAAGGGTTTAATCCATGCTATTTGCATCTATCCACTAGTTATGCATCATCCCATCATCCCTACACTTCTTGTACACATGGTTAAACCTAGTGGAATATTCATTAAAAATCCCCTCTTAATTGTTGGTACATGGTAGTCCTAATTTAGGGACTCTTGGTGAATTCATCCAAAGAAATTTGAGCCATTGATGATCAAACCATTATCATTGATCTTGTACCTACAATAAGTTATAAAATCAATTAGGTTATGGAAGGTAGTCAAGCCAAAAGCATAAAATAATTACAATAGCCATGCTTATCCTTGTAGCTGATACATTGTGCTAACCAAGTTTTGGAATAATGTTTGGGCTATATGCACCACCATTAGAGTATTTTTAGTATTATACTAACTATACTTTAGCATCGTCCAAATATCTATAAGGTAATATGGGCTTATGGAAGTTGCTAGTTCCCCTGCAGTCTTAGAAAGTAGCTTGTCAATAATGTATTTGGCAATCAAGCTAGATGCTCAAGGCAACATGGTCTCCATAATGACCCCAACTGCATCTATAGACAAGTGTGACCACAACATCTAAATTATGCAAAGCATGTATAAAATTGAAAAAAATCATCTAAGCTATGCATAGATTTAGAAAAGTGCATCATGAACTAAGAAAAAACCATGTAGCCATAGTAATTGTTGATTAAAAATAGAAAAATATTTTACTCTTCTTAAAAAAATTTAGGCATTATTTTTATATATTGAGAAAAGGAAAACATAGTTTATACATATCAACCACTTCTATATCCATATGGTTAATGTGCTACAACCATGATTTTGTCTTATTCACATAACCATAACCAAAAAATTCATAAATAATTCATCGATGCTTCAATTTCAATCATTCTACTGCAAGAAAAAATCTTGAAGTTATGAAACTTATATTCATGATCATTAAAATCAAAAACATATAATGATATATGCATAAAACATGAAAACATTTAGCCAAAACTTTAGTTGTCAATATTTAACCCTTTTTGTGCAAGGTTGGTAAAAAATTTGTCAAAAATTTGTTTGAGCTCCGAAAGGAGTTATTTCATCATTTTTTAAAAACTTAAATTCAGCCCTAACTTCTATGCCTAGAATAAATTCAAAATATGTTCCATTTACTCAGTAGAAATTCATCAATTTGGACAATAATTTGAAAATGGCACAAACATCCTTATTGCACATGCTTCATAAAAATTTCATAGAAACTTTGTTTTAAGTCCAACTGGAGTGATTCCATGTATGTTGGAAATATAAAGCCAATACCTACTTAGCCACACCAAAAATTAGCCAATAACTTTGATGTTTCATTAAAACAAATCTACAAAATTACATAAAATTAAGAAAGTAGCACAAACAATCTAACTACACAATGATAGAAAAATAGCCATAACTTCATCGTTACAAATCCAAATTAAATGAAAAAACATGCATTAGAAATAATAAAAAGAGAGCTAAAAATCAATATCTTAAATTTCAAAAATTTTCAGCCAATCTTCCAAGAAAATAAATACATAAATTTACTTTCTTTTTCATACCAAAACATCAAAATCCTCAAAAGCTAGATTTCATATAGCCATGGAGATAGTCAAAATAGCCAAAACCATTGAAACCCATTAAATTTTAACCCAAATAATGTGGTGGGATTTTATTGAAATTTAATTTCAACAAATCATAAGGCCTCGATCTAAAAACATGGCAACAACACCAAATTTTCATAAAAAGCACAAAAGAGCAAGCCTTATTTTCAAAATTGAATCTACCAAAGCTAAAGCAATGAAACAACCATGGATCCATGTGGAAATGGACAAAATAGAAGGTGGTATTTTATAAAAATCCCATTTTAATCCCTTCAATATAGTAGATCTAGAAGAACTAACTCTAACACATGGCAAGAAAAACTAGAAAAACCATAGAAAAAGGTAAAAATAGGTAGAACTACCTACCTTGGAGTAGCACTAGAAGAAGCTTGGATGAATATGATCCTAGGTACTTCTTCTAGCTTCTAAGAACATTCATCCACCTTCTATATCATAGGGTTCTAGTTCTTTCCCCCTTCTTTCTTTAGTGCCATGATAGGCTTAATGTTGGGAATGACTAAAAATTGAAAAGGATGGGAGATCAATGTTGGTTGTGAGGAAGATGGGAGGCTTCCATGGTGAAAATTGGTTGCTTCTACCACAATAACCTCTATCAAAGCTCTCCTCAAATTTCTTGTTGAGGTATAATGATAATTATGATTAAAACTTGTGATATTTCCCAATAAAATCACATTTAAAACCTAAACGCATAACTTAAAAGCCTAGCTACTAATTTATTGCACCATAACTACAAGTGCACTAAAGTGCAAAGTAGGGAAATTCTAGTTCATATTGGTTTTGGGTGGGAAAAAACTTCACTTTTCAAAATTTCAAATTTTTGGATTCTAGGCCCCACCCTATGCCTTCTCTCTTAACTAAGAGATGGTATCAACGCTAAGATTTTGTTCTAATTTTGACACTTAAAACCATATTGCAATCTCAACTCCCATGCATCCATGTTGAGGATATTATTCCCAATATGGAAACATCACTCATATTCACAAACCCATCAAAATACAAATATTTTACAATTTTTTATGGCCCAAATCTACCTTTTTCAACCCCAAGATTCCAAAAGTGGCTGTGACATGAAGAAAGCTAGACATCATGGGCTTCCATACTAGGGTAGTAGTGCCTAACATGGAAGAATTGGGTTAACATCCATTATTACCCCATATTACCCATCTAGCCCAAGCTTGACCAACAAGATGGGTCCACATGACCTTGAACTCCTCCAAGCATCTTCAACATCCTCAAGACCCTACCAAACCTAGTCAAAACTTGTCAAAACTAGTCAAAATCTTGGATTTAGTTTCTTTCACATTGGGGGAGGCTTCTTCCATGTTAAGCCTCTTACCCTTAGCATGGATAGATGGAGGGAAGCTAAAAATGACCTAAATCAATTGCTTAATTATCATTGCTTGATGCTTGGTAACGCCTAGGCCCTACCAAAATGCTCTAGAGCTTCTGAAAGCCTTAAAAGTGGTAAAAAATGATACAAAACTATCATTCCCTTCTCATCCATGCTAGGGCCAATTCCAACATGGATAAAAGGGGGAGATTCTAGGAGCCACTTAGAAGCCTCTAAACTATCGAATCTTAACACCTAGCATTGAATGTTGACATTGGCAACCTGAGAATTTGACATGCATGGTTGATAGACTGTCAATTTGGCCTAGACCTAACTTTCTTAGTTGGGGGAGCCCTCTTCCATGATGAGCCTTTGACCTTTAGTTTTCATGGAAAGGGGAAATCCTAAAAACCCCCTCAAAACTTTTAAAATGATTAGATTTTTACCTTAGACACTAATGGCTAACTCTAGCAAGCTTGTGGACACTCATGCATCACCAGATTGACCATAAAAGGATAAAAAGCACTCCCCAAAAATTTTCCACACTGACCATGGAAGCACAAATGTGGAAAATGGAGAAAGCTAAAAAATTACCTAATGATCCTTGAAACAATAAAAATTTGACATCAAGTATGAACAATTAATGCCAACAAGCTTAGAATACTACATGCATGCCAAAAGCAACAAAAAATGGCTAAAAATATTTTTCCTCAATTTTCCACATTGATCATCAAAGCCCCAACAAGTAAGAAATTGGAAAACATCAAAAACCACTCATCAACCTTCTAAAAAGCAAAATTTTAATACTAGGTATTGGTAATCATCACTAGCAATCTTAGGGACCTACATTCATGGCTAAAAATGATGCAAAAAGGTGAAAATATATTTCCCCAAACGTTTTCATGCTAGGAATACTATCCCTAATGTGGAAAAACAAGGGAAAGATTGAAAACACCTAGGAAAATTTCAAACTAACCAGTTTTGACTCAAAACCCTTGTCCTCATCCCTAACAACCCTGGAAGCACATATGCATGGTTAGTTGAAGTCAAAGCTAGGATATATCTAAGTTTTCTAATGTTTCCATGGTAGGGATTCTTCCATCCATTCTACGTAGTGTATAAAATAATGGAAAGACTTATTTTGGATCCATAAATACCTCAAAACAACATTAACTAGACTTGCATGTGCTCTAGGACCTTGCTAACATCCTCTGGAGTTTTCAAATTTTAAGAAACTAATGTCAAAAGGTTAAAAAATGATTCTCACAAGTTTTTCATGCTAAGAACCCTATTCTTAGCATGAGAGAAAAGGGGAAAGCCTAAAAAATACTTATAAATACCCAAAATTACCAAACCTTAATATGAAGCCCTAATCCTCAACCCTAATAGCTCTAAAGGCTAACATGCATAGCCAATTAAGGTTAAAATTGGCCTATATCTAAGATGTTTGGTTCTTCTACACTAGGAATCCATTTTTCCACACTAAGAATAGTATCCAAAACATGTAAACTAAATGGGAAACTTGTTTGGTTCTTCTAAACACCTTAGAATAACATTAAATGACCTTTCATGCATTCTAGGACCTTTGCGATAACCATTAGAGCTCGTAAAATTCATAAGATTGAGCCTAGGTGGCCAAGGGATGGTTCTCCTTAGTTTTCCATGATTATATCTCCATCCCTATTGTGGAAAAAGGGAAAATGATAAAAAACCACTTAGGAATGCTGAAAACTACTATATTTGGACATGGATCCATATCCCTTGAACTTGGCAACTTTGGGGGGTAACATGCATGATAAATTCTTATTTAAATTAGCCTAGATATAGGATTCTTACTTCTTCCATGCTAGAGTAACTTCCCTAACATGGAAACATGGGGGAAAAGCTACTTTTCCACTTCTACTAGGAAGATGACACTACCAAAAGCCAAAGTTCTACAATGGAGAAGCCTAGAACCTCATAGCCTCAAGATTTTACCTGTCTAACCTTATTTCAGCCTTTAAAATCCATTTACCCCATGTTTTAACATTTTAGTAACTCCATTAGTGTGGTAACAAAGGAGAAATACCTTAAGTACCCTTAAACAACCTTCAAATATGCCCAAAATTTGCTAGAAACTTGTAGAATCAAATTATATAGACCTAGGGGCCTAGAAACCTAGTTAGAGTGCTTCTAAATTATCTTGAATTCAAAAAAAAAAAAAAGTATCCTCGTTTTTTCCCATGCTAAGGGTACTATTCCCAATGTGGAAAAAAAGGGTGAAGCTATTTTAACATGTTTTGACACTCAAAATAAACTCAAACTACCTCAAAATGAAGCTAGAGGATGCACAAACTCAAGATATGGATCTTGGCTTCTTATTTTATCATTTTTGATCCCATTATGTCTTGAATTTTGATTTTACATGTTGGACAAATTCGAAACAAGGGGTAAGGCCCCAAAACCTACTTTTTAGCCTTTACAGACCTCTCAAGTGCCCAATTTTAATCCATCTAACCCTACACTATCTTGGGAAGGTCCTATAACCTTAATTTTGTACCTTTGAGCATTCCACAATTTTCCTTGCTTTCTATGTTAAGGGTCCCTACTTCCATGTTAAGCCTAGCGTAGAAGCCTCAAAACACTTGATTTTTAGGTTCAAATAGCCTAGATCAACCCTGATTGATGTCTAAACTTACCTAATGGCCTTGTAGCCTTGAAACATTGCCAATTAAGGCCTAAAACTAGCAAAACATAATCACATTTTACATATGTTAGCCACATTTTATCATATATAGTCTATTTTTATTGATTCATGCCTTATTATGTAATGTTTTGGCTTATTTTTAGACTTGTGTTGACTTTTTAAACTTGTTGACCTTATATGGCCTTTATATAGCCTTATATGTTCTTTATTTGTCTCATTATAGTATTATTTACCTTTGTTTAACCTTTAAATGGTATCAAATAGTGATATTTAACCATCCCTAACCACTATTTAACTTCAAATGACCATGACCACTAAAGCCTTAAACTAGCATCATAGTCCACCAAGACTCTAAACTAGCATCATCATCCACTAATGCCCAAAATGGAAAAATCATGGTCTTTATTGACCATGTGTAGTCTTATTTCTTAGATTTCCCTTGGTTTGACCTTTACTTGACCTTTGTTGCTCCTTATTGCACTTTATCAAATATTCCTTACCTCATTGATGATCTTGGATGCCCTTGACTTATATGTGTTTGTATAATTTTATAGCATTTTAGCATTTTGTTTAATCACCTTTACCTAGGCATCATTTAATATGCTTTTTCTTGACATGTAGGATCAAAGTATGATTATTTGGTATCAAATCTACTTGCCTTTGTGTCTACATGGACCTCATCGTGATGTTGAATAGTGTATCAAGCTTGATTGCCTAGATCTTGAGTTTAAGAGTCTTATATATCACATAGNAATGAAACCTACCAAGGCCAAATTTGAACTAATCTTGTGCACTTTTTAATTAATTGGTCTAATGATAGCATTTGGTATGATGTTGGACTAGACTAGACATGGGTCTAGTCCTGGCATATCTTAATATGACTAGGAAAATGCCTTAATGTTGCTTTGTAATATCTTGGTGATGTCTTTAGTACATTGAGGCTCCAGTGAGGAACTTAGTTTAAGGATGTTCTCTTTACCACTATGCANGAGGTTCCTATCATAGTGCATAGTGGTAAAGAGAACATCCTTAAACTAAGTTCCTCACTGGAGCCTCAATGTACTAAAGACATCACCAAGATATTACAAAGCAACATTAAGGCATTTTCCTAGTCATATTAAGATATGCCAGGACTAGACCCATGTCTAGTCTAGTCCAACATCATACCAAATGCTATCATTAGACCAATTAATTAAAAAGTGCACAAGATTAGTTCAAATTTGGCCTTGGTAGGTTTCATTACGGTTTCATTACAGTTGTTGATTACACATAATGGGTATCCAACATAGTGGTAGTCCATAAGAAAAATGGGAGTACTTTTATTTCCATTGATTTTTAAGATCTAAATAAAGCAACTATCAAGGATGACTTCCCTTTTCCTAGTATTGATCAACTTATCGATACTACAACAAGACATGTATTATTGTCCTTTATGGATGGATTCTTTGGATATAGCAAAATTAGGATCAATTCATAGCACCAACTTAGGATGACCCTCATGATCACATGGGGTACTTTTCATTGTACCATAATTCCCTTTGGCCTTGAGAACATCAAAGTGTTATACCAACGTGCTAGGACCTATATATTGAATGATTACATGCTAGGTTTGCTTAATGATTACATAGATGACATAGATATTAAGTCCAAGATGGCCCATGACCATGCTAATGACCTAGATATCATGTGTAAATGATGTCTCAAATACAAGCTTATGGTAAATTGTAATAAGTGTGCCTTCGGTGTTAAGACCAATAAGATGCTTGACTTTGTGGTCTCCAAAGTAGTGATACACATTGATCTTAATAAGGCTAAGGCCATATCCAAATTAGCAGTGCCTACCAACCTTAAAGAGCTTCAAGGATTACAATGAAGATTAAAACTTATTCTTAGGTTTATCACTACACTTACAGATAAGTTACAGCTGATGCAACACTTGCTTAAGAAAGGAGTTCACTATAAGTGGATGGCTCAATCCCAAGAGGCCTTTCAAAACCTTACGTGAGAAATAACACAACCATCAATAGCTATTCTCTACAAGAGTGTAAACTATTTTACATTTATCTTGCCATATTTAAGACATCGATTTCCTATCTACTCTATTATAAACATGATGAAAAAGCAAAAATTCCTATATACTACATTAGCCACATGTTAGTAATCCACAAGAATTAATACACTAAAGTGGAGAAGTATTATCTAGCACTAGTCTTTTCTTTGAAGAAATGCAGATACACCTCTTTATAAGCCAATTCAACATCATTTACAAGGATAGGATACTTAGAGCCAAAATGACCAACATCTATGTGTTGGCGACCGTTTGGGACGCGATCGCCAACGAGTGTCCTCGAACAGGATTTAGGTGCCTGCTGGTCTCTGGCAACACCAAGGCCCAGATACCTCTAAATAAAATCAGTAGTTAATGTGAGTATGTGTGTGTGCTGTTGCGGCGTGCGGTTGTGAGAAATGGAAGGATTGCGTTGTGTGTAAACTACAAATGACTTACTTTAAAGAGATTCAGCCAACTTTGCCAAGTACTATGAGTTCTTGAAAATTTCCTATTTTGTTCAACTGCCTAGTCTACACGGTCCTTATAATACCTACTTGTAACAAATAAAATTTTGCAAGAACATTTAAGCACAACTCTGCAATCTACTCCTAATTTTCCCCAGAGAATGAGATAGTTCCACAAGAAAACTAGAAATAGAGCAAGATCCGATAGAAATAAATAGAAAAGAAAAGAAAGAAGATTTGTGTAAACCTCAAATATTTAAACAAGGTAAAATGACAGGAGTAAACACTTCGCAATAAAGCTATCCCAAATTCAATATCTATGAATTGTTCAAACTTCCAAGGCTCAAACAAGCAATATCTTCAAGACAATCCTACTATGCTACCAAAAATTGCTGCATAAACTACCACGTACGAGAGTCCATTTTGACTAGATAATAGATGTCAACGATTGCATTCAAATAGAACCTTTAAAAGACTTGACAATTTCTGATTGAAAAACCACGAGAATTCACTTTAAAGATAAAAAGAAGCTATTATGGTCCCATCAAAATACCAAAGATTTTCTGAACCCTCTCGACTATTGAATTGTTCAGCGGCGTGACTACAAACAGAGGTTCTCTTACAACAATCCCATAGCAGTTTCCACACGTTGCACAATAATGAAATTTACTACTAAAGTTCTCTTAACGCTTTTAAGCACAAGCGCTTCTATGAAAAAATTTTAATAGAAATTTCTATCGGGCAA